>JASCZW010005048.1:0-161375 GCA_034211315.2 Aedes japonicus
ATCACACCATCCTTGTCGTTGTCCATCAGCTGGAAAGCCTGTGAAATTAGAGGAGGAAGAAAAGAGAGGTTTAGGTTTGATGTTTCATAATCCGAAGGGAAGGAGCTAATTACCTCGCTTGAATTCGGCGATCTGCTTCTGGGAGAAGAGGACGAAGACGGAAGATGGGGCCTTCTTGGCCTTGCGGGAGGATGAGCCGCGGGTGGATCCTCGCTGAGAGCCGGAGTCCGATGGGGTTGGTGCCGCCGGGGTCTCTGGCGCTGGAGTCTCTGCTGGGGTCTCTTCCTTGGAGGAGGCGGCCTTCTTCTTGGTCTTCTTTGGCTTCTCAGACTGGAATGGCAAAAAGGGATCAATCATTAATCAACTGCCATGCAGAATACTCCAATTCAAAAACGAGGCTGCTTTGGATTCCATCTTGCGATCCATTTTTCGGTCGATTATGAAGAAGATCTTGATTAATTCCTTCGGTGCAGGGGCTGCCAAGATGATCAACGGTGAATGTGTGTTTATTTTTAGTGCACGACTTTCACGACCTGTATGTGCAAGAGGCGCTCGGTTGGTGCGTGTGTTGAATATAGATTTTTACGTAACCACCGACAAACACCTAACACGAAACGACGTCGTAGATCGCCATCACCCGTTTGTGGAAAACAAAATCTATTTTTAGAAATGTGCGATTGAGCAAATTTTCCACACCCTAACTGGCTGGCTGACGATCGAGATTCAAATCTTAAGTAGAACCGATTTTCGGAAAATTGGATGCTCGTTGGAAAATTTTCTTGGCATGAATATCACTTGAATGAGATGTTGAAATTGGTTGTCACTTCCCAACGAGAAGACATTGAATTGCTAATCCAAAAAATGCAAAAGTGTGATTTTGATGCTGTGGAACCTAGTTGCAGGTCAATAATCACTGTCAGCTATGATAGGGCAATAGAATCCTAAAAGTTTCTCAGAAACCACTGCTTCTTAGCTGATGACGTAACACTAACGACTTCATGTCCGTCATGCCGTCATATTTCCTTAAAGTCATTCAACTTCTCTCGGCTGCACTGGAAATTCGCAATTACCGTTGGTTCATATCCTTCGATAAATTCACTGACTTGAAAAGTCCTTTCAGTAATCAAGTAGTTTCCTTCGATTCACAATTCTCATCACGTGAAATCACTCCATTTGCTTTGAATTACTACCATAGGTGTCAAACTCAACACGTGCACATTTGAAAAAAAAATAACAATCCTTCCACATTCAGCACCGAATACACTTGGTACACCTGTAAGCCTTTTCCAGAAACGCAAAACCTTCCGCGTACCGGTCCTAATCAATCAAGATCTTCCTCAAATTTATCACAAGTCAAACACACAGCGCCACTATCTCCATCTCCCTTGGGGGGTAATCCTTCCTCCTTACCATGATGCTTTGGGTGGTTGGTTCTTAACTAGAGCGACTTGACTTGGCTAAAGCTCCTGAGCGACTGATTGCTGTAGAGCTCCGACGTTGATAAGTACAGCTGCCTCGGTTGGCCCGGATCGGTTCGGTCGGTGGCCTGGTTTGTTGCCTGAATCTCGCTCCTAGGACTCACACACTCACACAGACACGGACGGGTTTCGCCTCTCGGGTACCATGCACATGCCTTTTTTAGACCATTCTCGGTGGGGCCCCCTGAGAAAAATCTTTTTATATTTTCCCCACACTGACTTAACCTGGGACGGGACACGGCGCAAAGGCGCATTGGAACGGCGACGATACACTGGCCGCTAAATTTAGACGCCCACATTATCGGGTGGCGCACAAATACACGTTCAGAGCGATAGATATACGGCAGAATAGGACCGGCGGGACTTTGGAAGAATGGCATTCCCGGGAAGCGCGATCGACGCTAGGCCAGCACGCATACGCAACAGGTTTGTGGGTGAGTGGGTGGAAAAATGTCGGGTGATGATCTATAAGACGAATACAAACACGCGCACACCTCGTATTGAACTTTGCGCAGGATTTTTTTTCTTTTCGGTTGAAAGGTTGCCGATGATGGTGAGCTATTACGCATAGCGCGTGAAGATTGGGCTGAGTGTGATGCGGCAGCACACTGCGGCCGATGGGATGGGCAAAATTGATATGTTGATGTCCTAAAGTGGCTTACTGTTCTGGAAAAATCTCGATTATTGAATTACTGGACCATGTTGATCAACGAAACTAGAATTTGACGCTCCATTCATCTGAGTTTTCTGAATTGACAAAATGCTACATTAGAAATATCCTTATAACCCGTTCACATCAAGACACATCACTAAAGAGAAGTTTGTTTTGGAATTTTCTAGCGATAGTACACATATGAACTCAGAGAAAACCTCAAGTTTCAAGTTGCTAGTTGATGTAGTTTCAAATATATTGAAGGTCGAAGTTGAAAAAGCCTAAACTATGTTGTTTTTGTCGCTGAAAAGCACACAACTTTTAATCGAAATTTACTAAATATTATCTGCATTACCTATGAGTTTCAGTGAAAAAGTTCTAAAGCAAGCCTTTTTAACCTTTCTTGTGCATTGGGATTGTTTTGATCAATCAACATCACAAAAAAGCTCTAACGTCAAAACGGAATAGGGATCTGAAATTTTCTGACTTTTCTTTCATAAACAAACATTTTTGAGCAGTTACAGCTTTCAACGACCTCTAGAGATGACATTACAAGAAAAGTTACACATACAGGGTGCGGCAGAAAATAATGCGAAAATTTGTTCTATTTCTTTCAAAACCCGTTTTCAACTAATTCAAGCAATAATATCAACATTTTCAAATACAGTTATCTCTATAAAGTCATTTTAAACAAATTTATTCAATGTGTCTCCCATTTTTATTAATAACATCCTCGAGCCGACGCCGTAAGCCAGAGCATGCCTTTCGGATGTAGTCCTCCGACATTGACTGCCATGTGCGTGTTATGGTTGACTTCAGGGTTTTCACACAAGGGTGTGATGTTTTGCAGGCTCGTGCTTCAACATATGCCTAAATCGAATAATCCAACGGATTAAGATCTGGACTGTTAGGGGGCCACAAATCCTTCGGCCAAAACTTCAGGTTATCGTTCAACCATTGTTGGGTTCGATTGGACGTGTGACACGGCGCTCCATCCTGCTGTAGGACAACGTTTTGGTCCTCGGAGAAGTTGGCCTTCATCCAGGTAAGCACTTGGTCCTTTAAAATACCGATATACACTTCGGTATTGATTTTAACTGCAGCATCAACCAAAACAGGCGGCATTTTCAAACCGTTGGACGCCACCAAGCCAAATATCATGACACCAGCCGGATGCAGGGCTGGTAGCGAGTCACTTTTAGTGACTTGGTCACTATTTTGAGTCTAGTCACTAAAAAGTCACTATTTGCATCCAAAAGTCACTAAAGTCACTATTTTTCGGAAAATGGTCAATAAAGTCACTATTTTCGCACTGCCGAATGTAAAAAGTTTAAACAAATCACTTGTTTATATTGTACAATAGTCAACCAAATTTGGCGATCTGGCCATGCTTCATAAAAGCCGAGAAGTAAAAACTAGATGCCCTGGTGAACACTGTCCTGCCTCTAAATCAATTGAACTTGTCAAATGCAGAGCGCTGGTCGGTCACAGCACTCTAGATTAGCTTGAATGCGACGCACGTGGTCCCATAGTATAATATCTTTCATTGTGTTTACAATGTTCCAGCTATGTCATAATAATTTTTCATATTTCCATACAAATAAACCTAATGAAGTCCATGACGAATCGAACGGGATAGGTGTGAAAACTTAAGACGTTTATCCAATATACAAATAAAAGGTCCAATGAAGAAACTACATTACAAGACGCCACCGAAAAAGTTACGCAAACCGTGGATTTTCTGAGGGGCTACTACGATTTTCACTTCACTACCACTTCCACCTCACGGAGTTCATTTTTGATCACGGTGATACCAGTAATAGCATAAAAAAGTGAGGTGATGTGTAAGTGAAGTGAAAGTGACAGTGAAGGTGACAACCGTAATAAGCCCCCTTGTTTTCGTTTATTCACGTAGTAATTCTGAATCTAGGATTAATTGTTCGTATCCCGTCAGTTAAGTAAACTCAATTCCATCATAGATGAAATAGGTATACACTGCAATTCGACCAGTTTATGAAAGCGTAATGATTTCAAAGTTCCATTAAAACTCGTATACTAGAATTTTATATTTTGCTGATATTTCTGAGACAAATAATCTTAATATATTCTATCATTTATGAAAAATTCACAATTAATCGAATATATAAGCTTATTCTCACTTTGCTTGACTGCTGTTAAACCCAATATTTTTGTGCAAAGTTGTAAAATTTATTAAGTAGAAATTGATCTAAAAAATTTTGATAAACTTTACAAGCTATTGTTAAGCATGGTGATCTATTTCAATAATATTTTCTAAGGTTTCTTCTAGAGGAAGAACCACTCATACATCTAATGTACGCCTATGTGGAAGGGTTGATGCAAACCACAATCGTTTGAGTTTGTAGGCCCAATTTGTGGCCTGCGAATACTTCACTTCCAGAGAACAGTCGGCCCAGATGACTATATCAAGAACTCGCTACCTGCCCTTTCAGGCTTATTTAAACAAGCAATTTCAATAACATAGAAATGATTGAATAAAGTAGGAGATATTTTTTGAGATGTGCTTGGTCGTCCAAACTGTCCAGGAGATCAAAACTTAAGATGAACAGCTGTAACAGTAGCTATATTCGCTTTACCATAATATGATAGGTATTCAAATATATTCAATGAATGTTCTGGAAGACCAACTGACACTATGAGATAATCGTGGGATATTCTATGCCAAACAAACTAACTTAACTTTGTATAGCCCTTAGAGCTATTGTTACAATTGCCGACCTTAAATTTTGAAGGACAGTTTGAATTAACTGAAGCTAGCAAGGTTATCCTTTGACGTCTGAGGACGTTTTAAAATATTCCTTGAATTTGTTTGAATATTTATCGTAGCTTCGTTTAGCCCAAAAAGCTACGGTTGCTACTGTATATCGGAAGTTCTGAACGCAAGATCAGTTCCCAAGATATCTCATTATATTCCAAAAAACTCACTTGATTTGGTCAAATATATATTGCTACTTTGCTAAGTCCAAAAAAGCTGGTTTAAAATCTTCGGCTGTAGATTTTTAGTTTTGAATTCCAGGAAACTTTGGATAACCTAGAACATAAGAAGATTATTTCATAATGTCTGTTGTTCTTCCAAAATATTCATTTTCGTTACAACTGTTGGCGCTATGTTCTCAATGATAGTTTGGATGACCTTGAACATGTCATATTGATTTGTGATGTTTTTTTTTACTTTATGAATATTTATTGAATAGGTTTGAATATTTATTGTAACTTTGTATTGCCTAAAATTTACTTACATTTTGAGTTCTGAACCCTCAAACAGTTTGGATGACCTAGACCATCCCAAGAAGATATTCTTGTGTATGTTTATGTTCGAAAATATTCACTAAATATACTTGAATACGTGACGTTACTTTGTATAGCCCAAAAAACTACTGTTACTACAGTATATTTCAAGTTACGAACTCTAGGACGGCATGGATTTTCTAGAGGATCTCAAAGTTATAAAATAATGAGTGTTTCCCTTTCAAAAGATTCATTGAATATGTTTGATTCCCAATATATAGCTCAAAAAATTTTTGTTACAACGGTAGAATGTTTTGAACTTAAGTACAGTTTAGAGTACCTAGAATATCCAAAGATTGTCGCATTATGTCTGTAAGCCTTCCACACTATTCAATCAATATAAATACATATTGTCCCTTTGCACACTCTACACATTTAATGTTACAACTGTAGATCTTGTGTTCTGAACTCAAGCATAGTTTGGATGACTTAGGTTATACCCGTTCATTTCAATGGTGTTTTTTTTCTTTACGTTCGAAAATTACATATGGTTTAACACGTAGCGTAATTTTGTACAGCCCAAAAAGCTATAGTTACTACTGTCGATCTTAAGTTCCGAACTCAAGGTCAGTTTCGATGACCTAGAACATCATCAAGTTTTCAAATAATGATTTTTGATTCCAAAAGGTTTATGGAATATGTTTGAATACATATCGGAATCTTATACAGCTCTAAAAGATTCTGTTACAACTGTAGATCTGAAGTTCGGAGCACAGGTTCATCTTGGATAACCTAGAACATTCCAGAAAGATAAACACATATTAAACGTTTATCAACGAGAATTTCATAATACCTATGCAAAGGTACAATTTTCACCGTTTTACACTATTAATAAGGCATTTATTTTTTCTTCCTGAACTTCTTCAGCAAGATATGTCAGAAGTAATTCTAGCACAGACCATGCTGGAAGGCGTTTCAACCATGCGAATAGACCCATCCTCGCAAAAACGAGCAGCGTACCAAGTGTAGCAGGTCGTGGAGGTCACAGATCGCGCTTGATTACATCGCTTCTTACAAAGAAAAACCCAAAAAGTGACTCTGCGCCGCAGTATTATTTATTATTTGCAAACTTAGTTAATTTTTACTGTACTAATCACTTAGTTCAATTTTTACTGTACTTATACAACTTATAAAACAAATGTATAAAAGATTGAAAAATACTTAAATTTGGATATCACTTTTTAGTCAATATTTGGTCACTATTTGGTCACTCCCTCTCGTAGGTCAAAGTTCACACCTTGCCGACGGTGAGAGGGCTTATCTCATGCTATAAACCTGCATGTGAGACCAAGAATTTGACCAGTAGTGAAAGTATCACATATTCTAGTCATTTTTTCACTGCCATGTCGTAGAACGTTTATATAAAGGCACTAACATCAGGTGTGATACTGGCGGGCTAGGCCGCAATTCACTCTTAGATTTCTTTCTTTCAGTCTTAGGGAAACGATTTGTTTTATGGACTAAATAACACAAATACCTAATGCTAATGGTATAATAAGTTAATGTAATTGCAACATCTTCGAAAAGGGTGAATGTTTTGATAGAGGTAATCTGACTGTTCGAAGTGAAGCACATAGCCATAGAAAAGTGTTTCTTTAAGACGGACGATGACAGGCAGGTACATAAGAAATAGGACGCGGATTGCCCGCTGAGGAAAGACCTTTTGGTGCAGCAGAATAAACCTTTCCATGTGATGAGGTTTCTCAGAGGCGGATGGTTTCCCGTCTCCAACAAGCTGTACAGGGCACTACTAAGGTAAATTCTTTCTACCAATGGCTGTAAAATGAACGCAATTTATATGGGACAACCTGACCGAAACTTACCTTATATACACATCTAAAATGGAGCTCATTACATACTAATTCAAACTTTTAGGAGTATTATTAGAAGAAACCGCAGTCCTGTAAGCAGCCCGATATCGACCTTTTGAAAGCATTTGGATGTGATGAAGTGTTGGGTTTGGATGTATAAGGGAAGGACTGAACAGAGAATTTGTTGGCCAATACAAGGCACCTTCCACGATGAGATTTGGTTTTTGAAATAGACATTTCATAAGATAGGCTCATGTAATGTTACAAATAATCCAAATACTAAAAGGTACAAATATGGACATTGATCCCGCTCTCAAAAATTTGAAATATTTTTAAGAAGTCGGAATAAAATCCTCATTATAAAATGGCCAATTGAGCGCAATATCAATAACTACTAATTCGTTGTTTTCACACGGGTTTCCTTTAAACTTTTTAAGCATTAGTACTTCTTTCAGGCATAAATCACGAATTAATGTACCAGGTACTGGACGAACACTTGTGCCTACCCAGTGAAGGGCCGGATACGACCACCCATCAGAGTATCGCACGAGCTGACGAGTGCAACGGGAAGGACTATAGGTGTATAGACCTGGGGTCAGTCCCCGGATACGTAATCTTAGCAGGAAAACACGGACTATACACTGAACAATGACAATTACAATTACAAAGAAACGAAGAGTCGTTGTGAAAATATCACCAATAATCTCACACACACCCTGCATGCCACTAACATCTTTTTTCTCTTCTTTTTTTGATGCTACTAACTCTATGCTGGCGGGTTGGCAACCACTATGGCCCCGAGTGGTTGCGAAGTTCAAACACCGGACGCTGTCTAAGTAGCCGAGAATCGCGGTGAAATGGAACGGCAAAAGTACAAAGGACCTTCCCTACCATGACCTACATGCAGTTTTTGTAAGGAAAGGATGCAAAGACTGCACACAAAGAGAAGTATCATCAGTCAGTTTATAAAAAATCAAACAGAATTAAAATAACACAGAAATCTTATTAACAACATACATATGTGTGAAGAGAACTTACGTAATTTAACATAAACACATTAAATATTTCAGGTCATTTTGTAGCAACGCGGCCATCTCATTCAAGACTTCTACAAACCCCTTGCCCTAACCTAATCCTTATCCTTTCCCATGGTATTCAAGTGGTCCGCATAGACTAGTTCGCCATTACCCCTTCCTAACTCTCGGCTTTGGATTGACTTGCGCTCTCATTGACCCACCAAACGCTGCAAAATGAAAATGAAAAATGAAAATGAAATAAGTGTTAACACTCATTTTCTTAGCAACCAGCAATTGCTTAAAATTCCGTATCACCCATAGAGTTGACTGTCGTCTTGGAATAGAGTGACATAGCCAGTTTATTGCAAGTGAGGTGGACTATGGGACTGTGTTTAAACCCAAACCTCTTGGGTTTAAAACCAAATCTCTTAATTAGTAGATTAATCAGAAGGAATCAGCATATATAACAAAGACCTCAAAGAGAAAAGTAAACCATTATTTCTTTTTTTTTTTTGCAAAAGAATCGCAGTAATTTCCAGAGTTCAAATTTTGCTCCCGGTGCAATCGGACGGTTTTTGAAAACGTTCTTTCACCCGTCTTTTGTTCTCGCGATCTTCAGTGTATCGTACATTATCGATCCAGAAACGGCAATTCTACGGTTTCAAAGTTTAAGTGTTTTTGTGTGATAAATATAATAGAAGAATAAGTGTAATTAATAATAACTATCAGGTGTGCTAGAGGATTCTGGTGGTATTGGTAAGTCATGAAACTGTGTTTGAATTATCTACAATCATTTGTGTGCTAGAAAAGAGAAAGGCTTTTGTGTGCTCTGTATAATTTCCAAGTTTTTTGTTGCAGTGTTTGCACAATAGATACAGTTTTTTTTATTGTTCGGTGGCGCGAGTCCGGGTACGATGTTTTGTAGTAAACTGCAACGGGCATATCGCGCTATCTTTTGTTTTGTTGACCTATTGTCCGGTGGCGTGAAATAAAATTGCAGAGCGATGTAAAGAAGTGTTAGTAAGATATGACTCATAATAAGAAGGCATGAAAGATCGCATGTTTCAAAGTGTTTAATGTGCGGTGGTGTTGAAACCAGGAAAAGAGTGAACATTAGATATGGCTTAACCGGAACCGGGAGATAACTGGGTGGCACTATTCCCGGGTCATGATGATGCGATGTGAGACCAGCGGTCGTAATAGTAGGTGTGGGAATAGTAAGGTGAGTTGGCCATGGTTTTGATATTTATGTATATGTATGTGTATGTATGTGTATGTTTGTGTATGCATACATGTGTATGTATGTGTGAATGTTCATTTAATTTTATAATGCATAATATATACATGATCACATTACTTATCAAGGTGAATCCTGATCCATCGAGCCTACCCTGCTAACATACAAAAACCTCCTTCCTGTGACATTTGTGGGGATGCAGAGGTAAACACGGTCCCAAATCAGCAAAGGTCACACTAGCTTTCCTTCCCTATTCCCAACTGATTGTAAGGACGTGGTCGGCGCCGTTATTGATTATTAAGGAAATTGAGTCACTGAAACGTGTACAGTGAGAATGGTCGGTTACTCCCAGCCCCGTTCAGTATTCATTGTGCATTTTCACTGATTCCGATCAATCACGGAGTAGCAACTATTGATACGTGCAGTCAGTCGAGCTAAGCTAAGCTAATAAATCAAAACAAGGCTTGAAAAGTTATAAAAAATTCAAATTTTGTTAACCGGCTATTTTTTTGCCTTACATAGCTCCAGGCTAAACACTGATTCTGATCTGCTGCGACCACTTGTGGCAGGCATGGCATGGCAGGCATTGCATGGCATTATACTTAGACATCTTGGGAAGCTGCTTAAAGTCTTCCAGCAAGTTTCATCGTCCATTATCACGCTGGGAAACTTCGTCAAATATTCGCGATACAACTTGCGAGCCCGGGTTTTAGCCATCACATTCTGCTTATCATTACCGTTCGGTACAGTTATCAGCTTGAACGACTTCATACCTTGCCGGTGCTTGGAAGTATGCACGAAAGTTGGGGAAATTTTTATTTTTCTAGCCTCAGTATGTACTGAGAGATCTGGTCTCTACTGTTATATTTGATTCGCCTTCGCGTCCTTGTGGTGGTTCCTGAGATCCGTTTTTGTTCCGCTCCCAGTCTTCCTGGCTGTTGTAAAACGTGTATCGGTAGATTTAAGAATGTTATGGACAGTGTTTGCAGGAAAACCAAGCTTTTTTGCAAGTTCTCTTACTGACAGATCCGGATTTTCATTGTGACCGCACACAATTGCTTTCCGCACTTGCTCTTCTTTCGACGCCATCTTCGATCTAAAAGCTTATAGTATCATCAAAAAATAATATTGCACAATGAACAGACATACGTTCATCGGTCTGCGAAATATTTCACGCGTTGATGAAGTATTTCCAGAGATATACGTATTAAGGGGTGTCCAGATTTTGTCACGAACAAGCCTTACACACTGAAAATTTATGATCGTAGATTAGCTTTCACTCGTTTCGTAAACATGTATTTTGTTCAAAGAACAAATGTCTCGTATATTGTAGGAAACATTCATATTAAATCCTAGAGATTTTGAGCTGCTTAGTGGAATACCTGTAACTACACAGATAAAATGAATCTAATGCACATCTAATCTAATGCATGCTATATATGACAGAAAATAATGGGATATTTCCTGTACAGTAACCTGTCAAGGTTCTCTTTGTTTGACCTACATATATTTTGCTGCAGTGTTTACACTTGATTCTGTATACCCCTGCTCTGCCTAATATGTGTACTGAATCTTTGGTGGAGCCTAACAACGATTTCCAGTTTTATTGAGAGGAAGGGTAAACATCCGATGGATGGTGGGGCCATTTTGTGCTGAAAGAGTGGTTTGCAGTGTAAGGGATGACTCTTTGGGTGTTTGTGGGTTTTCTGAAGATTTCAAACTCTACAGGAGATGGTGACAATGATTCTCTCACTACTAGAAGGTCGAGGAATGCAAGTTTACCATCCTTTTCTATTTCATGAGTGAACTTAATGTCTTTGTGGAGGTTGTGGATTTTTTGGAGAATTAAGGAGAGATGTCGTTGAGTAACTCCACCAACGAGTTAGGAGTAACCCTTTCGCTTTTAGGATTGTTTTTAGATTCGCAATAAACAGTTCACAATGGAATGGATACAGCGGATTTTTCCAATAGGGGTTCCTTTTAATTGTTTATAGAATGAACTTTTGAAAGTGGAGTAGTTCTCTTCCATGCAAAGTCGAGTCAGCTTAAGATACATCCGCACATTTTGCTTCCATGTTGTGTCATCTCCATGTTTAAAAAGCCAAACTTCTAGAAGGTTGATTGCGTCCTTGATTGGTACGCTACACAGTTCGAACGAAACATGTAAATGTATGGCGACTTAGATGTAACAAATTTACCTCCGTCATATCCAATACAAATTTAATTGTGTTCTCAACTTTACAGAAAAGAAAAATGTGAGCTATAAATTTACTCGTACTTTTTAAATAAACGTTGTAAATTTAAGATCTGCTTTAATATACCGGTCTAATTTGTTGGGATTCGGAAAAGTTTTTTTTATTTTGTCTTTTGCTTCGAAATAAAATAAACAAGTTATTTATAGTAAATAAATTTATTGGCCCTTTGTGAAGTTTTCTACAAAAAATAGTCTTCAATAGCTTTTCATTCTTCAAATATTTTAAGATATCATTCTTGCAGCTTAAAAGTGTTCATTAAGTGTGTTTTATTAAAACATGTTAATAATTTTTTTTTCGTATTGAAGTAATTTATTAACATTATTTTATAGCAAAAAAATGGCGGTATAAAGTATTCAAATTAATTAAGCCATAAAAAACACATTCACGACAATATTGCAAGAAAAAAAAGTTGTGGACAAAAACTTTATTGACATTTCATCGCATCAGTTTCTAAAAGATCGGTGCGATTTGAAAGCGAGTTCACATTTTTCGACCGGGCACTTGTAAACAGTCAGATTTTGTGAATTCGGAAGTGGTTCAGGAAATCCAACACACTTCCGCTGCGATTACCACATTCACACACAATTTTTTCAAACATTTGCCAAACGTAATTCAAAATTTTCCACTTTTCACTTCCGAATCAAAACATTCACAATATGGTAGTGACAGCTTTTTGATTTTGACATGACAAGCTGAGCGGTGATGCTGAATTGTGTTGAGCTCATGTAAATTTCAAACCTTTGAGTTGGAAAAAATAAGAACGTGCCGTATAATTATATGTCATCCATTGCAAATATACATTCAAGCTTGAATTTTATTTTACATGTGATACAATTTCACATGAACTTGCTATTTACATTATTTTGAACTTAAAAATATGTTCAACGATTGATTATGTCGACGAGTTTTCAATGATGGTTCAGATTACATCATACGTATATTTCATATTTTTTTTCTGTGTAGGGAAAAGGGCAGTGACGTCGAAGGATACCATTACTTCAATATCATTTATATGACCTGATGACTGTAGCTGTAGCAAATTCTTGAGAGTTGCGAACTGAGCTTGCTGGGAATTGCTCGGAAATACTTTGAAATTCTTTAACTAGCCATTTTGCTAGCTTATGGGCTGGAGAGCCTACAGATGAAACAATGTCCCTCATTTCGTTTCCAGGTTTGTGGACTTTTGGGAGGCCTTTAATTCTGAGAAGGATGGGGTTTGATTCGCGAAGACGGACTGCTACATCCCCTAGTACTGCTTTCAACTCCTCTAGTGTTTTATCCACGTATTTCGCCGCTGCCTATAAGGACCATCATTGATCTAAGAAGCCATTTGTCTGTCGTAGTCCTCCTTATCCATGATGACGACTCCGTTGCCTTTGTCTGATTTTAGGTAGAAAACAGGCTTTGATTGTAGACGAAATTTTATTAAGATAAGCAAAGGTAGTAGGAGTTAAATGGAAAATACTAATTTTGCTTCTTATTTCTAGTTAACATTCATATTGCTTTTTCTTTGGTGTGAAACATTTTCGTATAATGCACAAAATTAATTTCGTGAAGACCAGCCAAACGCTGGGCAAACTCTACGTGGATGCGCTTTTTGTTTCAATTACATTTCCTGTCAATTTAGTAGATCTGTCAGTCAATTATGCAACCACCAGAAGGATGTTTCTTTTTAATTTGTAACAACATATTCGTAGCTCTTCATTTTGTCATCGTACAAAGCACGAATGTTTTTTCTTCGTGCTTTTGACAGTGGCATTAATTGCGAAGGTAGTTTCATAAAAAGTACAAATCAGTTTCTTTGCTGTAAACACCGAATAGATTTGTTAGTCTTTACCATGATTTCGAAATATTGACTAAAATTAATGTTCAGTGATCGTTAGTGATCTCAAAATCTCATATGGAATTGTTTAGCACATTGTAGTTTATATTTTTGGCATGCAACGCGTTACAGCACGGTTTGATTCGAAAATGCTAAATTTCGTGCAAATAGACCATGGAAAGAAGGTTGATAAAGGCATGATTTCCGATGCCCACAGCATGAATTTGGTCCGTCAGGCCTGACAGCTCCCATGAAGTATAGGACGAAAATTTTGAAATGCTTCTAGGTCCGTAGCTATTCGGCATGCTGGCTACCGCATTAGTGGCCTTCGCCGCCTTCCCATAGGAATATTCTACGTGGCTGATGAAGTTTCGCCGGTTGTCGATCCTCACACCCGGATACTTCAGCAAGCGCTTCAAGGCTTCGGCATGCCCTCCGATGACAATTCCTGCTCGCAGTACCGCTTTACAGTTGCTGACCAACAGAACCTCCGTTTTGTGGTGGGCTATCTCCAGCATCGACCCCTACCGCCAGTTTTCAATTATGCCGATTACTTCGGTTGCCAGCAGTTCCACTTCTTCCAGTGTTTTGCTTGTCACTGACAAGACGATGTCGTCCGCAACGATCTACGCCTTTGGAAAGCTTCAGCGTCAGTAGTCCGTTGTACATCCCGTTCCATAGTGTTGGGCCAAGGATGGACCCTTGTGGAACTCACGCAACTTCACCGATTTCCGTCCCACGGATGTCTCCTAGATCAGCACCCGGTTCTGAAAGTAACTCTTCAGAAATTTGCACAGATAAGCAGGGAACCGCATTCTGTGCAGCGATTCGGCAATAGCCTCCCAACTGGTGATATTGAAGGCGCCGATTAACCACTGTCCGAATGGCATCCACCGTAGAATTCCCATTCTAGAAACCGAATTGCATCCTCGATAGCCTGTGTTCGCTCAGCCTATTGAGGATGATAGCTCTGTGGGATTCCAGTAGCCCATTTCAGAATCTCTGGTGCCTTACGCCCATTCCGAGGTCAATTTAACTTACAACAAGCCCCGCATAAACTTTACGTAAACTTTACGAAACATTAAACAAAAAAGATAACGTTTTCAGAGAGTTCCAAACCATGATTCGCTGGATCATCCCGATCCTTGGTTTGAATCAACGCCACCACTTAGCGATCCAGTTTCAGTTGATAAGAATCAGACTTTCTGCCGGATTGTGGCAAATGTTCTAAGAAAAGCTTCGTGCCAAACTTGTCGATGTTATTTTTCACGCTTACGTAGTGCACTTTAACACGTTTTGCTATTTCACACTTTTTTTGGTGCACACGAACGGTAAATGTTACCGGACTGGTCGAAATAGCAGTTACTTCTGTTCCTATTTGAAGCACTGCTTTAACCTATGGATTCTTCGAAGGACTTAGTGCAACAACTAATATTGTAACTTTCCGTTGCTATGTTTGCCTGAACGTGGGTACACAGATAGAAAGAAACATTTAATTTTCTACTCTATCTAATGCATAAAACATAAAAGAAACGCTAGATTTGGCAGAAATTAATGGGATTTTACATTTAAATTTAAGCCAGATAACGCGTGAAGCCTATTGTAGCCTGTTGAATGAAAGATTGCAAACATTGTTGTATGGCGCATTACAGATTGCAAACAATTTCGTTGTTTACACCTTCTTTGGCTTGGCATTCAACGAGGGGAAATTTTACGGGGCTGTTAAAAGAAAAATGTCTTTGTAGTAGATCTTTTATCAATTATATGCTTTCTATCTCAATCACTTCATGATTATATATATCTTATTTACAACTTTTCATGCTATGACGAATGTGGTTGTAACCGTTTTCGGCCCAAACACTTAGAACAAGAGATTCTCCAGATAGATGGATCAATTTTAATGGAACATAAAACTAGAACAGTAGTAGTATTATGCCCGCCTCCATGCAATCATTCTCCCACTGTTAAGTAACCGCAGATTAAACCAATTTTCCGCCTTGACTAGTGTGAGTACTTTCCCGCTTGCCTATGTTGGTTCCAACCTGGGTCTCCTCGCTCGTTGATATCCCCATTTGTACGTGATGTGTCTCGAAGAAAATTTTCGTCACCTACGTTCATGCGCCGAACCTCACGAATTGAAATAACATTGTATGAGGTCGAAATAGATAGCCACCACCGGCTCACACAATAGCGACACTTTTGCGCAAAATTATAGTTTTAAAATTGAAACAAGAAACCAAAAAACGGCCTCAAGGTAATCTGTCATCTCCGAGGAACGAAATTCCTCTACGTTCGCGTATTAACCCAAGATTACCACCGACCGTCCGGTTGAAGGCTGTTTGCTGCGGCTCGAGGATGCTTAGTTATTACGTACGTACGGAACTCGTGTGACGGTTGACGGTTGCTTCGGAACTTCGAAGGATTTCATGTGGACAAAGCGGCATATCGATTGAGAATTTTCGGGTTCGAAAAATGGCATTTTCAGTGATGAGACATGGGTTTCTGGCTGATTTGAGTATGTTTAGAATACCAAACACGAAGAAACTTAAAACTGAATTTTTTAAAATGATTGTTAACCAGTATTTTCAATGTCAGTTTGTTGTTTGGCTCATGGTTGAGTCATTTTTGACTCAGTTTCTCGATTTTGACTATATTTGAGTAAATCTTGGTTCGATTCTTAAATCGACAAGTCGGCTAATCAACAACATCAAGTTAAATCCAATGGATATTTTGAACTGTCAACTTGTCTCAACTATATTTATTCAATTTTGAGTGATTCCACTTTCGACGAATTTGAGTCCAAAAAGACTAAATTTGAAATCAACTAGACCGAGCGTGTAAATTGTGATGTAGATATTTGTGATATTATAGATTTGGTTTTTTTATATCGTTAGCGAGATGGTTGTTTTAATATTAGACTTTGACAAAACGTACTGGCTATTCGAAGTCACATCAACAACCCTAGACGAAACCTCTAATTTCTTATTTCGAAGAGAAATGCACAAACAAGGTCAATGATGTTGGATAGCTACTTCGCCGAGGCCACTAGAAGCCAGTGCTGTAAATAGCGATTTCGTTCTTTTGGATAAATTTACCGATAACTTGTTTCAGAAACTGAATTTATGAATATAGTGTATGATAAAATTGTAGCTCTTTGCTAATTCTACAACTTTCTTAACAAACATCAGTGTCGAGTAACTGCTTGTTTAAACAAATTGGGAGAAGTAATTCAGCTCTCTAGAAGAAAAAGCTGATCAACTTCTCCCAATTTGTTGGAACAAACAGTTATTCAGCATTGCTGTTTGTGTGGTTGTCAAACAGTGCATTGTCCTAACTGGTATATAGAAAGTGTTACAATCACTGTTATATTCAAATGACATTCAGTGATGAATATTATTTGAAGATGCAAATATTGCAGTCTCACGTCTTAGGTTTTATAGTTAGAGCAATACATTCTGAAACGAGATTATGAAAATTCACAAGCACAACAATTTATTTCACGTAATAATTTGAAAAGCAGCTTCTGGAATCAGTTGCCCGCAAATGAATAGCATTGGGTTGAAAAGACTATTTACAGCACTGCTAGAAGCTAAGGTTACTTCGATGTATTTTCCAAAATTTCAGAAGCAATTTCTTTCACCACATAGTGAAAGATGTTCTATGCTTATCAAGATTTCATAATCAAGTAAGTTGCATTAAGAGATTTTGAAACAGACCTGGTGGTTTCTTTATTATCAGAAGATGAAGCATTTGCCCAATACAATGATTATTTGAAGTTCATCCGATTTTTTATTTTAGGGTCGTTGTTTTCAATTCAGAAAATTCGTTCAAAGAATCTAGGAAGATTAAACATATATGTTGTCTTGACAAAACAGGTTTAGCATTACTACCACCTCAATCAGTTAGCTTGAGTTTTTACTGAAATTCTACCGAAAAATGCTTCACACATCATTATTTTCGTCAACAGGGTATTGGGATGTTGTGCCGAATCTGTGATTCTATTTTTTGGTACATAACGAGTCCTCCTTCTGTGTCGACAATTTGACGGTCTTTTGTTGAATCACATGATCGGATGAGAGCAGCAATCAAGCTTCAATTAAACCAATAAACATTGATAGCTGAAGAGTTTATGCAAGCAAACAAAAGCTTATTTAACGTAGATATGGCTTATTCAATTATAAAAACCCCTTAATTTGTTGTTGGGAAGCTTGATAGTTTTTGAAAACACAATTCCTCAGTGAAGGTCACTGAGTCAGTGAGGTCAGTGATATATCATGGTTAATTGTATAATTTTAATGTCATCCTTTGTATATTTTGAAACAATGGTACAAACATTTGACTAGTCTTATTTCATAAAACAGATGGGACAGATGCGTTAAATTCCACTCGTTCAATTGCAAGCCAAAGCAATCATAAGAGCATCTTCAACGGTGGTCCAAATCGTGGGTGGGATTTATTTTTTTAGACCAAACGCAAAATTATCGCTGAACCGTGGTTGTTTTATACCAGATCTATTTCGCATCATTTTAAATCTGGAATCTGTTTCGATCTATTATTTTATTCAAACAATACCGTTCCTAAGCACTACACGCTGCTTGATAATACCAATTAATGAGTAAAATTTCAGCTTTTGACCCGAACAGTGCCCCTGTTTGGTGCGGGTGATGCTGGTGATGCTGGTGCCGGACAGAAAGTGGTGTTGCTCGCCTCGGATGCTGATAATTAGCTCAAGTTGCTCCCGATGCTAGCGAATTGCTTTTCGTTTCATTCCTGAATAACGAAAGGTTCTCTTAGTTTTTCACAGCCAGTGTATTTTCCGGAAAACGCTGACTAGTTAAAACTGTGGAAGCTCCCGGCATTGTGACGGTTGTGAGTTTGACGACAATTTGGTGGAAAATCCCAATTCTGAATAGTATTTCGATTGCTCGGATCATGAAGTTTGCTCGTTTTTTTTTTAGAAGAGAAGTGGCGGAACGTCAAAGAAGTCCATTGAATTGCCGAAAAATTTGCAACGGTTCTGGAAACTTGTTTAAACTTCCAAAAAGTTTGCTAAACATCCTTGGAATACTATATAAACAACTTTTTGGAAATAAAAATAGAAGCAGAATATCACAAATATTTGAATAATTTACGAGAAATTGAAAAAAATCTTTAAGGTTGGTCGATTTGCAATTTTTTCATAAGTTGGTGTTAATTTAGTTGAGATTGTTGATTTTTTAATTATCGTTTTGGCTCGGTGTAAAAAATTATCGAATAGGAAGAAGTTTAAGTTCTTCTTAAAACTTAAGTACCCTGTCTGAGCTTCTTGGATGTTCCCTGAACTATTGGAAAGCTTTTCGAGCGTCTGGGAAGATTTCTGAATTTCTAGGAAGCTCCCTTAACTTATAACAAAATCCTTAGAATATTTCCTAATTTGGTCAAACCATTTCATGGCAAAAAGTTTGCGCAAAATCTGCAATCTATGAATAAAAAACTTCTGATCTTTGATGTTGAATGATTGACAGGATGACAGGTGTTGGTGGGTTTAACAACAAGAAATGCAATATCGGCCATGAGGCACCAAGAGTGGATACTATTGTTTGCTAGAATGAAAGATATGAAGAGAAAGTGTTGAAAGTATTCAGAAAAGTCAGAGGTTGCGCACAAAAATAAACCCTTTCCCATGTATGCAACAAAACCGGAGTGTGTACTAACTACCGCTAGAAACTATCACAAGCTATCAGTAGTACATCGGCGCGATCGAACACGTTTCTTTTGCCTGTTGAGGTGGCGGATTCGTCCGTGTCTTGACCAATCCCGCAGTGGGGTTTAAGCCAAAGGTAACGTACTTGGTTCGAGTACCACAACACTAATGCCCTTCGCTCAATTTTCAATATTTCTATTCAATTTTCAACCTGCCATTACCTGACGGAACTATCAACACTTTCTCTTTATATTCCTCATTCTAGCAAACATTACTGCCAACTCTTGGTGCCTGATGGTGATGAGCGAACAACTCCTTCTACATCAAAAACATATAAATTAACGTGTTTTTGAAAATTTACTTGACCAAAAACTGGGCACAAGGGTGCCAATGGAATGCATGGGAAATTTGTTCGAACCTATGCAAAATTTGAACTTTTTTGAACACGGTTTAAAATCGATCAATTTTTTTTTCATTTTTGACGTTTTCGATTTGTCCTTTCATGAGTAAATGAAAGGACAAAGCGAAAACGTCAAAATTATCAAAGGATTTATTTAGATATTATGAACAAGTAAAATCCTGTATTGAAATGCCGTTTTAGGACTTATTCATATAATCTTATTATGATCATTTCAACAAGCATTTTAGAACCATTTTGCTTCCAGTAAATGCAATGAACAGCCAAATGGTTTTATAGTAGTCATTGCGAAGATAAATTGGCTTTTTGGCAAAACTGTGGTATTTTCCAATCGCCATATTTCAATATGAGAAACAATTGGAATGTGCAAGAATAAATACACCAAATTTATGCACATGAAATGTAGATCGGAGACCGATCTCGGCATTCAAACAATTTTCAGGTAATTCATGGTTAATTTATCGAATATATTTACTTTGTTTTGTTTTGTTTTGTTTTATTTATATTTTAAACTCGTATCATACCCGAGGCGCTTTAATGTTCGGCTCTTATCGTGCCAATATCCTCCATTAAAATGAAATGCGTATATGATTTGGAGTGTGATTCGCTGAAAATATCAATTTGTTTAGGATTCTTTTGTATTCAAACAAAATTCCCCGCAATATTAGAACTTTTTTCTTAGATATTATTTACTGCTAAATGAATTAGAAGAGCAAACATTCGAACGAAGCAGAAAAATGAAAACCAACTACGATATCACAGTGAAGTTTAACAACTGTTTTCATTTGACCGTATGTTGATGGTCATGGCAGCCAATAGGTTTCGTGGAGGTTTTCAAGTGGTCATAACATCTTTCACTTGAACATTTTCAAAATCTTTATGGTCTTATAAAGGTTTTATTAACATGTTTTCACAACCGTCTATAGAATAGGCCACTTTGTACAAATTTCGGCTTTCAAGAAGCATAGAGGAGGTGTTGGTAGACAAAACAGTTTTGAATGTAGTTTTATCAACAAAGCCGGGACTAAAGTATAACTAAAATTGTTACTTCGGTGGAGACGATTGAATGATTTTGATCAGTAAAGCAAGCCGCGATACGGCAGCCTCAGATTGTGCATGTGAGTTTAAAAAATCCTTGCTGATTTTCCTCCATCACGACTGGAATCTCACTGACTACTGCACAACTTAGCGAATTTAATCGACACATTCGAAACAGAAACTGTGAAAAATAGTTCATTTTGGTAAAGTATGAAAAAATACGTACATTTGATAGTGTCGCAATAATTATCGACTCACCCTTTAGAGGCATTGCTTTTCTCTTTCTAGCTTGTAGAAAAAGTACAATCAGTCATGCTTTTTCGAATTGGCAATAGGAAAAAAATACTCTGGTTATAAGTCTTGTAGCTAAATTTCCAACAAAAAAAGTTCATGAATTCTTCATTTCTTTGGATTTTGATTTATATATTCTTCCGATTGAAAACAAATCATTAATAATACAAAATCATTCCATTAGCTTTTGCTCTGCAGTTTAAGAAGTTAAGATTTTATCTTAAATTAATAAGATTCTATTTGAATTATAGATTTGAACTTACGTCACGTCATGTAAGAATACGTGCTCAGTTTGAGCAACATTCTTCTTTGGTTTTAGATTCATGCAAATTAGCGGAGAGACTATTCAGCTTAAGCCTAAAAAGTATTCATCGAACAGTCACTTTACATTTAATTTAAATGATTGAAAATTGGTAGTTCTGCTTTTGATGTGCATGTTCTCTTAGCTGGTCTTTGGTAATGCCTGGTGAAACATAGTGAATATTGTTTAAGATTGTGGCTTGACGAATAAATAGCATGAAACTGAGAATTATTCAGAAATTTTCAAACTTTATTCTATCAAAATAGGAAAGCTAAGGAAAACAACAAAATACGAAAGCTTCCTCCTTCAAGAAAGTTTTTGATGTATGTATTATTTGAATTATTGGTCTCAAAATTCACTATGAACCGATTAAAGGGTGTCCACGATGAAATTGCCACACTATGAAATTGCTCTAACTTTTTAACCGTTGGGTAGAATTTAATGAAAATTTGGGTGGATTTAGTTCATAGTGCATTATTTACATCCTGCAAGTTTTAAAGTCCTGTGATCAAAACTCGCGGAAATGGAGTCGAAAGAACAGCTCGTGCGTGATAAAATCTTGCGCATTCATCACGAGAACAAGGATCTCTCGCATCGTTCCATCGCTAAAACGTTGGGAATCGCGAATTCCACGGTGTTGCGAGTGATTAAGCGGTTCGAGGAACGGTTGACCACCGATCGGAAGCCCAGAAGTGAAGGAAAAAGTATTCCGTACAACACCAAAAATCACAACCGCGTAGTTGGGGCCTTCAACCGAAATCCGAACGCCTCCGTTCGGGATGTGGCTAAGAAGCTGCACCTAAGCCGAAGTTTTGTCCAGAAGGCCAAAACTAAGGCTGGGCTTCGAACGTTCAAGGTACAAAAGGCCCCTAATCGCGACGAGAAGCAGAACAAGTCCGCCAAAACCCGTGCCAGGAAGTTGTACCTCAACATGCTGACGAAAGTTGAATGCTGCATCATGGACGACAAAACTTATGTGAAGGCCGACTTCAAACAGATCCCCGGCAACCTGTTTTTCACGGCCAAGGATAAGTTCAGCGTTCCGGAGCATGTCCGCACTCAGAAGATGTCCAAATTTGCGAAGAAATTCCTGGTTTGGCAAGCCATCTGCACGTGCGGGAAGCGGAGTGCACCTTTCGTGACCCAGGACACGATGAACGGACAGGTGTACATAAAAGAGTGCCTCCAGAAGCGGCTGCTTCCTCTCCTGAAGGTCCACAACGTCCCAACAATCTTCTGGCTGGATTTGGCCTCATGCCAGTACTCCAAGGACGTGCTGAAGTGGTATGAGGACAATAAGGTCAATTTCGTGCCGAAAATGTTCAACCCTCCCAACACTCCGGAGCTCCGCCCCATCGAGAAGTACTGGGCGATTATGAAGCAGCACCTTCTTAAAAGACCTAAGGTAGTGAAGACAGTCGAGGAACTGAAGAAAGTATGGGTTTACATGCAAAAAACGGTTGATTTACAGGTTGTGCAGAATCTTATGGCCGGGGTTAAGGCCAAGGTGCGGGCATTTGCTTATGGACTGTAAATAAAATACGAGTAAAATGGTAAAATGAAGTTTAATAGTTATTTCTCAATCCCTGAAAATTTGATGGCAATCGGATGAAAACTCGAATTTTGCGAATCAATTTTGTGTGTGGCAATTTCATCGTGGGCACCCTTTAAAAGGCTATTTTTCTTACCGAATCCTGTTCAGAAATCTAACCTTATCTTGCTCAGAGTTCTATCATTGTTCTGCTCTACATGCTACGCAGGATTCAAACAGAATTTTATTTAGTATCTTCTAGTAGATCTCCTCAGATTTTTAAGAGAATCATAAACGGTACTTTAAGGCCGTCAGTTCTTAATTATGATAGAATTTCGCTAAGGACTCCCTGGGAACTGGAAAACCTTGGGGTGGTTTAAATTAAACTACCAGGTTCCAGAGCTGGCCTGGTTCTTTACTATTTTGGAAAGGAACACACTAGTGTTGCCAGATCAGAGGTAATGAAGTTCAAAAGTGCTTCTGAAGTTTTAACAGTAGATCTTATCGATGAACATTATAATTTGAAGATGGTGATCAATGGTCAACTATAGTATTTGCAAATAGTTGAAATGTTGAAATAGTTGAAAACATTTGAGCTCAGTTAAAAGAACTTAAATAGTTTATTGTTACAAATCAGCATACTTTTGAAAGGCATTACCACATAGGGGAGCTACTTAATTCATCTCATGGTCCATTATTCATACTGATCAGTGATCAGAAATCTAGGTTTGATGTTTGAATCAATTCTAGGATTATTTTTTTCAATATGGGAAATCTAACAATGATTATCTCCTATCTCGCTATCTTTCATTTATTACAGTACCATTATAAAAGTTTTGAGGGATTCTTTAGTATCGATAGAAACACAACAGTGCTGGCTAACATACTCTACAACTAGTAAAATGAAAAACGTAAAGCTGAATGGAATATGAATGAATGAGAAAGTAATCATAGAGAGTCTCCAAATTTCAGATTCGCCCTTATGAAAATAGAACCCTCGAACTGACTAGTTTTGTTATTAAGTTTGCTTAGTCTCAACAACAAATCAAGTTATCAATAAATAAAAAGTTAGAAATCAGATGGTTACGTGTCAATATTTTGTTTTCGAATAGCACGAATTGAAGGGCGATGAGATGAAAACGGAATTGGTAACTTAAGATATCATACTTAGGTTGAGGTTTCATGGCGGGACGATTTTGCTTATATAATTCTAGCTACACAGTTTTGAAGAAAAATGCAGGTTTAGAGTACGCATCGGTAATGGACAATGTGGCCGAATTTAAATAAGCATACGTCGCGGCAAACCAATATGTAGATGACAACGAACACAACGCCAAGAGAACAATAGGGACAGAAGAATGAAGAAACAAAACATCGGTGAGATCGTTAATTTTTAACGTATTATTATTATAAAACTTATTTTTCTAGAGCCAGATTTTTCTTATTCAAGTTTGTTTTTTTAATTTTGGAAATGTAAATGCCCTTAATGCAGCCAATGGATACATTTTAGTGTTCATGCGGTGTTTATTGTATATGAAAATGACCTCAGAATATGAACAAGCATTCTTGAAATGGGTTGAATGGCGTACAATATAGCTGACATCTTTCATTTTCAGGACTAAAAATGTTTGCATCTATAAATAAATACAAATTGATAAACAAAGGTGCAAACAGGATTCTTCCATTCCAAGATTTCAGAAAGTTCCAATATAATCTTAGTGAAAATTTTCCAGAAACCTGGTAAGCCATTTAGCAGTATCTCCCGTAGATTCCAATCAAATCCTACACAATATTTTAAGAAAATCTTTGTTAGGTTTCTAACAGAATTATGACTCAAATTCTTATGGTATTCTCCCCAGCATTCTAATAAAATGCAGTTCAAGATTTTGAAAGAATTGTGTTGAAGATTCCGATAGAATCTTGTTCAGAATTAAAGCGACAACATGTTGCTAAGGATAAGGATAGGTTCTCCACAAAATATTATTCAGGAACTAGATAGAATTCTGACAAAATGTTTATGAGATCTGAGATAATTCTGAGAATGCTGCTCAAGGTTTTCAAGATTTGTAAAATATTTTGCTCTGAATTTTGTTAGAGTATTTTTTTTTCAAAATTTTGCACAGGGATCCGGAAAAATTTGCTCTAAAATAATTTCACTAAGAGCCCTAAGGCTTGTTCGCGGACACCCTTAAATACGTATATCTCTGGACATACTTTATCATACGCGTTGATGTATATCTGTTCATTGTGTAAAATCAATTTTTGGGAATACTACAAGCTTTTAGATCGAAGATGGCGTCGACAGAAGAGCAAGTACGAAAAGCAATTGTGTGCAGTCGCAATGAAAATCCGGATCTGTCCGTAAGAAAACATGAACTGGGTTTTCCTACAAGCACTGTCCATAACGTTCTCAACTCATTCGATACACGTTTGACAACAGCCAGGAAGCCTGGGACGCGAAGGTGAAGCAAATATTGCAGAAGAGACCAGATCTGTGGCTAGAAAAATTAAAATGTCCCCAACTTTCGTGCATACTTCCAAGCACCGGCAATGTATGAAGTCAGTCAAGGTGAAAACTGAACCGAACTGTAATAATAAACAGAATGTGACGGCTAATACCCGAGCTAGCAAGTTGTATCGCGAATATTTGACGGAGTTTTCCTGCGCGATAATGGACGATGAAACTAATGCGCTGGAAGGCTTTAAGCATTGGTGGGGGTGCCTAATTATGTTTTCTTATAATGTGTTTGCTTTGAAATACTGCTTAGCAAAAGCCTTACACCTTAGACTCAAATAATTCTGAATTCTTATAATTCAATTCTTTTAATATTAAAACCCCAAGACTCATACCTAAATTAATAGCGACATTAAATGTAGAGCCTGGTAAGTTACAACATAAGATTTGAAACACTTTTCTAAGTACGTATTTTAATTTTATTATTCAAGAAGGTTTTTCAATAATGAATTTTGTTTAAAGGCGCCTTTTAGAATTCACGATATTATTTTCTTTTGTACGAACAATTTAGTAGAGTATAGACTCCCCAGATTGATTAAAAATTTCGAAGCTAACGAATGTCGATAAGCAAAATATGGAGATAGAAGTTTATTCATTAACGATAATTAACGTACTAATGGGAAAAAATCATCATGTGAAGTTCTTCTTTCGACAATCTCGCCTCCTTGAGCGTGCGCCCACCTTTGCTAGAAAGTCCGCCGTCTCATTGCCTGGTATTGAGCAATGTGAGGGGACCCATATAAAGGTAATCCTACATGATCGTTTGACCAACACACACATCTCCCTTATTTTTGAAAGAAAGTAAGATGAGTGCCTCACTGTTTTCATCGACCGGAAGACCTCGACAGAACTGAGACTATCCGAAAAGATGAAATAATGGACTATGGGCATGTAGGAAATAATCCCCAATGCGAAATTAATTGCTGCCAGTTTAGCAACATATACGGAACAAGGATTCTGAAATTTCCGGAAGGCAGATGAGTATTCATAGTAGACATAAGTGAAAATTCTTCTATTGCAATTGACATGTTGAATAAAAATATGGGGAAGTAAAATACGTCGAAGTTCATCTGGAACTCCTTGAATAGCCTGCTTCATGGAGAGATCAGAATCAATGGAGGAACCGGATGAGTGAAGTGTACACTAGGAGAATAATAGCAACGAAGACTAATATATAAACTGATTCATGATGCTAACTTAAAACTGATAAAAATTCAGATGGGACTGACTTGCGATTACCGGCATTTCAGACATTTTGTTTTTTTTTTTTGTTTATTTAATAAGTAATCGGCAATGTTGTTGGACTTCTGGAGAAGATGTTCAACAACATGCCGTTTGCTGAGTCAGCTGACTAGTTATCGCGTTTAGATAAGGCAAATTGGCAGGAGCTTATAGACCATTATTCAGATGCTCTAAATATAAAACAACAAAATCTGCAAGCACAAGCAACTGTCGTTCGAAATTTTTGCGCCATAAAAAGTTAAATATAACTTTGGAAACCTTGCGAGCAGAATTGAAAGTTGATATTACACCCAATCTATTTAGGTTGCTCCAGGTGTTAACTTCCATTCCCATAAGCTCAGCTGGATGCGAGTGGAGCTTCTTTTCCATGAGACGCATAAAAACATGACTGAGAAGTACCATGACGCAGAACCGATTTTCAAATCTGGCTAATTTAAGCATTGGGAACGGAGTTGTGAAGGAATTAGTATCAACCGATACAATTTTGAACGCGTTATTCAACCCAATCTAAATTTTGATATAAATGTAAAATTTTCATTGACTCAATCATGTTCTTTGACGTTCAAATTTGACTCTGTATAGATTCAGGTCTATTATCCGCCTCGGATGAGTTGAGACGGCTCAAGAGAATCGAGTTAAAGGTGACTACAGTCCCCTCGTGTGAGTCCATTCTTTATTTTATCCACAGAGAACAGACATCCAAGCTGGAGCGCCCTCCGTGTGTAAATTTCTGTAACTGCCATTTTAAAATTACAGCTCGTATCCGTTAGTTTTGGTGAACGGTATGTTGATGGCGCCACTTGCCCGCTTCGAGATTTGATAGTCTGTCAATTTTAGTTTGGTGAAACCTAGACTAAGCGGCGTTGTTTTTCCAACGGTTTGCTTTTAAAAATTTACACAGTAAATTGGGAAAAAAGTGTTCGAGCCTGGATGTCTGTGCTCTGTGTTTTATACACACAGAATAACACGAGATATAAATTCACCACACTCGATTCTCTTAAGGCATCTCGACTCACCGAGGCGCAGAATAGACCTAATTATTCGATTAAACCTGTTTTGATTTATCAATTAAAATAACCTGTCCCCAATAATTACGCCACTTTTGTCGCCAAGTTTCTCAAAAAGTATTTGGTTTGGCAGGCAATATGCAGCTGTGGTCGAGCAAGCCAAAGCTTCATCACTGGCGGAACGGTAAACAAGGAAATATACCGTGAAGAACGCCTAGAGAAGCGATTGTTACCATTCCCACGCAGTCATGGCGCTTCCTCGCTATTCTGGCCTGATTTGGCATCTTGTCACTATACCAAAGATGTTTTGGAATGGTATAAAGCGAATGAAGTCTATTGTACCGAAAGAAGCGAATCCGACTAACTGCCTAGAGTTGCAACCTATCAATATTAGCAACAAGCTACAACTATAGTAAAATCCCCTAATGGCTGAAGTAACTTAAAGTATGTGGTTTATTCGTGCAGCCTTATTAAGTAACTGTAATTTGTTCCAAGATGACAAATATGCACAATTAAATGAATAAAAAATGCACCTTGGATTGAACTAACAGCACATTTGTTTTATTCACAATTTAATCTGTCCAGATTTTGTCGCGAACAAGCCTTAAGGACATACACGACCGAATCCCTCTCACTTCGCGATTTGCTGAGCACAAATCTCAAATATTATTAAGACTTCGTGCATGATATTTTCAGCAAATGCTTGCTCCTTTGGAGCATACTTTGGTTAGCAGTTTGAACTCTTTTTGTTTCGGTATAGCTGCGATATTTAGTTCCGAACACTTGAAGTGAAAATTATTCTAACCTAGAATTTATATTGGAAAAGGACTCGGTCGTGTATGTCCTATTAACAGAATCCTACATTAAGTCCTGCTGCTGTTTACTGGGACTTCTATCAAATTCCTACTCAGGATTCCAATCAAATCTTGCTTCGTTTTCCAGCAAAATCCATAGCCATAATTCGCAAAGAATGGTATTATGTATTTTTAAATTCTTGTTAAAGGTTCTGATAGAATCCAGCTTTTCTTATTCGAAGTTTTATGTTTTTCATTAATACTTGGGTAAAGAGCAGCCAATATGGTTGATAAGGCATATATCGGTTTGGACGTCCAAAGTCGTCTCTTGGTCTGGAATATTTACGTGATCTTTGTCGGCGCTTCATGTTAAGCAGTGATTGTTTTCGAATTATTACTATTGCCTTAATTCCAAATTGAATAATTACAAAAACCAACTCTCGCAAAACCTATATTTCCTACTAAGATTTGTTATTCTGATCATTCCGTTCTCATCGTTGAATCGTTAATATAGAATTCAAGGAATAAATGAAACCTTGTACAAATAGCTTTGATAACAATAGTTCACTTCATCAAATTTACGACTTGTTCATTATCTCACCCGAAACGCCATTAATTGCATCAGAATCACCCCCCAAGCCCGCATGATATTATTCAATAATATGAATTCCTGAATGACTCATTAACGCCCGGTGGATGTAATAGTGCGGCTTGTATGTAGGACCAGCGCGATTGAATGAGACTTTCGTTACAAAAATAATACTCATCAACCTCCGACCACGCAGAAATATTTCAACAAACAACTACGACCAACAAAACACATTTATATTCATACATAGCCAGTGCCAGCGTCGAATTTTGTTCGCCGTGTGTCTGCAGATGTTGGCCGGCCGAAACAGATGGATGAGACGATGCAAATAGACAGACTCTAGTCGGCGGAATTTCGGAAAATTTATCCCATTTGCTGCGAGACGACCGAATTAATTCGTGCGCTCGCACTGCGATTCCTGCCAAATAATTCCACGCGCAATCCTGGGCAGTCCAGTTCCAGCCCAGAGGAATTTCGCACCTTGCACCAACTCCGAGAATCAAGCTCGCTCGGACTGACGTAATTCTCCTCTCGGTGCAAACGATCTACTTTTTTTTCGTTCTGTTTCCCTCTGCGCTTGAACCTATTTTTGATAATTTCCCGTGTTTGTTCTTCGACCCCAAAAACTGAAAAAAAGCAATTTCGCCTCTTTACAACTCTAATTTTATCTCCCATCAGTTCAACCGCGATAGCACGAATAGCACAGCCTAGCTGCTCCTCTTCTGGGTGGGTTTGCTTTTCGCCAAAAGCCAATCCAAATTTTCCGACCTCGAGACGACACTGGTGGGGAGGTGAAAATTTGTTTACTTCTGAATGAAAGACGACGACGATGATGACGAGGATGGCGGAGGAGGCGCACAAACACTTTAGTAATTTGGTTGTGACTTTTTTTTTGGGGGAAAATAGTCCGAGGAGACTGAGTTTTTCTTCAATTCGGGGTTGAGTTAAGTTTAGAATGAAACCATTCTGGAAAGAAACAGCGTTTGCATTGAAATCAATGTATAAATGAAGTAAGATCGTCACCACGTAAGTTATAGATTCCCATGGTAGTTGAGTGCATTCAAAATTAGGATGTCTATTTCGGGATATAGGTCGTATGTAGAATAGAAGAAATGACGGTGCGAGTTTGAGAGGAAAATAAATAGGTTCAGGCAGACGTGTGCTGATTTGTCGGAGTGCGCAATATTGAATTTGCTTAGTTGTCAACCGCTCTTCGTGGTGATCCAATTCTAAAGCAATCCATAACCAGCCGTAAAACGCTCTCACTCTGAAAAATTACTCGGATGACCGGCATAAGTTTTACTTGTAGAATTACGACAAAGGACAAGTCTATGGTTTTATCTTATGATGCATAATAATATTAGATCAAATATCATTGGGATAAAATGAGCTTCAAGAGCTAAATTATAATGATCGTAATTGTGTTTTCAGAATTTCATGAATGCTTCGTACAAAGCCCTATTCAAAGTAAATTTGGACGCATTCAAGTGATTATAACTCAAGAATTAAACAACATACATGGTTGGTCAGAAAGGGCATTTATCCGGCTTTAAAACGATAGATAACAAGTTATTACATTTCATCGTTTCGAACGAACAGTCGCACTTTACTAGTGATCGATGCCATCATGATCTCACAGCCGCTGGTTACACTGTACCGGCGAACTTATTCCCTTTTAAACGCATTTGTTGTGCATTTGTCACTTCTTTACCACATCCTCGAAGTTTTCGCTTGACAATTGCCCAATATTTTTCGATCGGTCTGAGCTCAGGGCAATTCGGAGGATTGATCTCATTGGCGTCGAAATTAACATTGTTTGCAGCATACCATTCTAGTACCTCCTTAGAGTAGTGGCAGCTGGCTAGATCCAGCCAAAACATAACGTTGGGCTTGTGTTGCCGAATGAAAGGTGAAATCCGCTTTTTTAGACGCTCTTTAATGTAAACCTTCGACGGCATTGTGTAAGATGTGATGAAAACCTTTCTTTAAAGGCCACAACTGCAGATTCCTTGCCAAATCATTAGTTTTCGATCAAACCTAGAATGGACATCCTCACGACCAGTTGCAGGTTAAATTTTCGTCCGGGGATTTGTTTGTAATCCATTTTGACATATTTTTCGTCATCCATTAAAATACAGCCATCAAATTTCGTCAAAACTCGTTTGTACAGTAATCGTGCTCGCGTTTTGGCCACTACATTTTTTTAAAGGGAGTGATTCGGATGTTTACTGGCACAAAAAGACTTATATCCTTCTCTTGAAAGGATGTTACGCGCGGTGGAAAAGTTGGAATCGTATTTCTTTGCCAAATCACTTTTGGAGACACCTGGGTTACCTTTCACGTACACAGATAAAAAAAAACATTGAATTTTCTGTGCTATCTAATGCACATAAAGAGAATGCTAGATTTGGCAGAAAATAATGGGATATTTTATGTAAATTTAAGCCAGATAACGCCAGAATCAAGCCTGTTGTATGAAAGATTGCAAACATTGTTATATGGCGCATCAAAGACTACAACCCATTGCGTTGTTAACGCCTTCTTTGGCTTGGAATTAAACGAGGAGAAGTTTTACACGCTTGTTAATATTCATTATTTTTTTCTGTGTACCTCAACACCTTTCTCCTCAGCTGTTTGTCCTTAGTGCCACTTTTATGAAAGATGTTTGTGCACAATTAATTTCCTTTTCTCAAGTTCCATGCGTCGATCAATCGAGACATTTTTTTCACCAATTTCTTCGTCAAAGAAACATCAGAAAATGCCTGTCAAACTTTCCAACCACCAGGGACGTCCAGATTAACTTTGAATAGAGCTTTAGCATCTCGTAATTGAATCTCATAATAACGTCTTATAAAACCGAAAACAAACTTGTTACGGACTGTATCCCCTATAATCCGGATACTTTCAAATCACTGCAACTTTTGAAATATTGCACGTAGTAGTGAAAAATTTCGCTGAGATATAACTGGGAGCCTTTGAAAAAAAAAAAACAAATATAATTGGTGTTTACGTTCCATGTTTAGTGTTCAATATGGCGAAATGAAAAGTACGATCGTGAAAGGATTTTGTACCGACTATGGTATCCTACAGAATTAAGGTGAGATATTAATTCAGTGTAAAACGGTTATAAAGGAGGAATTTGTTCAAGCAATTGGTCGTTATCATTTCGAAAGGCGTGAAGCTGCGTATTTTCCAGGATATTGACGATCCTGCAACAATGTCAAATCTTTTGAAGGCATGCGAGGTATTCTTTCGGAAGTTGAAACACACAATTAAACCAGTATTTTCAATAAAAAACCTAAAGCTTGGTAAATAAAAAAAAACAGGATGCAGAGACTATGGACAACCAAATTCGATAAGCTGGAAAGGGTTGCCAGTTAAACAATTTCGAAAAAGTTAAAATATAAAAATCTTGCGTTGAGTTAAGCTATCAGTAAACTATTTGTACAATAGACAAATATTTGTCACATTTTGTCAAATATATTTGTCTAGCCGTGTACTGTACAAATATATTTGGCAAGCACAATCTTGATCAAATATTTACCAGCCATTATTTGTACATACGCCAAACAGTGTACTGATCAAAGCAGTCATCTTGTCAACTTTTTGAGCTTATTTGCAACTCTCGCTGATACTAGAGTGAAAAAGTTGTGCAAATAATAAAATTTTGAGTATTTTTTATTGACGGTGTACTGTTTTTGTTTATGTGGTTAGTGCCTTGTCTTCGTGCTTCGTTGATTCGTGAAATTGAAAAAAAAAAAAAATGAATTACGAAAATTCGCAAATCAGCCAGGAAACTGAGCCCTCGGCCGGGCCGTCGCGATCCAAACGATTTCGGAAGAAAGTGACATCCGAATGGTCAGAAGATGCAACCATGAAATTAATTGCATCTGTAGAGCAGCACGAAGCCCTGTGGAATGTGACGATTCAAGACTATAAGAATCGTTCTCTTCGAAACGGCTTGTGGCAAATGATTGCAGAGGAACAGCTGAACGGAGCTTACAGCATCGACGAAGTTGTAGCTAAATGGTCCAACTTACGTGTTCAATTTAAGGCTTATAACGCTAAGCTTAAGCACACAAAGTCGGGACAAGGAACCGATGACAACAAAGTTAACTGGGCTTTTTATAACAGTATGCTGTTCATCACCGCCGCGGATGTGGAACAGGCATCGTTATCAACATCAAACTTGGTAAGTGTTGCGCTGAATAAATGTAGTTCTTCTATATGTTAACGGACCATTGGTTTATAGTATAAGTAATACAATACAACATTTCCATGACAATGACATTAAGTCTCTATCTTTTTTTTTTTTCCAAACTCTTGTTTGTAGATACTTGATCATGAAGAAGCCGAATCGAGTTTCGAAGCCACTCCGAAAGTTGGAAGCTCCTGGGGATACCGGAAGAAACTAAAATCCAGTGAAACCAACGATTTTAGGGCTATTGCCGTCGAGGGATTACAGAAGGCGTTAAAAAAATAGAGGAAAGCGACAGTTTTCAATCTTTTGGAAACTATGTGGCTGCAGAACTTCGTAGACTTGAAGACTCTGCTGCCAAAAGAGTTCAGAGAAAGCTTGCTCGCTATTTGCTCGACTGCATTGAAGAGGAGGAAAATAATTTGCTCTTCCAGCAGTACGGAACGTATGTTGATGGAACATCAACGGAGGTGACAGATATTTATTAGGAAGTAATACAAACAAAATCCTATTCATTGTTCAACTCTAGGTTGCACCCGAGGATGTACCACTCGATATCAATGCGGGGGAATCACAATCGCTTTCAGAACACGACAAAAGCTTCGATGTGGAAGCGTTGGACGAGTGTGAAGGTATATATTAAATAAACTGATGTGGACCAAAGTGCTCCATGTGAACCATTTGATTCATTTTTAATTTGTTGTAGAAATCAAAATAAAATTGTTTTGTTATAAGAGATCTGATTTTTAATAAAAAAAAACTGGGTACCTCAGAATTGTTCAAATTACAGGTCTGACTAGATTATCCAGAGGTTCTAAAGGGTGTCCACGATGAAATTGCCACACTATGAAATTGCTCTAACTTTTTAACCGTAGGGTAGAATTTAATGAAAATTTGGGTGGATTTAGTTCATAGTGCATTATTTACATCCTGCAAGTTTTAAAGGCCTGTGATCAAAATCAATCGCGGAAATGGAGTCGAAAGAACAGCTCGTGCGTGATAAAATCTTGCGCATTCATCACGAGAACAAGGATCTCTCGCATCGTTCCATCGCTAAAACGTTGGGAATCGCGAACTCCACGGTGTTGCGAGTTATTAAGCGGTTCGAGGAACGGTTGACCACCGATCGGAAGCCCAGAAGTGAAGGAAAAAGTATTCCGTACAACACCAAAAATCACAACCGCGTAGTTGGGGTCTTCAACCGAAATCCGAACGCCTCCGTTCGGGATGTGGCTAAAAAGCTGCACCTAAGCCGAAGTTTTGTCCAGAAGGCCAAAACTAAGGCTGGGCTACGAACGTTCAAGGTACAAAAGGCCCCTAATCGCGACAAGAAGCAGAACAAGTCCACCAAAACCCGTGCCAGGAAGTTGTACCTCAACATGCTGACGAAAGTTGAATGCTGCATCATGGACGATGAAACATATGTGAAGGCCGACTTCAAACAGATCCCCGGCAACCTGTTTTTCACGGCCAAGGATAAGTTCAGCGTTCCGGAGCATGTCCGCACTCAGAAGATGTCCAAATTTGCGAAGAAATTCCTGGTTTGGCAAGCCATCTGCACGTGCGGGAAGCGGAGTGCACCTTTCGTGACCCAGGACACGATGAACGGACAGGTGTACATAAAAGAGTGCCTCCAGAAGCGGTTGCTTCCTCTCCTGAAGGCCCACAACGTCCCAACAATCTTCTGGCAGGATTTGGCCACATGCCACTACTCCAAGGACGTGCTGAAGTGGTATGCGGACAATAAGGTCAATTTCGTGCCGAAAATGTTCAACCCTCCCAACACTCCGGAGCTCCGCCCCATCGAGAAGTACTGGGCGATTATGAAGCAGCACCTTCTTAAACGACCTAAGGTAGTGAAGACAATCGAGGAACTGAAGAAAGTATGGGTTTACATGCAAAAAACGGTTGATTCACAGGTTGTGCAGAATCTTATGGCCGGGGTTAAGGCCAAGGTGCGGGCATTTGCGTATGGACTGTAAATAAAATACGAGTAAAATGGTAAAATTAAGTTAAATAGTTATTTCTCAATCCCTGAAAATTTGATGGCAATCGGATGAAAACTCGAATTTTGCGAATCAATTTTGTGTGTGGCAATTTCATCGTGGACACCCTTTACTATCCGGAGTCGATCCGGAGAAAATAGCTAGATTAACGGGAGTAATATTTTTTTGTACTTTTATACTAAAGGGGGGATCAGAGAGATTCATTATGGGTCAGGCGGTGATAATGGGGTTCAGGGGCAAGCGAAGATAGTCAAGAGACCTCAAGGGAGGTTAGCCCATGCTTAGGAGGGGGTCATGCGTGGGCAAAGGAGCCATTACTATTTGATTTGATGATCGCGTAGCGCCTCTTGCATGTTGTTTTGTGAATCATATTCTTCTTCTTGCTATTTTATTCTTGTTCTCATGTAATTCCTCATGTTGTGCAACATTTTTAAAGGAACTCAACATAAAAAGAAAATGGCTCAATTATCCGTGAGTGAAATATTTAATTAAACATTTGTTTCTTCAATTACAGATCGATTGGGAATATTCAGGGTAACAAAACATTATATTGCCATGGAACTTCACCTTCGTTCACAAAATATTCTGCATACTCCTCCCGTATAAGTTTCGCATCATTGGCTATATATGGTGTGTCCTTATCAAATGCATACATTGTGTCGTCTGGGAAGTCCTGTCTCCACTCTCCTGGAATAATTCCGCCATCCTTGTCGTATCGGTCGAATGACCCCACTGGAGCGTACAACTCTTTGTTCCTATCTATTAAAAAATTGTGCAAGGCGCAACATGCTAAGGTCACCGCTTTAGTTTTTGACGCATCCAGATGTATGGGCTTACGCATCACTCTAAAGCGAGCTGATATTATTCCGAACACATTTTCTATAATGCGACGAGAACGAGATAGCCGGTAGTTGAAAATGCGACTTTGTCCCATGAGAGTCTTTCCGCTGTATGGCTTTAGAAGGTATGGTTTCATCGCAAATGCGTCATCGCCGACTAGTACGAATGGTACTGGAGTGTCCCGATATGGAAGCGGTCGTGGTGGTGGTAAATTTAGGTGTTCCTGTTCTAAAGCTTTTGCAATACTACACTTTTTAAACACTCCTCCATCTGACATCCGTCCATTCGTTCCAACATCAGCGTATATAAGGCGATAGCCGGCGTCCGCTATGCCCATGAGCACGATACTATGCGCCCCTTTATAGTTATAAAACACGCTTCCTGAGTTCGAAGGTGCCACCATGACGACATGCTTCCCATCCACGGCACCGATGCAATTGGGAAAGTTCCACGATTCGTTAAACAGTTTCGCTATTCCTTCCCATTCAGATTGATTTGTAGGTACCTGCAATCACAGTTAAAAGATGGATTTTACTGTTAATTCTAGCTTGATTCTACAGGTGGAAACCCACCTAAAGTGTGGGCAGTACTATCAGCAGAATTTGTGTATGGACACAAACTGTTACACAAATGATATAGTTAGCTCTATTATTTGTGTACCAGCTATGACGGATAATGTTTTCAAGTCGTTTGAGTGAAGAAAATCATGTTGAGGTAGGAGGCGATTGTTAGTATTAAATTTACTCACCTTCATGTGCAAATCCATTAGCACTGTATAAATAGCACTGCACACCTCCGGAACAATACGAGAAATTGTAGTTTGGGGGATTCGAAATAAATACTGCAATGACATGAAACTCTCTCCAGTAGCCAGAAAACGTAAAGTCAAGGCTACACAGAAAAAAATAATGAATTTTAACAGGCGCGTAAATTTTCCCCTCGTTTAATTCTAAAACAAAGCAAGCGTAAACAACGATATTGTTTGCAATTTTTGGAATTCTTTCATACAATAGACGCGATTTAGGCGATATCGTGCTTTAATTTACAAGATATATCCCAGTATTTTCTGTCTAATCTAGCATTCCCTTTATGTGCATTAAATAACGCAGAAAATTCAATGTTTATTTTTATCTGTGTAGACGTTCTCCTGGGGAAATCGACTTCCTCATAACGGTGTCCTGCTTCCGGATTAGAAAAGCAGTTAGATTCAACAAAAAATCGAAATGCTCAGCCGACATGCGAACGAAATTTTTGTACAACTTGGGATGATTCGATCGAAGCTCCTGCAATAGCTTGCCATAGCATCCTTCCGTTTCCCTCTTTTGCACCCAATCGTGCACCCATACACTTCTTGGACGCCGTTCTTCCTGTTCTTCCTCGTCCAAAAGTATTGAGCTTAAAGCCAATACGGTAGCCACTGTTTCCATTACACACTTGTAATTTTTAAATCACTACGGTATTACGACTAAATTTTTTATTTTGATTTGTTACACGGCCATTCAATTTCACTTATATTTAGGTACCGTTGATTCAAAATAGCAAAAAGTTGGGTTACTCGAGGTTTTTCAATTGATGAAGAGAGTTTTTATCACTTTTCCGGAAATAACTACTTTAACATGAGGAAAATCGATTAACATGGGGGTACAGAATTGGGTTTAAAATGATAAACAGGGCGGAAATTCTTAGTTTTTCCCAAAAAAGTTATGAGAATTTTACTTAGCCACTGAGTAGCTCCAGGTTAGCAACGATACACAATTATTAGTATGCCTGAATGGCCGTGTACACAATCGAAGACAACATTGACATATATTATGGTTTCAGTTGAAAATCGAATTTATCGACTTGCGACAATCGATTTTACTCTCGTTCTGTACGTTATACCTAATGTCGGAAGTAGTGCGCTGTACGGCGCACTACTTCCGACATTAGGTATAACGTACAGAACGAGAGTAAAATCGATTGTCGCTAGTCGATAAATTCGATTTTCAACTGAAACCATAATACATAATTGAAGCTGAGACAAATAATGTACTGACCCATGGTGGTGGTTTGGCAAATAAACCAACAATATCAATAAAAGCGATATTTGGCAAATAATATTTTGGCAAATATTTGATTAGGTGTACTGACCTTTGTCAAATAATTAGACAAACAACAAAATTTGGTCAAACACGAATCATCAAATATTTGTCTATTGTACAAACAGTGTACTGAAAGCTTTAAGCTCCGAACCAAGAGTACAAAGTAAAAAGGAGAACCATTTGCGCTGAGTTAAGCTCATAACCAAACTGGGTATTAAAGCGAGAAACTTGCGCTGAGTTCAGGCAAGTGGAATATTGAAATGGAAGATACTTGCGCTGAGTTTAGCTCATATCCAGGTTATATAATGAGGTGAACAACTTGCGCTTGGGCCTGTTCTTAAGCCCCGTCGACTCATTTTTGAAAATTTCAGAACCCTCCTTCCCCCTTGTAGACTTTCTACACACCATTTTTCGCATTTTGTTTGGAGCGTAGACTTTGGTCAGACAACCCCCTCCCCCTCCCCAGAAAAGTCTACGTGATTTATGAATTGCCCCTGAGTTTAGCTCATAGCCAAGCGAAATATTGAAGGGAGTAAGTTGCGCTGAGTTTAGCTCAAAGCCAAGGAAAATCATTTCATTATCATTATCATTTCGAAAGGAAAGCTGCGTATTTTCCAAGATATCACACTGACGTAAGACAAATCCTGACTGGAACTTGCAAAAAATTGATGTTACCTAAATCCACTCAACAATCAAAAGGAAGTGACAAAAACAATGGACGTGCTGATCCCGTCATGACGCGAAAGGTGAAGAGGATATTGAAGAAAAACCAGAATCTTTATGTTTGAACGGTGGCTCGTATAGTAAGAATATCATAAGGTTTTGTCTAGAAAGCAAAACAGCGTCGTATAAATTAAAATAGTTCCAAATTGCAACCACAAACAGAACTTGACAGCAAAATCAAGGTCTCGACGTTTGTACTGCGAATATTTGACGAAGTTTTCGTTATTATGGGCGGTAAGACGTTTGCCCTGGAGTATTTTAAGGGGTGATTTTGTATTCTTCGATGGCCAAAAATGCTACAGCTGAGCTGAACTGCGCTGGAACTTTCCAAAAAATACGATGTTTTGGAAGGAGTCTGTACGTCTAGAAGAGACAGTATATATTTCGTCACTAAAGGCATAATCAAAAAGGAGATTTACCAGAAAGAGTGCCTGCAGAAGCGATTGCTACCCTTTATAGAAAAACTATAACGAAAATCCATTGTTTTGGCCCAATTTCGCAAAGCATAGCACAGCATAGGATTGCCGTTTGCACACCTCATGAATGAAGCTACGACGAGGAATAATTAGTTAAAAGCATTGCATATCGCCATGAAACGGCACCAGATACCGATACGCTTCTTCACGCAATAATCTCCACGAAGAAACTCCTTGATCGCTTACGTGGCCACGTCCATGCAACCGTTAGATATAGGGAGAATTTGGTACACACTGGGAACCCACGTATTTTTCAGTAGATATCAAAGGAAATGTGAAATGAATAGACGGAGAGAATTGTTAAATAGAACAAAAGTTAATTTTAAAACGGCCGTTGGGAGCAACTAGTCTAAGAAGTTTAAGTGGTGCTTGCTTGCTTACTTATGCTGGTCCAACGTCCTATTAGGGAAGGTCCATTAATTATGTCACGTGGTAGGGGGGGAGGGGGGGTTTGGGAAAACGTGATGATCCATACAAAAAAAATTTGAAGGTCCATACAAAAAACGTGAACAGGGGGGGGGAGGTTATAAAAAGTCACTTTTTGCGTGACGTAATCAATGGACGTTCCCTTAGGATAACATCTGCGTCACGATGTTCCTCCATAAAACTCGGTTGAGGGCTACTTGTCTCCAGTTCTTCGAATGTTCCACACTTCCAAGGTCTTGCTCCACTAGGTTTAACCACCTAGCTCGCTGTGCTCTCAGGTCGAATTCGAGGCAAACACCATTTTTGCGGGGTTGTTGTTCGACATTCTTACAACATGTCCCGCCCATTCAGCTTCAGCGACTTCCTGGATACTGTTTTCAAAAACTCCAAGTGCTTGCAGGTCCTCTTGGAGCATCGTCCACGTCTCATGCCCATAGAGAACTACCGGTATTATCAGCGCTTTGTACATGGTACACTTTGTACGGGAATAAAGTTTACCAGACCTCAAGGTCTTGTGGAGTCCATAGTAGGCAAGACTTCCGATAATAATACGTCTCCGAATTTCTCTGCTGCAGTTGGTATCCGAAGTAAATAAAGATCCGATGTACACAAACTCATCCACCAACTCAAACTCATCTCCGTCGATTGTCACAGTTCTGCCTATGCGAGCTCTATCACGTTTGGTTCCTCCAGCCAACAGATACTTAGTCTTTAACGCAAACTTTTCCACTTCACGTTTCAGCTTGGTGTACTGATCAGCTACCACCTGGAACGTTCTGCCGACAATGCCCAGGTCGTCAGCAAAGCAGATGAACTGGCCGGATTTATTGAAAATCGCAGTTTCATAAAACCTTCTAGAGCATCCTACCTTCCTCTGTCAACTGTTGGGACTTAAGCATTAAAGGGTGTCCACGATGAAATTGCCACACACAAAATTGATTCGCAAAATTCGAGTTTTCATCCGATTGCCATCAAATTTTCAGGGATTGAGAAATAACTATTAAACTTCATTTTACCATTTTACCCGTATTTTATTTACAGTCCATACGCAAATGCCCGCACCTTGGCCTTAACCCCGGCCATAAGATTCTGCACAACCTGTGAATCAACCGTTTTTTGCATGTAAACCCATACTTTCTTCAGTTCCTCGACTGTCTTCACTACCTTAGGTCGTTTAAGAAGGTGCTGCTTCATAATCGCCCAGTACTTCTCGATGGGGCGGAGCTCCGGAGTGTTGGGAGGGTTGAACATTTTCGGCACGAAATTGACCTTACTGTCCGCATACCACTTCAGCACGTCCTTGGAGTTGTGGCATGAGGCCAAATCCGGCCAGAAGATTGTTGGGACGTTGTGGGCCTTCAGGAGAGGATACAGCCGCTTCTGGAGGCACTCTTTTATGTACACCTGTCCGTTCATCGTGTCCTGGGTCACGAAAGGTGCACTTCGCTTCCCGCACGTGCAGATGGCTTGCCAAACCAGGAATTTCTTCGCAAATTTCAACATCTTCTGAGTGCGGACATGCTCTGGAACGCTGAACTTATCCTTGGCCGTGAAAAACAGGTTGCCGGGGATCTGTTTGAAGTCGGTTTTCACATATGTTTCGTCGTCCATGATGCAGCATTCAACTTTCGTCAGCATGTTGAGGTACAACTTCCTGGCACGGGTTTTGGCGGACTTGTTCTGCTTCTCGTCGCGATTAGGGGCCTTTTGTACCTTGAACGTTCGAAGCCCAGCCTTAGTTTTGGCCTTCTGGAAAAAACTTCGGCTTAAGTGCAGCTTCTTAGCCACATCCCGAACGGAGGCGTTCGGATTTCGGTTGAAGGCCCCAACTACGCGGTTGTGATTTTTGGTGTTGTACGGAATACTTTTTCCTTCACTTCTGGGCTTCCAATCGGTGGTCAACCGTTCCTCGAACCGCTTAATCACTCGCGACAGCGTGGAGTTCGCGATTCCCAACGTTTTAGCGATGGAACGATGCGAGAGATCCTTGTTCTCGTGATGAATGCGCAAGATTTTATCACGCACGAGCTGTTCTTTCGACTCTATTTCCGCGAGTTTTGATCACAGGACTTGCAGGATGTAAATAATGCACTATGAACTAAATCCACTCAAATTTTCATTTAATTTTACCCAACGGTTAAAAAGTTAGAGCAATTTCATAGTGTGGCAATTTCATCGTGGACACCCTTTATGGTTATAGCGCCATTTCTCGCTCACTGAAAAGAAGAATGTCTGAGAATATAAGAACGGGTGGTGAGAGAAAATTTATCAAATTTATCTGATGGTAGCAACAAAAAATTACCAAACAGGTTTTTCCCAATATTGAAGGTGTAAATTCACATCACATGATTACTCTGTACGGTCCTTTTAGGTAGTTTGTTTCTGTGAATATTCTGTGAATATTAGCAGTGAATATTATGAAAATGAGTTCCAATGACATAGAATAAGCAGTTTAAAAGGGTGGCAAGTTTTAAAACATTATACAAAGATTCGATATAATGCAATCGCGAAATAATCCGAGAGAAGGAAAAAGCCTTTTTTTTATTAAATGATTTATTTGTACAAGCTCAAGCGATTTAACTTTACAGAGCCAAGTTTTCATATTTGTATACATCAATTATCTTAAACTAACGTTAAGGGGATAGAACCGATTACTCGTGGCTGTCTCGAGGTTGATAGAAATAACAACTGAAAGGATGGGAAGGTGGGCTGGAGTTTGAGGTAGGGCCGTAGTAACACATTTTTTAAATTCTAGATTGTCAAAAAACTTAAAACTATACAGCTTTTGGCTTCTTTTGACTTGAACATTTTTGAGAGAAAAAACACAAAAAAAAACAGATAAGACAAACTTAAAGTAAACATACATGTTAAACTAACTACAATCTAAGGCTTATGCTAGTTAAAAACACATAAATGAGTTTCATAAACTCCAGGTCACTCAGAGCCAAAACATCTCGAACTGGCACATTGGGTTGTCTACCTCGAGCCCGAAGGGAACGATAGTGCTCAGATCTGACTCCACGATGCTCAGCACAATACCAAACAACGTGATCCGCGTCCTGATAACCTTGGCCACATTAACAGAGATAGCTGTCACTCAGCCCAACACGGCATAAATGAGCGTCCAAAGTATAATCATTGGCCATGAGGCGAGACATCACACGAATGAAGTCTCGACCCACATACATCTCCCTAAACCAAGATTTCTTCGACACCTTTGGGATGATAGAATGAAGCCATCGCCCCAAATCTCCTTTACTCCATTTATACTGCCAGCTGATGAGTGACTGTTGACGAAAAATAGCCAAAAATTCGTTGAAGGCGATTTGTTGATCATGAATATCGCCTTCTATAGCGCCCACCATTGCAAGCGCGTCCGCTCTATCATTGCCTAAAATTAAACAATTAGAAGGGACCCATATAAATTAATGTATTTTCATGAGAAAATACGAGGAGTGCTTTGCCGGCCTCAAGGAGCGAATTGCTATTATAAAACTGAGACCATCCGTGAAAATGAAATACTGATCCGGTGTAAGTGAGGCAACCATTTCTAGCCTAAAGTGTATTGCCGCTAATTCAGCGACATATACGGAACAAGGAGCATAAAGTTAACGATTGGCGCTATTAATTTCATTAAATATTCCAAAGCTTGCTGAAATCAACTTGGCCAAACTTTGCAGCAAATATCATCGGTCAATCATAGGACGATGATGCTCTGGGATTCCACGAAGCTCCTGTTTCATGGATAAATCGAAATTGCCGAAGTCGGAGAAGCAACCACAATTGGGAATATTCGGCGAAGGGCTGACATCCTGTGTTATAAACAAATGTTTCAAAGTCATGGAGCGGGTTTGAGGATTCAATTCAGGAAATTTCTCAAGGGTTCAATACTTTACACCTGATGAGGAGCCGGAGAGACAATTTTGAAAACCGATCCGAGAGTGGCAACATGCCAGCCAGCACTCATGGTATGAGTCGAGTGCATGCAACCTAACGCGATACGAAGACACCGATACTGAATATCCAGTTTAATGAAGTGCGACCGAGCCGCTGACTGAAAACAAAAACTACCGCATTCTATAAACTACAAAATTGTTGTCCGGTACAACGTAAGAAGATCATGTGGATTCGTTCCCCACCAAGTTCCGGTAATTGTTCGAAGAAAGTTGATCATTTGCTGGCATTTTTGCTTCAGATACTCAAGGTGGGATCTCCAGGTGCGCTTTGAATCGAACCGGACCCCAAGATATTTAAATGACATAGAATGAGTTATCGGCTTACCCCAAATTTGAAGCTTCGGTTGTGCTGGGTTATGCCTCCTAGAAAAAAACACCGACTCAGTTTTCTCCGTAGAGAATTCGATACCTAGCTCTAAAGCCCAAGTAGACAAATTGTCCAAGGTATCTTGTAAGGGTCCTTGCAGATCGACCGTATTGGGTCCCGTGATAGACACTACGCCGTCATCTGCAAGTTGTCTTAACGTACAGTTGTCACCTAGACAACCGTTAATGTCTTTGACATAAAAATTATACAAAAGGGGGCTTAAACATGATCTCTGGGGGAGACCCATGTAGCTAAATCGTGAAGCTGTAGAGGTTCCATGAGAGAAGCTCATATGTTTCTCTGACAGCAAATTGTAAAACAAAAAAACATTCATTAATGGAAAAAAAAATGGTGTTTGACCAAAGTCTACGCTCCATACAAAAATTAAAAAAATAGTATGGAGAAAAGTCTACGAGGGGGAAGGGGGGGGGGGGGGGGTCTGAGATTTTCAAAAATGAGTCTACGTGGTTTATGAACAGGCCCTAAGTTCGCGTTCGAAAGCTGTGTAAACTTCGAAGGTAGTTCAGGTATTCCAAGTCTATGGAAAACTTTAAACGCGTCGGGCTTTTTATGGTAAACCTCGGCGCATTGCTGATCCCACCATGGAGAAAGAGGTTTCCTGCGAAATGATGTTCCTGGAACTAGTCGAGTTTGAGTTTGACGCGCTCTGTCTAAGATCAGGTTGGAGAGGAAGTTATATTCCTCTAGTGGTGAGAGCCCTTCTACCATCGTTACGGCTTCATCTACTGCTGTCCTGAACGTTGTCCAATCAATGTTACGAGTTAGGTCAACGTCGCGTTGATGGATTCCAAAGGATTGAACCCGGTGGCAATCGAAATTTGTATGGGCAAGTGACCGTGGGGATCCTGGATTACATTCCACGTGCAGTCCAACCAGCCATGATGGACCAGCCAAACATATTATTTCTCCATTTTTTAGAACTGTCATATTTTTTCAGAAATTGTAACAGGCAATTTTACCAGCATTTTCAATCAAAAACAGGTTGCCAAGTAAAAAAACAGGAAGCAGAGACAACGGGCATACCATTTTGAGAAGTGGGAAAGGGTTGCCAGTTGAACAATTTAATTCGAAAGCGTTAAAATTACAAAAATCTTGCGATGAGTTTAGCTCCGAATCAAAAGTACAAAGTAAAGAGGAGAACCACTTGCGCTGAGTTGAGCTCATAACCAAGCTTGGTATTAAATTGAAAAACTTGCTCTGAATTCAGGCCAGAAATAAATGTGTGCTGTGTTTAGATCATAGCCAAGCCATGTATTGAAATAAGTATCTTGCGCTGAGTTTAGCTCATAGCCAGGTTGTCTGAAAAGGTGAAGTAAATTTCAGTTCAATATCATTAATAAATGGAGCGTCATGTTCTGTCCAGTTTACATTTTGAATGAAGTAAAAATCTGAGATGTTTCATTGTCACAAGCGTTCGTACAAAAAGTCGTTCGTTTCGAGTTACGACCCTGTTCTTTCTAACATTCAACGCTTCCTTATGTGCGCATCGTCACGCCATAGGATACGAAGCAATTTTGAAAGAGTTAGTTAATTTGTTCTGTCATGCCTTACTGCCTTGGCATTGATCGATTTGTTTTGATGGGCCATATTTCTACAAAGATTTTTCATGAGGGCCTTACTGTCAAACGAAAACAATGGCTTCTTCCGTAAATTTCTCGTAATACCAAATCTACACACTTAGAAAATTTTACAGTACTCGGTGAATGTTTACCGAACTTTCGACAGCTGAACGTTCAGTAATCCGATTTAACGGATTTCGGTTAAATTTGACAAGCTCCGGTAAATTTTTCAGGAGGTCGGTCGGTTCAACCGGCGAAACAGTGAAAAAGTACCTGGCGATCATGAACATACATGTCAGGATGCGGAAGTCACGTCCACTGGTTTCGGAGCTGCAGGCAATGACGCAGCGGCAGCGGCTGAATAAGATGGTCAACTCGATTTTCTCGGCGAATTGCGACGTGGCGGTGATGATGTACGACGAGACCGATCTCACCCTGGATGGCAACGACTGGCAGCGCACTTTGTATTTTCCGTTAGTTCATTTCACACACCAAGTTCCCCAAGAAGGTGCTGCCGGAAGTTGCGGCCTTCATCAAGAAATATCAAAAGGGCGAAGATGCGGTGTTCTGACCGGGTCTGGCGTCGGCCTACTACTCGAAGCGATCGTTGCAGGAGATAGAGCGGCTGAAAATCGATGTGATACCCAAGTCGGCGAACCCGCCCTACGTCCTCCAGCTGCGTCCCATCAAGAATTTCTGGGCCAACCTGAAGCGTAAGATCTACTCCAACGATTTTGTCTCGAAAACGGAGGAGGAATTGATAAATAAAACAAAAAAAGAACTCAAAAACAGGCCTACACGCATGTTTTCGTCCGCCATGGCGAATATTTAGGTTAACTGCCCGAAGGCCGCTCGCACGGGCCTAGATTTTGATTGCAAGTTAGCTTAAATAGTTACCTTCCATGGGAAATTTATCAAAAGCAATTATCTGTCTTGCTTTTTTTTATCACCATCCGGAAAAAACTCAATTTTTTTAATACAAACGTTAGTAGAAACTAAGCTTTTAGACTGATATATTATGGCCAACGTAAGCAAGGTTTACTTGGAACTACCGTAAATTTTGTCCTGTACATCTCAAATTAGTAATTTATATGAATTTCTTAAAATACATATTGACTAGTATAATGAACACACGGAGAACCCTACACAAGTACTGATAAGTACAACTACGTACAACAAACAAATTGGATGGTTAGATGATGGATAATAGATAATAGATTTGGGAATAGAGATTAACAATATAACAAAAAATGTAAATTAATTAACAACGGCAATTAACAACTGACGCAAATAAAGAATTTATTTCAAGCTACTTAATCCACAACATCCCATTCATCACCCATATGTAAAGTAACGTAACACTCGATACATGGCACCCCCTCTCTTCAATTTTACTTTCAATATACAAAAATAACAAACAAGTAGGTACCCCACAAGCCGGACTCGTCAGCTCGGAGCAAACTCAAAATTCGGCAAATCAGCTCAACATCTGTGACTAAACAATTACGTTCCGCACCTCACCGGCCAACCCAGCCAACACCCCGCCGCACTGGTGTGGGTAGTGGGTTTGTCGTGACGATGGCAGCGGAAAAATTCCTATGCTTCGTTTTTCTTCGCTCTGGCTCCGAAAATAGAACTGCCTACGCGTACGATTGTGCTGCCCATCTCGATCTGCAAAATATTTAATGTCGAATTGTGTAGATGCAAACAAGTACGGATCTCAATCGAATCGCTTACCGCTTGGACAAAGTCGTCCGACATTCCCATGGACACCTGCAGATCTTCCGGTTCCCGCTCGAAGGTGCTGCAAATGTCCTGGTGACACTTCATCAGCTCGATAAAGTCCGGATTGGGACCGGTTGAGTAATCATGACCGAAGCGACCGATCGTCATCACGCCGTTGCAGTTCAGGTTGGGACATTTCTCCGTGACGAAGCGGTACAGATTCACGGCTTCGGCCGGTTCGGTTCCACTTTTCTCTGTGGGTGAGAAGCCGGAGGTTAAAAGGGAAGGACAGTTTTTTGGTTTGGGATTCAGAGCTACCATCTTCGCCACTGGTGTTGATCTGAATGAGGACGTTCAGTTGCTGCTTTTCCGGTTGCTCCGCTTTTACCTTTTCCCAAGCCTTGTTCAAACTCTCCGCTAGTTTTGCATTGTGAACGGTCTCCACCATGTGCAGATTTGGAAGATTCACGATCTGCGAATTAGTGTATCGTATGACAATCAATTGGTTTTCGTGGAAATATGCGTTCAAACTCACCTTATTGATTTTGTTTTTCTGCAGATGACCGATGAAATGCCACCGGATATCCTTGCATTGTTCCAAGATTCTCGGATCGTTTGCCTTCTCGATCAATTCTTGGACGTAGTTCTCGCCAAAGTCCCGCTGGCCGATGGAGTAGCCATCGAGAATCAGATCGATCGGTTTAGTTTTGCTTACTGCCACCAACAGCGGCTTCGGGGCTTTGATAGTCTGAAATTAAAATAGAGGGAAGGTTTGGGTTAAATTTTTGGTGATATTTATTACCAAAAATAGGGAGGTCATCGCAAGCCGCAGATTTTTGGTATTGATTTTTTTTTGTTTTATGTAGGTAGGGTGGGACAAGATGGATCACTAAAGACAAATCTCTAATTTCTCGTAGCCGTAGCTAGTTTTTGTCAACTTTTCAAATTTTATTCCATTGATTTCATTTATATTCTATATACTCACGACTTAAGATGGGTCCTAATAGTAGGATAAGATGGGTCATATTTCTTTATTTACAAGGCGTAACGTCACTATACTATAACATAGCCTAATACACAATATCTCTCCATAATGCCCGATTCGTGGCTGCTCCTCTCCAATCCCTTGGGCACTTTGTACCGCCTAGGTCTTGCTCCACCTGGTCTGACCATCTTGCTCGTTGCGCCCCACGTCGTCTTGTGCCAATGGGAATGCCATTTTTGCAGGATAATTGCCCGGCAATCTCGCAACATGTCCTGCCCAGCGTATTTCCTTTTGTATTATTCGTTGCATCTCCTTTTAAATGGCCTTGCGAGCCCCACAACCAACTCAACTATCTCGCAGGAGGACCATCGTGATGCTGCTGTTTAGCAGTCCCAAGCACCACCAGGACTTTCGGCTTTGTATTTAGAGTCCTGGGTGCACCAAGACGGTGACTCAGCTGCCCCTAACATGGCAGAACAGACGCTCAAATGGGTGAAGGCTTGACTTTACCCTTATTTTGAAAAGCGAGGTGGCTCGCTTTTGTCAGGACTGCTTTCGGATATTTGTGGGTCTTTGGAAGAAACATAACAGAGTTCAACATTTGCTCAGTCCTCCCACATCCTAAACAGTCCCCGCCGCTCGTCTGGGGCTAATTATTCGTGAATTCAATTTAGTTTAACGTATTTTAAATAGTAATAATTTGATTGCACCGAACAATCGGGATATCGCGAAGGTCATTCATGCTGAAACAGCGTTAAATTTAGTTCTAGCAAAATGGAAAGAAAATGTAGAGCGTAAAGATACGATTGTTGCTGTTTTTTTGGATCTGAAACGCGCTTTTGAAACGATTTCTCGGCCCTTGTTGTTAAAATCAATCAAGCGCTTGGATTTTCGGGTTCTGCATACAGATGGTTCGAAAGCTATTTGTCTGACAGAACTCAACGGACGGCTTTTAATGATTCTGTTTCGAGCCCTGTGGAGAACAGCCTTGGCGTACCACAAGGGAGTGTATTAGGGCCCATTTTATTCATTCTATATATTAATGACATGCGACGAGTCTTGCGATTTTGTGATATTAATCTTTTTGCTGATGATACCGTGTTGTTCATTGCAGCTAAAAGCCTCGAGGAGGCCGTTTCACATTTGAATGCAGATTTACGTTCTCTAAGTAGATGGTTGAAAGTACAAACAGTTGAAATTAAACATAAGTAAAACTAAATTCATGGTAATTTCGCGGAATCGAGTTAACGAAGACGTCTCTGTTAAAATTGATGATGTGACAATTGATCGCGTTCGTGAGATTAAATATCTTGGCGTGATTATTGATGATAGATTAAAATTTGACTCTCACATTGACGATGTCATCAAGAAAATAGCCAAGAAGTACGGTATTCTCTGCCGATTGAAAAACGATTTAACTATTGCTAGTAAAATACAATTGTACAAATCTATCATCTCTCCTCACATTGAATTTTGCCCTTCCATTTTGTTTTTAGCTAATCAAACACAAATATCGAGATTACAGCGGTTGCAAAATAAGATAATGCGGTTGATCTTGAGATGTAACAGGTTCACTTCCTCCTCTTTTTTGTTAGATGCCCTACAGTGGCTATCCGTGAAGCAGAGAGTTGTGTATTTGACAATGGTGTTCATTTTTAAAGTAATAAACGGTTTACTGCCTCGATATTTGTGTAATCGAATTGAAAGAGGAAGTGACATTCATAGATATAACACTAGAAACGCGGATGATGTTAGAACACCATATTTTTGTACGGAGCTTCACAAAATTCATTGTTTTTTAAAGGTATAAATGTTTTCAATTCGATGCCTATACACATCAAACGTGCAGCAACATTAACAGATTTTAAGAGACAATGTATTTCACACATCAAAGCTGCCTTTTGAACAGCTACTCTGTTAACTTTTACTCTTGACTAATTTTGTATCTTGACGATGTTATTAAAACGGATATTTTGTATGGTTTATTGTTAAATGTTTTATATTTGTCATGGGGCACAAAACAAACTATATTTTTCGCCTCGATGATGATGATGGATTTAAAGTTTTTATTTTGTTATTTTAATTTAAAGTAGTCTTCATTTTGTGTGTAGTCTTCAAAAGTTTGAGCCTCGCGCGCGGTATACAGGTATAAAGGACTTCTTTTGAATTTACAAAAAAATATTGGCCTTTGATGCTTGAGAAGATGCCATGAAATAGTAGTGGGTTGTCTGGCTGATTGTCGGGGAATTCTTTGTCAGTTCTGTTGTGGTTGAAAGTAAAAGTTTGACTAGGGCCGGTCCAGGATTTTTTCGGTTTGGAAATTTTCTTGATTTCCCTGTTTGGGGATATCCTTGGTCAGCCCAAAACTAAGGTGGCGGTTCCATTCGTGTTGAAACCTCACTCTGTAGCGGGCAAGATCGGATATTGGCTTGTATTTTGATAATGTCCTTATACAGAATTCTGTGATTTGAATTGTAATAGAATTTTCTGATCGCTGGGTTTATTTGCGAACATTTGTGGTTGACATCAATAGCTTTTCACAATTATATCGCTGTAAAGCAAATGAACAGTTTTGGAAGAAGTTTATATCTGTAGATACAATCAGTTCGTTTTTGGTTTTGCATAACTGGTTGAATTGTTTTTAAATAAATTATCTAATAGATAAATCGTCTAGCTCAAACCTTTGTAGGGGTAAGTGGCGGGACCATCATCATCATCACTATCATCATATCTGATGAACCACCATCCGCAACCGTGGACCTTACTGGGTTGTTGCAGCCCGAGTGAAGCGTATACAATTTACTTCACCGTCTTCCCGGCAGATGAGTCATATAGCGGAGCAAAATAGGCACCTTGTCAAACTTTACTAAATTATTAAATATCAGTAACACAGTACTCGCATGTGTAGTTTAGGGAGGAGTGTGTAAGCAAATGCTCAAGATCCGTGAAGACAGCTGTCCACGCAAGGAGGAGTCCAAAATAACTTGCCAAAACGTTCTTTCAAGATCCTTTCATCTAGGAATTTCATAAAAAAAATATCCGGAGAGCTGCAACCAAATTTGAGGAAAAAACCGGCTGTCAAGGTTGTGTGGACAAAGCTGGCAAGGCACAGTATGATGCTTTTTCAAAAATGTAATAGAATCAATTGCAAATGTTGACGTAGGACTACGTCTTTGTGTTCTATACTGGGGAACAATTCAAAAACAAAAATCGAATTGCGACCGTCACAAAAAGTGGTCAGGTTTCGGGCGTCAATATCTAATGATGATCAAGATTTTTGTATCAATCGAATGGAAATATTTCTACGCATCGATTTGAATAGAAGATTTTGATGATTTCTGTGATGATATGCTAAGAATCCACCATCAGTGCAAGGATTACCTATGTCTGCAGGACTGTTCTCAGCAAGTTGCCCCGAGAGAATAGCCTACGTGATGGCTTGTTGTAGCAGGGCCAGTCGATCTCAATGAGGACCTTCGGAAGACTACGGCCAGAAGGCCGCGTGTTTTCACATGACAAAAGACTGGCGACTCCACGAACCCTTGTCCAGTCAACAAATCCTTCGACTGCCTTAGGCTACCCCGAATACAGCCAATCCGGTATTCATAACCCTTATTCTTTCTGAGAAAGGCAAGAGCGTCGAACAGCAGTCTGGTACCAGCCAACCGACAGTACTGGAGCGTGACCGTAAAGTGCACTAGAATCTGAAGAGGAAGACCGAGGTCAAGGTGGTCTCCTTCGTTGCGCGAATTGGACTGAGGGGTCGATGAAACCAGTCGGTTGACCCGAAATGGAGGAGTAGCTGATTGCGCCAGCGTGAAAGAGCTATAGATCACGCCGAGATCCATCTTTTTATGGGTTATGTATTAAGATTCCACAATTGTCTTAAGGCCACCCGGAAAAGCATCAACGAAGTGTTTGAAATAATACTTGTAATCAAACAAAAACTTATGCATGAATTCCCATCGAATAGATGATTTCAATGTAAATTAAAACCATTTCAAGATTCGGTATGTCTCGTTTGTATTATTCAACTTGTTCATTGAACATATTTTAACATGTTTTAGCTTAACACTAAAATTTCAAGAATTCAAAAGCAGTTTATTTTTCGTTCAAAATTTTTCGTTTAAAAACTACAGCAAAAAACAACTATCCAATCATCTACCGGTCAGCAGAATTTTTTACTGCTTTAGAATTCCGATAGTGATGGTGATACTATGTTGCCAGTTTGATCTGATTTCCACGCTATAATCCACTTTGAAGAAGCTAAAAGTGCAAGATATAACGGTTCAAATTCTTTCAAAAAATTGAGAACAATATTGAAGTAGTTCTGATTGAAACTTGACCGTGGATTTGTATTTCATAATTGGAATGCCCCACCAATGTAACCACCGAAAAGTTTTTTAAGCTATGCATGTGGAATTTTGTACAAAATTGGTTCAGGAAGAACTAGTACATCGGGTCCCAAAGCAAAATTAATCATCTCGGAACGAATCGTTTCTTGAATCTCCGGCGGATCATGTCCCAAGGAATGGCACTGGCGGTATTAGCCGGACCCGGTGTTGTATGGCTGTTGATGGCTCGATTGCCGTGAACTGCAATCGATAACGATCGGTGGATTAGACGAAGGAGTGCAAGAAGGTGCTATTGTTGAATTAGGTTAATCGGGACCGCAGTCGGTTGACGTTCGGTACTTTCTTCGAACATTTTCGCCAGTTTCTGCTCGATTGTGGCCTCAAAATGTCTCCATGCACTTTTTTCACGATTGCTGTAACTGGAATTTGTACTCTGGCTGACTACACTGACGAACAAATCGGATGATCTACGGAGGTTGAATCGACAAATTTAAGATGAAAAATTGATGATCTCGAGTCAGCAGGAATGGCATCAAAGTCTTTCCAGCATATCGCTGAACCGAGGAACGGCGGACAACGGCGGGTAATCATGGCTTGCAGCTTCTGTAAGGCGGTCTAGGTCGGTGGAACAACTTTTACCGGAGCAACCGGTTGGGACGAGCTGGCTTACCGAATGCCCGGTGCGATGGTGTAGTTGGGTGCCACAGAGTCAAGCTTGCGTATTTTACTCGGTGCAGAACGTGCTGCTGTGGGACTTTCTTTGTCGATGAACATGGGGACATGGAGTCGCTTATTGCCGAAATGGGTGTCTTGGCATTCAAGTTCCTTACTTTGAGTGCACTGGTGCCGGGGACGTAGTTCCTCGCTGGGGTGCACATTCGTTCTTTGCCTTAAGCTCCACTGCTATGACATTGATTTGCGGATTGTTCTTGTGCGTCACCGATCAAAACATAACTCTCAACGAATGACCCCTATAAAAGTCTGTTAATATAACACAGCGAAACAAAAACAAAGATTCTCGTAAGCGACAAGTAAAATAATAACTTCCTCTATGGTGTACTTGAGGCCACTAGTGTTCTTAAGCAATGACGAAATTTTAAATCGCTAGTTTTCTATTGATTGTTGGCACAAGTTCTTTCTACCTTCTAAAGTTGAACATGAAAAATCAGAAGCGCCTCTGGATCAATAGTTCAGCTAGTTCAAGGAGTTCCAATCTTCCAAAGCGACAGCGCCACCAGGTCTGATGTCGATAATGTTATTTTATTTTTTTGGCTCAGAACGGCAGAAGCCTACAGTAGTCGACAAAGGTACTGAGAACTCAAAAATGTAAAGGGTGTCCACGATGAAATTGCCACACTATGAAATTGCTCTAACTTTTTAACCATTCAGTAGAATTTAATGAAAATTTGGGTGGATTTAGTTCATAGTGCATTATTTACATCCTGCAAGTTTTAAAGTCCTGTGATCAAAACTCGCGGAAATGGAGTCGAAAGAACAGCTCGTGCGTGATAAAATCTTGCGCATTTATCACGAGAACAAGGATCTCTCGCATCGTTCCATCGCTAAAACGTTGGGAATCGCGAATTCCACGGTGTCGCGAGTGATTAAGCGGTTCGAGGAACGGTTGACCACCGATCGGAAGCCCAGAAGTGAAGGAAAAGTATTCCTTACAACACCAAAATCACAACCGCGTAGTTGGGGCCTTCAACCGAAATCCGAACGCCTCCGTTCGGGATGTGGCTAAGAAGCTGCACCTAAGCCGAAGTTTTGTCCAGAAGGCCAAAACTAAGGCTGGGCTTCGAACGTTCAAGGTACAAAAGGCCCCTAATCGCGACGAGAAGCAGAACAAGTCCGCCAAAACCCGTGCCAGGAAGTTGTACCTCAACATGCTGGACGAAAGTTGAATGCTGCATCATGGACGACGAAACATATGTGAAGGCCGACTTCAAACAGATCCCCGGCAACCTGTTTTTCACGGCCAAGGATAAGTTCAGCGTTCCGGAGCATGTCCGCACTCAGAAGATGTCCAAATTTGCGAAGAAATTCCTGGTTTGGCAAGCCATCTGCACGTGCGGGAAGCGGAGTGCACCTTTCGTGACCCAGGACACGATGAACGGACAGGTGTACATAAAAGAGTGCCTCCAGAAGCGGCTGCTTCCTCTCCTGAAGGCCCACAACGTCCCAACAATTCTTCTGGCCGGATTTGGCCTCATGCCACTACTCCAAGGACGTGCTGAAGTGGTATGCAGGACAATAAGGTCAATTTCGTGCCGAAAATGTTCAACCTCCCAACACTCCGGAGCTCCGCCCCATCGAGAAGTACTGGGCGATTATGAAGCAGCACCTTCTTAAACGACCTAAGGTAGTGAAGACAGTCGAGGAACTGAAGAAAGTATGGGTTTACATGCAAAAAACGGTTGATTCACAGGTTGTGCAGAATCTTATGGCCGGAGTTAAGGCCAAGGTGCGGGCATTTGCGTATGGACTGTAAATAAAATACGAGTAAAATGGTAAAATGAAGTTTAATAGTTATTTCTCAATCCCTGAAAATTTGATGGCAATCGGATGGAAAGTCGAATTTTGCGAATCAATTTTGTGTGTGGCAATTTCATCGTGGACACCCTTTAGTAGCAGAAGGCATTCCTTTCCCCCAAAAAGAATTCAAAGAAATATTGGAACTAATGGGTCAACAGCTCAAAGGAATTTCGCACAAATTTTGGCTCAAGATTTGAAAAGGAAAGAAGCGAAGTCCGATTGTAACGAAAAGTACAATTTGGTGAGTCCGTTCCAATTATGAAAAATATGTTCCTTTCCATCCACATCTATTTTGAAAAGTTTAGATTTTCGTTGAATATTTTGGATTTTTGTTCTGTAATTGAATAAATTGTACAAAATAGAAAGCGCACAAAAAAACAGTTTTCTCCACTGCTTCAGGAACAGGTGAAATCACGAAAGTGTATTGTGAGAGTTAGATAGGTTTTTTTGGTAGTATGTTGGGCCCTCGTTAGAATCTTTTTAAGATAGTTGAAGTTTTTTTTTTCTACTTCTTCGTGATATTGAAGAATAGCTCGGCAATGAATAAACGTCAGAAGATATTGATGATTTCTGGCCACAAACTATTGAAAAAACCTTCAAGGAAATTGGAAATATGTCTACGCGTCAATTCCAACAATAAAAGCTTTTGATTTTAAAAATTAAACTTTTTTAAATAACTCCGATATAAGATGATGTCTTATGATGCCGATATTTCAAAGAATTCTCCTATCAAAGACTTCAAATTTATGTAAAGAACGTCTCCTATGCATCAGTAAGAGATATTTAAGGGGGACACGTTAGCATTTTGCTTCAGTCTTTCGGCGATCATGAAGATGTTGTGTCAGCCCTCGGCCATTCACCGTCAAGTCGTCTGGCACTGCTTAGCAACATGTCTGGACGTGTCAAATTTGCAGTCGGATTGCAGTTCCCACTCGGTCGCATCTACTGTCTGCTCCGGCAGGGCACTACATTGAGCGCGTTGGTGCCGGTACTCTCGTTTACCTCGCTGTGGTGATGGCAGCTGAAGTCCTCGAGTTGGCAGGAAACGCCACCCGCGACAACAAGTAGACCAGAATCATCCCACGTCACCTGCAGCTGGCCATCCGCAACAACGAGGAGCTAATAAAATTTCTCTCTGGTGTGACCATTTCACAAGGTGTTGTCCTTTTCAGGCTGTCCTGCTGCCCAAGACGACAGAGTAAAAAGTCTAAGTTCAATCGCGAACCAATCGCGAACGACGAAACTGCTAATTATGACAAATAGTAAGCTGGAAAGTCCTAGAGCGAAATGATGAAGTAGAAGGAATTTTCCTGTTTCTTTCATGCTAATTCCCTTTCACGGACTTCAATATCCAATTCCAAAACATGAAAATTGCTCTAGCATCGTCATTTAGTAGAACTTAGTTTCGCTTATTACTTGAAAATAACTGTTGAGAAATTTGGAAATCATTGAAATGTTGCATCATTTGGTTTCTATATACAAACGCAATCCCCGGAAGCGCAAGATGGATCAACACGCGGACGTTCTTTCGAAGCAACCGAAGACGGCCGCTGAGCGTGCTAAGTGTTATCGGACTAATATTAAAGGGGCCCAAGGTAATTCGTCATCAACTACTGGTTGGGATGCTGGAGAAGGGTCTACAACTCGAGGTAGGATATCAGATACAATGTTATATACAATGTTTATCTAGAGCTTGTTGAACTTTCCAATTCAACGAACATTATGTTGTCAATTTGAAACAGTGGTGCGTTGAATATATTTATTTTACAGGCGCCGGTAATGTAATGCAACAATAAGATATTACCGTACTGATTTGGACACTCAACATCACAGTATCCTTTTGCAACATCAGCGTCGTTTTTTAAACAACAATAATTTCACGGGAGCTTAGAAAGAATATCATTTTAAATGAACGGATAATAAACTACTAATCAATTACTCCGAATCATCAGTTGATGATATGATAAAGATGGTTTTGTTATGAAAGTATTTTAATTTGAAACATTGCATTGTTCAACTAAAATGGTTAACACTTGATCTACGTCATTAATTCGAACATTCCAATGGGGCTGTACATTTAATTGAGCTATTGATTTTTATCCGCGATTTATTGATTTCAAAATTAAATTAAATTAAAATTATTTCATTCTTACTGCCTGGATAAATAAATTCCATCGAAGGATTCAAATATTGGCCTCCATTTTAATTTTTAACATCTGTTCAGCAATGAGCTTGTTCTTTTGGTTTAAATATCTTGTTATTATTATGAGGCAATACAGAACATTTTTACGCTTCTTAAAGCAAAGTTTCTGCATTTACAGGAATCGTGAGTGATAAGTGTTGGGCAGAGATTAAGGCCATGATTGAACTCAATGATGGCGTGAATGTGTTAACGTATTTAAAAGTTATCTCTCTAAATATTACAAAAATCGATGAACGCGTCATTGAATGTGTTGCCAAAACATATGTTCTGTGTTTTAAGTACATCGTACATTAAATATAAAAAAATCTCAATGTTATTTAATTTAAGAACGAAATCTCAATTTCCCTTAAACGTGATTCACTGCACCGATGACAATGTATAGATTGCTATTTTCGAATCACTTTGTAAATGCTTATGAATTCGAAACAAAAACGACAGGGAACATCAATTTAGGAGATTGCGAAAGCTTATGAAGGCGCGTGAGCTGTTGAGAACGAAAATGATGATAACGGTGATGTTATTTACAAAGCTTCGCCTTTTTACAAGGATTGTATGAAAATTTATGAGAGCTTATAGAAAGTTCATGGATAAATCATCTCCACAAAACAGTTTTTTTGGAGTAGTTTATTCAACACTAAGTATCCTGCACAATAAAAAAAAAACAAGCCACGTTCAAACAGTGTATTGAAATTTCGTTGCTCTACAGCAAATATTGAATGTCCCTGGGGCAACATCAAATCGGACATAATGCCAAGGATAATCGGAATGGGTTAACTCCCAGTTCGAATTGAAAAACTTATTAAGTATTTGAAAACGCAGACGCCATCGAACATTATCCGATATCGGTCTAAAATTCCTAAGCCTTGTTCAAATACAAGAAAAAGAGCTTACGGAAGAAAAACAACAGATTGCCGATTGCATGATTTTAATATATTGATAAAAATGCTTTCACTAAGTACCCACATCAACGCCTTTGCTAAGGAAGAGAATTTTTTCAAGCGCACACGTTGAGCCTTGATATGCTAGAATCGAATAGCATTATCAAAGGATGCTTGTACCTGATTCGGAGGCGGAGAGGATTCTAGCAGGTGAGATTGAAGCGACAGGTAAGACCTAAGATATTTATCTTAGCAGCCATATGCTGCATCAGTGCTGTTTGAAAACAATAACAGCAAAGAGAGATTGGACCCTGAAAATATAAAAGGACTAATAAGTGAATATTCAGGCATGATACAAAATGGGCCCAAGCAAATACTTGTGTCATTCTATAAATCTTATCTATATAATAAAAATGAGTTGGGGTTTCTTTGTCACGATTTAACTCGCGAGCGGAAGAACCGTTTGGCATGAAAATTTGTACGCAGGAGTTTTTGAGGCCGTAGAATAATCTTATGATGGTTTGAGACCCCTCCCTTTACTGGAGAGGGGGGCTCCCATACAAATGAAACACAAATTTCTACACAACTCGAGAACTAATCAAGCAAAAGAAACCAAATTTAGCATGTGTGAGTTTTTGAAGGCAAAAAAGGATTTTATGGTATACATACATACATGCATACGAAACACAAATTTAAACCAAACATGAGAACTATCCCTACCGCTATGCAAATTTGTATGCAGGGGTTTTTGGGTCCGGGAAAGGATCTTATTATAGTTCGACACCCCTCCCGCCTTTAGAAAGGGGGGGCTCCCATGCAAATGAAAAACTATATTCTGCATAACTCAAGAACTAATCAAACAAATGGAACCAAATATGGCATGTGGAGGTTTTGTAGGCAAGAAATGTTTCTACGGTGGTTTGAGACCCCAAGCAACAGAAACCAAATTTAGCAAGTGTGAGGTTTTAAAGGCAAGAAAGGTTTCTATGATGGTTTCAGATTCCTCTTCGCCCTGAAAAGGGGGACTCCTATACAAATGAAATACAATATTCTGTATAACTCGAGAACTAATCAAGCAAATTGAACCAAATCTGGCATGTGGAGGTTTTTGTTGATGAATACTATTTCAATGCTGAGACACCTCCCTTTTCTGAAGGGGGGGGGGGGGGGGCTCCTATACAAATGAAACACAAATTTATGCATAACTCGAGAACTAATCAAGAAAATGGAACCAAATTTGGCATATGGAAGTTTTTGAAGGAGAGAAATGTTTTTATGATGATTTGAGACCCCTCCGCCTTTTAAAAATGCGTTGGGGTTTTCTTTGTCACGATTTAACTCGCGAGCGGAAAGACCGATCGGCGTGAAATTTTGTATACAGGGATTTTTGGGGCCAGGAAATAATCTTATGATGGTTTAAGACCCCTCCCTTCACTGGGAAGGAGGGCTCCCATACAAATGAATCACAAATTTCTACACCACTCGAGAACTAATCAAGCAAAGAAACCAAATTAAGCATGTGTGAGTTTTTGAAGGCAAAAAAGGTTTTATAGTAGCTTGAGAACCCTCCCCGTCATAAAGGGGGCTCCCATACTAATAAAACACAATATTCTGCATAACTCGAGAACTAATCAAGCAAACGGAACGAAATTTAGCATGTGGTGGTTTTAAAACAAAAAATGCTTTATATGTTGGGTTTGAGACCCCTCCCATCCTTAAGAGGGAAGGGGCTCCGATACAAATGAAATACACTATTCTGCATGACTCGAGAACTAATCAAGCAAATGGAACCAAATTTAGTATGTGGTGGTTTTTGAAGACAAAAAATTGTTCTATGTTGATTTGAGACCCCTCCCCTTTCTGATAGGGGGGAACCTATTCAAATGAAACGCAAATCCTTGCATAACTCGAGAGCTAATAAGAGAAATGGAACCAAATTTCGCATGTGGAAGTTTTTGAAGGAGGGAAATGTTTCTATAGTGATTTGAGACTCTTCCGTCATATGAGGAGGAAGGGGGGAGGGGGTGCTCTCAAACAAAGGGAACCCAAATTTCTGCATAACTCGAGAAATAATCAAGCAAATGGAAGCAAAATTGGAATGGACGAGGTTTTTAAGGCATGAAATGTTTTTATGGTGGTTCAAAGCCCCTCCTCCCTCTGTAAAGGGGGGTTCTCATACAAATGAAACAAATTTCAACCAAACATGAGAACCAAACATGAGAACCCTCCCTTTTCTGAAGGGGGGCAGGGGCTCTCATACAAAAGAAACACAAATTTATGCATAACTCGAGAACTTATCAAGAAAATGGAACCTAATTTGGTATATGGAGGTTTTTGAAGGAGTAAAATGTTTTTATGGTCATTGAGACTCTTCCGCCTTCTGAAGAGGGGGGAGGGGGCTCTCAAACAAATGAAATGCAAATTTCTGCATATCTCGAGAACTAATAAAGCAAATGAAATCAAATTTGGCATGTGGAATTTTTTGAAGGTCAGACATATTTCTATGGTGGTTTGAGACCCCTTTGCCCTCTGAAAGGGGGGCGTTCATACAAATGAAACGCAATTTTCTGCATAACTCTGAGAGACTATTCAAGTAAATGAAACCACATTTGGCATGTGGGGGTTATTGAAACAAGATTTTTATTTATATTAAAATGGATTTCTGTCTGACCGTCTGTCTGACCGATCGGAGTGAAAATATGTATGCAGGTATTTTTGGGGCTGGGGAAGGTGCTTATGATTATTTGAGACCGCTTCCCCCTTCCGGCTCGCATATAAATGAAACACAAATTTCTGCATAGCTTGAGAATTAATCAAGCAAATGGAATCAAAAATAGTATGCGGGTTTTTTGAATGCAAGAGTGAATTCAAACACAAATTTCAACCAATCCTGAGAATTATTCAGGTAACTAAGCCACAAACTGTGTATTGTCTGGGTAACAAGAATGTTCTGATAGAAGTTTGAACTCCTTATTACTCAGAAAAACTCTTTAAAAAAATAGCGTCGGTTCTATGTAATGTTCATTCATTTAGTTGCAGGCGTAGCAACGCTCGCACCGGGATCAGCTAGTTTTTAATAATTATAGATTTCAATATAAATCTTATTTTTAATAATTATAGATTTTTTCGAAACCATAAAAAAAAATTCGGAACTAAACAACGACCAGGTAAAGTGGGACTCAACATGGATAACATCGGACCAAAATTGCAGTCAGCAGAAAGCGGAAAACTTGTTCAATTTAGATATAGACCCAATATCATGGCGAACAGCTATGTTCGAAACCTCATACTTGCAATGCGAATACGATAATCATTTCCTGCCAACTCGTAGGATTCAGTGGCCATGTTTCACACAGCGAGGTTAACGGGAGCATCGACACCAACAGCCAACTGCACCAAGGCCCATCTGAACATCCCTTTGTAACTTCTATCAAAACATGCTTCTTACCCGAAATATATATTTTTCTGATTTAGTTGCCTGGATAATTCTCTGTTTGGTTGAAATTTTTGATTCATTTGTGTTAGAGCCTCACCTTCCAGAGAGGGGAGGAGTATCGATCTACCGAGGAACATTTCTTGCCTTTGAAAACCCCCACATGTCAAATTTGGTTCCATTTGCTTGATTAGTTCTCGAGTTATGCAATGACAATGACTGCTCGCCAGCTCCACGACTGCCGAAAACCTTAATGTAAATTCGAAAGTGTAATCGTTATATGTCATTAATAGCTGCTCAGGAGATGTTCCTTACTTATATATGAAGTCTGTGCTAGGAACGAACTGTGCATTTAGTAAATTTACTCTGAAAAATCGACGTTGTAGGGATTATACTAGTGACTAGTGAATATCAATACTACGGCACTGAAGAGGTTTGCACATTGTGAACGAAAACGCGTATCTGTCAAGACTAAGCAATAAAGGTTAATTAGAATTAAATGGAAATAATGAATCTTTCCTCTCATTTTGTAGTCCCTAGTTTGTAGTTGTTCCTTGCTCGTTCTGATTATATTCACTGGCTGGTTTGGTGCTGTTCTAATATTTTTCAGTACAACGAGGTTTACTGGCTGGTATGGTAACTGGATAACTTCTTCAAGCTACAGCGATGTCATAGTTGATTTTGTTTGAGTTTGAAAGGTCTGGCTGGCGTGCCAGCACCCTGATGGGTAATACTAGATCAGGGGCCTTTCAGAGAGTTCCCACCTGACATTCCAATCAGAATATTTGACATTTTTTATTATTTTCAAACTGCTTCGTATCCTGTCAGTTTATAGGTAATTTTCTTCTGCATAACCTTAGATTAACTTCTTGTGCATAACCTAGCATTGAGAGTAGGTCAAACACCCCTTTATAACTTTTATCATATCATAACATAACATCATAACATAACATGCTTCTTACCCGAAATATATATTTTTCTGGTTTAGTTGCCTGGATAATTCTCTGTTTGGTTGAAATTTTTGTTTCATTTGTATGAGAGCCTCCCCTTCCAGAGAGGGGAGGGGTCTCGATCTACCGAGGAACATTTCTTGCCTTTGAAAACCCCCACATGTTAAATTTGGTTCCATTTGCTTGATTAGTTCTCGAGTTATGCAGAAATGTGTGTTTCATTTGTATGGGAGCCCTCTCCTCCTTCCGTACGGGGGAGGGGTCTCAAACCAGCATAAGAACCTTCTGCACGCCGATCGGTTCATTAGTTTCCGAGTATAGAAGGATCTGACAGAAATTCATTCAGATACAGTCGAATGCCTTTTCGCTAGGGAAATTCGATAGACAGCCTTGGAGCATGAGTAACACAACTTGTTATGATGATCATAGGTTCATCTTTAAGTCAAGTCCCATGTATCTGTCCAACAGGCAATAATCACATGTGCAAGAAATACATTGAACATGACTAGTGTCACACATGAAGCTTTGAGGTACATGATCAAGAACGAACATACGTGTAGAGTGTCAACAACAGATGATGTTATGATTGTTGATTGCGAAATTTATGTTTGTTTGTGATGAGAATATGCACAACTCATAGTTAAAAATGACCAATTGTGTTTTGGCCAAATCAATTATTTGGAGCAATTTTTCTTTCTTACTCAAAATGTATCATCCTCAATCATCGACAAAAACAGCTTTCGAAATTTTTAGTGATAATTGTAATCAAAGTTTCAACCGGCGCTGTGATTTTCAAAGGCGTGAAGTTGAAATTGAGTCCAAAATACATCTTGAGAGCGGTCTAATAACATACTCATGATGGTCCATTGGCAAATGATTTGAGTTAGTTATTATCATACTAACCATAATCATAATATCTTCTTAGTGAAATGTCATTTGGCTCCGGAAATTTTAGAGAAAATGACGTTTCTTGTGGTCCGTTACAATGAATCAACTGCTGATGAGGATTGCATGCTATAGTTCCGTAGTGTTAGTTTTTTCTTGTAGTTAGACCAATTCTATAACCTTTTCTTAAGAAGATATCTTGCAAATGGATTAGGTCAGCTTGTTAGTCGATACGGGAAATTTATAAAAAGTAATGGGAATTCATAAACATATTCATCATATTCATAACAAACATTACTGTCAAATTCGATCTGTGTTTACATCTGCTAGTTTGACACGTTTTGGATTGAATTGTTGTGTTCATGAATTTCTGCATTTAGATTTACATTTTAATAACTTGATTATAACCTATTGGTATTTGTGATGCTATAAACTGCCTAGGTAAGACATCGTCTTGTAAAAAGCATTTTAACATAATTTCAAGATAACTGACCCAAAAGATGTTTTTGGTGTTACTTAGGTATCGTAGTGCTTGCCACACAGTATACAAATAGACGCTTTGGAATGGCTAAGAGGAAGCCCACAACCAAGAACTGTGGATGTGCACAAAGAACACTCATTTGCGCGACCTATTGAGCGTATAAAGTCAAGTATGAAAACTATCACCTGAGTACTACACTACATTACTCTTCAACGATCTTTTTTTTTCCACAGGCCATTTTTACAAAGCGGCAAACATGGGCAGTGTTTTGTGATTAAATAAAAAGTCAATTGGGTTGCTAAGAAAGCTCAAAAAGAAGTTTTTCCATACATATATAAAGTTCTAGTAGTTATTGATGATCACAATAAAAGACTTAATCAAATGTTTATCGAGACTTCATGCCCATTAATCGAACTGAACTAAAATTGCCTCGTAAAATAAAATGGGCATCAATATTTGCTTCTCAAATCACATGAGCGAATTCCTCACTCTTAGTTTTGTGCAACATTGTTGCTTGATGTAGCTGTTCGTCATAGTACGGCAAGCTGCAATGGCGACAGTAGCGGCGCGGTGCGGCAGTTTTTGACAGATAATCCATATATTTTATGTCAAAAACTGCCGCACTGCGTCGCTGCGCTCCCCATTGTAGCTCGGCCCTAACGATGCATGTAATTTAAAGGCTCCTCCAAACTGCAGCATTTGTTTGCCGCCGCCGCAGCGAAAAAATCGCCGCGGTGAAATTAGCATGGCGGCTTATGGGAGCGCATAAACCGACGCGATGCGTTTTTAAATCGCACTGGTTTGTGCGCTCCCATAAGCCGCCATGCAATTTCACCGCGGCGATTCGCTGCGGCGGCAAGAAAAACGCTGCAGTTTGGTGAAGCCTTAAAATCTCTCCATAAACAAATCGCAATAGGCGAGATGGACCGAACTCGGCCCCAGCCAAATCTTTAACACAAGCAAAGAAAAAAGAAATGAATCACAAGTTCCTGTTGTGGCAACCAAAGTTGAAAACTCAAAACCAAATGGAAACACTCACCTGTGACCGCTTAGCGAATGCTTCATCGATTTTGGCCAACGTCTGGCGGATGCCGAGTTTTACGTCCACTTCACCCATCACTCGTCGAATCATTAATTGTGGAGGAGGAACAGAAAACTGCAATGGTAAAGACACCTACAATAAATTGTTTGTTCGTGTTAGCTTTAAGGCTGAATGCGCGACGACAGCCCGTGAGATGTCACGTAATAAATGCTGATACCTGAAGCTGCGTGGTCCGATGGTGAGATTTACTAGAAAGTCTCTTATCAGCCGGCTAGTGACTGTTGAAGGAAGTACAGCCAAATAACAACAATCACTCTGTCCCATCAGTCAACAACATTACAAAGTGTATATGAAAGGTAAACATCGGACTGGAGCTTGTTGTCAAAATGAGGAAGGCAGAGAGTTTTAAAATACATCGTTTTGGTATCGTGACTTTCAAGCAAATGTTGTGCGAAATGTTGCATGCAATACTTGAGTAAGAAATTGGATACGAGTTCATATAGGATATTCCAACAAGAACGAATTGATGCTGATTATGCCACATATCCCCACAGAGATATTTATTTTCCAGACAAATGATTTGCAAACAAAAACATAAACAATATGTTTACATTTAAATATATTAACTCCAGGAGAGTCCTATCACGATACAGCAAGAAAAAATAATTTCAAACATTGCGTTGATATTAATTACAATTTGCAAAAAATGGCTATCTTAGAATTTTTTCTTAATTAAGGCCATATAATTGTCTAAAAGTTCGCAACACACCGCATGATGGCCACTTTTAATGAAAAAAAGTTTTTCTCACAACAACTTTTTCACGTCCTATTTTTACCTTGTATCACGTAAACTCGTCTAGTTATGGTCAGAATCCAAAAAAATTTAGCAGTCATAAAGAATCGAATGCAATAAACCAATAATCATCTAGACTGACCTTTGAAAAGGGTCAAAAACATTCCATTTCCCTTTACATCAGTTTAACAAAACCAAAAATGTACGTTTAAGTAAAAGTAATCCCTGGCAATATTGAAGAAATTCAGGTTTCCTTTTTTAAACTTCACAACTCCCAATCAGCCTGTGTAATCGATAAATGTACATAAGACTCTTTATCAATTCTGATGTATTGCGAGAAAACTGTTTTATATAATCGGATTATTCAAAAAAGAGAAAGTTTCGAACAAAAAAGATTGACCCTTGTCACAAATTAGGTGAACATTGTTCAACACTCTTTTTTAATTATTATATTAGTCAGCTTTTTCCCCGCCCATCTTGCGTAAATTGCTTTCGATTGTCATGCTAATTTCCACATGATTCATGGCACGAGCACAAAACAGGAAGACACATTCCGTTTCTTCATGATAACGATAACGGTAGAAATGAGCTGTAAAAATGCAACTACATTATAATAAATCATTAGGTACCTTCCTGCGTCCAGCATCCCAGGCCTGCCAGAGATCATTCACAGCTATTAACACTTCTTGTTTTCCCTGGGACATCCAGAGTCCATCTTTTTAAAGTGCCTCCCACAGCTGCGTACCAAAGTTGTGCCGCGAGAAGGCTCTAATTTTGCCCGTGTCAACAAGCGTCAACACTGTCGTAGAGCGGCAGATAACCGGCAGATGTCCCGACCTAGTAATGTTCCGTTGCACCGAAGATGATGAGGACATTGCTCTGCCATCTTGATCGCGAATCAAGAGTAGTGTATCTTTCATGAAACAAAGACATTAATTTCAAAATGCTTGAGAGGGGCTTCGACCGTTTTACATCAGCAAATGGCACATGATTACCCGAGACAAGCCCATTTTAAACGGTACATGCGAGTAATGAATTGTGAAAAAAAAAATAAAAACAAAAGTTTATCGTCACAGAATAAAAACCCAAATTCCATTTTACACTTTTAAAAGCTAACTTTCCCACCATGAGGTTACAAAGTAGCTGCAAAGAGGCTACATATATAGCAGCTAACTAACGCTCCTTTCACTGCTTTGAAATCTAATTACGCTGGAATCATCTTGCACAGTAGCGCCGCCTAGTCAACTTATTGGGACATCAAAGGCCTCACCAAACTGGCGCGTATTTTTTTGCCGCAGCGGCAGCGAATAATCGCTGCGAAAAAACGTCGCAAAATCGCGTTTGGTGCGGCAGCGATATTCGCGTAGGTACCCACACTGAAGCGGCAGTTTCGTCGTAGCGTCAACAAAAGCGTGACCATGGATTCGTCGTCGGACGAAGAAGCACTTTTGCTTTCACTACAAGCAGAAAATGAAGAAGCTTTGAGGTAATAAATATATTGCCTCATATTAGTTACACCGTTTTCGAAGAATACAGTTGCTATGTTTTCAGAAGGAAGAGGATATGGATCCATCCAATTAATTTAGAGCGTGACAAGCTTGGCGAATACCAGACATTAATGCCACAACTTCGGGAGGATGCAAAACGGTTCTACATTTACTTTAGGATGTCCATGGGGTGCTTCTACGAGCTGTTGAATCTTATTGTGAATGACATCCGAAAAATGGACACGAATTTCCGTGAGGCAATTGCTTCAGAAGTTCGGCTTGCCATTGCTTTAAGATAAGGTCTTTAATATTCTGAGAAAGAGGTTACATTCCCAAGTAACAATTTTGGTTTTATGAGGGTTCTGAAGAGCATGAATTAGACTTCAAGAATGCTATAAAACCATGATAAAACCAGCAATGTTCCTTGGGTTGGATGTGAATTATTTGATCAATCAATCAATATGCATTAATGCATGGGTTAAAAAAATTAAATTACCTACCACAACAATTTCCATGTTGGGGAACGTCCATTAATTACGTCACGCAAAAAATGACCTTTTATAAAACCCCCCTCCCCCCCTTGTCACGTTTTTTGTATGGACCTTCAATTTTTTTGTATGGATCGTTACGTTTTCCCAAATCCCCCCTCCCCCCTTACTGCGTGACATAATTAATGGACCTTCTCTTGTTGAAAAGTTATCTTGCGATTTAGGTTTAGAAAGCGACTGTCAATTTGGTGTCGTTAAAATTGAGGAATATGAATGTTTTTATTTCAAAATTCAACTAAATAGTGAACATTTGATAAAATGAAAACTACAACGCCATGCTGGAAGTGGCTGGGTGTGAGGTGTGATTCCCGATCTGATCGAAGAAGTTTTCGTGATGGTAAATTTCTCAACTCCCTGAACATAGAGTATGAATTGTATGATTTCAGATTTTACGCGTGCAAAGCATATAGAACAACTCCTTGATATTCTACGAATTGTATCTTTGTCATGGAAACTTGACGTAGATATTTTCAAACATAACTCGTTCAATTTGCAAAATAGGGGTCAAAGAAACAGATATTCAAGGTTTCTTAGCATGCCACCTAGAAAATCTCTACGTTGCTGTTTATCATCTGTCTTTAGTTTATGTACCATATATTTTATTTAGGTAGAGGTGTAGGTAACCTGTTAGTTTTAATAAAAACGTAAGTAACATATTAGTTCTGAGGAATACTTGAGACTGAGGAAATCTGCAAGTAGTGAAAACGCATATCTGCCGAAGGATACGCAATAACAAAATGTAAACAGTGTGTGTTTTTAGTGTATTATTTATTAGTGATGGAAAATTATTCAACGTATGGATTAAATGTGGAAAAGAAGTTAGATGCGTTCTGTACATTAGCAATAGGTGTACATTCAGATTGTGAAATTATAGTCTCCAATGGGTCAGTATTTTCGTATGGTTGATCGTCATTCTGTTGTGTTGTGTATGTACCTGATGTTTCTTGTAAGTTTAGCAGCTCTTTCTCCATCATTACTTGCGCAATTCTGAGCTTTGCTAAAACTTGCCTTTTTCCCGAAAAGGTTTTCTAATTCTTGGCATATGCCAAAAATAAACATTCTGTTTCGTTAAATTTGTTGTTGTTCTTATTTTCCAAGTACGAATATACTTGTTCTACAGACGACGGTGTCTCTGCCTTACGTTTCTTCGACCTCTCTCTTGAAGGCTCCACTACTGGCGATGATGTCGGTGGCTGTGATTCATCAAACTGATTATTTATTTCAGGAATCTATGCTGTCTGACAGCTGTCTATCTGCCTATGATCGTTGTCTCAATAATGTACTACAAACTTTAGTACACGCAAGAAAAAAGTCGCAGTAGAAACTACCATTTCGAGTGTTAAATTAAGCGCAATCACCAACAATTTTCAGCTGACTATAAATGCGTTTGATTTTATCATGCCTGCGAGTAGATCAACCATGTTGATGTTGATATCAATATGAGGTCTGTCAAATATACCACAAACGTTGAAGGCTTTACTATAAACGTAGTAAATTTGACTGAAATTTCATGGTAGTTTTAAAGATAGTCGGGTTAAATGGTAGTTTTTACTACAAGATTTTTTCCTGTGTACCATTACTGCATATATACACATGACAAATTTGACAATATCCGGTAATTTTTTACCAAACTTTCAACAGCTGAACGTTCGGTAATCCGATTCACCGGATTTCAGTGAAATTTTACAGTATTCCGGTAAAAAAATTACTGGAACTTGACAAATTTTACGGAAATACGCTGTCGAAAATTTAATATATTACTTTAAAAAAAAACTGAAAGTAGTAGAAAGGCTCGCATTATGATTTGTAGATTTCTCTTAGACTGAGAGAAGCCTATAAATGTAAATGTGTACTTTTCTTATGTTTGTTAGCATTTTATTTATTCAAATAACTGAAATTAAAGAATAAATGTAAGGTGATAGTAAACGGAAATGTTTGGTGTTTCAATCGTTTTTGTTTGTTTGTTTCAAACAGCATTTCAGTTTAAATCATACTAAAATTTACTTGAAACATACCATAAGCGTTTAAAGAATCAACCAACAAATCTGTTTGTTTTCGTACCGCGCCCGGAAACTTTACACGAAGCTGCTCACCAAATCCGGTTGCATCGTGATGGATGACGAAACATACGTCAAGGCCGACTTCCGTCAACTTCCTGGGCAAGAATATTTCGTTGCCAAGTCGAAGTTCGATATTCCGGAGGATGTTCGAAAGAAGAAACTATCGAAATTTGCAAAGAAGTTTCTAATCTGGCAGGCGATTTGCGGATGTGGTGAAATAAGTGCTCCCTTCATCACTTCCGGAACAATAAACGGTGCGATTTACACGGAAGAGTGCCTTAAGAAGCGTCTCTTGCCATTCATTAAGAAGCACAAAGGATCAACTCTGTTTTGGCTTGATCTAGCATCCTGCCACTACGCTCGAAACGTATTGGAGTGGTACCGAGCCAACGGAGTCAATTTTGTGCCAAAGGATATGAACCCACCAAATTCACCGGAACTTCGTCCAATTGAAAAATTCTGGGCAATTATGAAAACGTAACTTCGCAAACGTCCCAAAACTATAAAAACAGAGCTAGAATTGAAGAAAATTTGGGTAGAAACAACAAAAACACTAGGAAAATCGGTTGTACAAAATTTGATGGGTGGAGTGAAAAGGAAGGTGCGGCCATTCGGGATGGGAGACAAAATTGAATAAAACAAATGTTGTAAATCAAAACTCATTAGCAGTTCTTCATTCCCTGAAAATTTCAAGAAAATCCGATAGTCAGTTTAATTTTGATGAGTATATATGTGTGTGCCATTTTTATCGAACACACCCTTTATAAACTACCAATAACGCTTGAATTACGCTTGTTAACCTTTAGACCTTAACTTCATAATGAGCAGTTCAAGAACTGGCCTTGATTTTAACGGTTTATTCGAGCCACTTTGCCAGAACCTTATGTAATATAGACCCTCTCAATTATGGAATATCATCAACACAGTTTAATAACAATATCAGATACATGTACGTGAATAAGTTGCCAACAATTGCTTTTTTGATAGCAGCCTAATAATACGTTCACACTACAAACTATATTACGTGATATAGCAAGTTGATATCGATATCAAGTGGAGGTGTTCACACTACACTGACATGATATAGTTTGACATTTGTAAATATGATGATGAAAAAAAACTAAGAAAACTGATCTTCATTCCATATTCTGGACAAAAATATCAGATCTAGATGAAATACAGTTTTGAAGAACCATTTGTTCTTATAATTCGTTCTAATACGATAGGTTTCATTGGGATTAGAACTTAGCACATTTTTAATAACAGAAAGCTTCGTCTCCAGATTTCCGCATATTTCAATTGGGAAAAGTGCAACGTCGATAGCATCGAAATATCTGCTTGATTCTTGCTTCGATGCCAATTAGTAAATAAAAATCAAAACCGACATGGGAAATAATTCGGTTCAAGTTTGCCATCTGGTTTGGTTTTTAGATTTTCAGTAAAATATTGGAAAGTTAAAAAATTTGTTCACATTTGATGGGAAAACCCAGAAAACAAATCGATTATACCTCGAAATACGTACCCTCAACACAAATTGTACCTGTAAAATGAATCAATGTATGATGATGATGATAATGGTGTGAACATTTTTTGATCCGACTAAATATTTCTGTTGGTAGTCTAATTGGGTGCAAAATCTGCAATATGGATGGCGAGTAATAATTTCGCTTCAGTTTGTTTCATTCAATGAACATGTATAAACCAAACGATTTCAAATTTCTTTTACAACATGACGGTTGGAAATTGTCTCCGAATCTGGACAAATTGTGTTTTGTTTTGTGATTCAATCAAAAGGAAAAGTGACATTTGAGATGGAATGATATCACCCAGCTCTATAGCAGCTGGGTTGCCAACCATTGCTTTTCAGAATTATATCAAGTAAATGAGATGATATGAGCTATATCAAGTACTGTTCGTAATATAGATTGACAGATCGAATGTATGGGATATCACGCAATATAGCACATGATATAGCTGCTATATCATGAATCGCACTTTATCACGTAATATAGGCCGTAGTGTGAACGTACTATAAGCAAAGCTACTAAAAATAAATTAGTCAATTTAAGATCCTGTCTAGCCAAGTTGCTTGAAAGAATATTTTCTACAATCTTATAGTGTAACCAAACATATTGAAAATTTAAAAAAATGTTGACTTGAGATCTATTTTTCCACGATTTAAATTCATTACTCAAATGAAAAGGTTCAAATTGCATTTTATTGTACAAAAAGAAACGATTCCCACAACTGAACAAAAATATGGGTTCACTTTATAATATTATAAAACAGCAGCAAAACTTACACGTTTCTCCGAGCTCTGTCCCAATCTGATCCCAAATGTTGTCCTTTTTTCTTATGTTTCGGTAATCTTCGTGAGCCAAGTCGTACAATATTCGATGGTTTCGAACTAATTCTATTAGTTGTTCCGTTTTACCCATTTCCAAAATGAGCACAACAATTAATGCTTCCTGCAACAAAAACCAGAACAAATCCACTAATCACCGGCTCACCGCTTGTAAAACTTGCCAGAAAATGACACAGCGAATCAAAAGCGAACGAAAAAAAACGCTGCAAAACAGCTGCAAAACCCAGGGGCCTGGCAACCCTATCCTATTTGCTAGCGTTTGACAGTATGCAACATATCACGGGCCTTATTTGAATAAGGCCCGTCTGATGTTTGTTACTATGGGTAGGAACGCCAGCGTTGTTTACAAACAATGATCCTTTTGACGTCCCCTTGCCTATCCTGCATAGGGTAGTATGACAAAGGGTTATGTGCCTGATCGTATACTACCGTTCAAATGCCCTCCGCTCGTTTTCAAACTTACATCTATTCAATTTCAAAAGCCTGCCGTTCTCTTACGGATCTATCAATACACTTTCTCTTCATGTCTATTTGTTCTAGCAATAAAATTACTGTCCGCTCCTAGCGCTTTGCATGGAGATGATAAATTATCTGCTTCTGAAAAAACTTCATCAACATCCTAGAAAGTTCAGAAGGAGACTTTTCAGAGTTTCAAGAACAGACTTCCTGGAAAAAATAAGTTCAGGTAGAAACTTCTCCGAAGTACAGGGAGGAATATTCCAAAAGAATCAGGACCACACAACGTTCGAAAATCAAGATCACACTTCCCAGAAGTTCCTCAAAACTCAGAAACGGGCTTCTCCGACTTTCAGGAAGAAGTTTAAAGAAGAGGACTTCTCAGAAGTTTGGAACTTTGCAGAGGTGATGGAGGTCTTCCCAGGAATTCAAGATGTAGAAGTTAAGAAAAAAACTTCCCCGGAGTCCACGAAGAAACTTACCATGGAGGGCTTCTTCTTCTTTCTTAGCGTTTCAAGCTTGTTGCTTCTCAATTAGCTTATTGTTTTCGCAATCAGTTTATTGCTTTCGCAATTAGACAATTGCTCTCAACATTGTGTTCTAGATGTTCTTCCACAGTTATAAGTTAAGAGCTTTCGATGCCAGGTACCATTTTTGTATTAAAGGTTGTATCGAATCAAATTGCACCACTTTTAAATGGCTGTAACTTTTTACTCGAATTAGGTCAATGTGTATTTGTTTACGCTGTTTGAGCAGATGTTTCATTAGCAGATGTGCAATCGTTGTGAAGATGGAGTCGGAAGAACAGCAGCGGCACAAAGAAATTGTGTGCACGTACCTTGAAAATCCAGATCTTTCTCATCGTGCCATAACCAGGAAGCTGGGAATGGTACATTCTACGGTGTCTCGTGTTTTAAATCGACGAACCACGAACGTTTGACCATGGATCGGAAATAAAAAGGTGGCAAAAATGGATCTCCGTGTTAAGGATCACAAGCGGGTAACTCAAGCTTTGAAGAGGAATCCCAACAGTGCAGTTCGAGATGTGGCGAAGAAACTGAATCTATCCAAAACTTTCGTGAAAGATGCGAAAAAATGTGAAGGACTACACACGTACAAAGTCCAAAAGACGCCTAATCGCGATGGACGGCAGAATACGGTAGGTAAACCACGTGCACGGAAGCTCTACATCCAGATGTTGACGAAACCACATTGTCTCGTTATAGATGATGAGACGTATGTAAAAGCAGACTTCCGGCAGCTTTCGGGGCTCCAGTTTTTCACTGCTCATCATAAATTCGATGTCCCTGAGGACGTTAGAAAGCAGAAGATGTCAGAGTTTGCCAAAAAATATATGATTTGGCAAGCAGTTTGCTCTTGTGGAAAGCAGAGCACCCCATTCGTGACAACTGGAACGGCCAATGGGCAGGTGTACCTAAAAGAATGTCTCCAAGAACGTCTACTTCCTCTCCTGAGATCACACAATGGTCCTACGATTTTCTGGCTGGATTCAGCCTCGTGACATTGCTCGAAAGAGATTTTGGAGTGGTACAAGGCTTAGGAGGTCAATTTTGTGCCGAAGCATCTCAATTCCCCGAACGCACCGGAACCTTGAAAAGTACTGGACCCTCAGGCAAGCACTTCGGAAGCATCGTAAGGAAGTGGAATCGGAGGAAGATATGAAGAATAAATGGATTGCCACGCAAACAAAAGTTGGTCCTTATGAGTAGTGTTAAGAAGAAAGTTCGTGCATTTGGATATGGAATTGAAATTGAAGAAAACAAACGTGTGGAAATATTCATAGCATGTTTAATTTTACTCCCTGATAGTTTGAAGATGATTGGTTGAACGGGCGTTTTTTTCCGAATATTTGTGTGTGTCGCAATTTGATTCCGTACACCCTTTAGTATGATTAAATGGCAAGTACAATCATACCCTTTTCCCAGGGAGTCGAGAATTGTTTCCTTAACGAAAAATTTCTAGACCAGACCGGGAATCGAACCCGGCTTCCTCCAGCATGATGTTACTTTGTAGCCGCGCCTTTACCGACTGAGTTAAGGGAATACCCATAGAGGTCCTTCAAAAATTCAGAAATAAACTTCCACATTGCTCAAGACGATACGTCCTAGAAGTTGTGGAGGGAACTTCTCTGAAGTTTAGGAAAAATTTTCCCACAGATTCCGGAATAACTTCACCAAATATAATTTGGAACTTCCCAGAAGTGCTAGAGAATTTTCCCGAAGTTTGGAACAGAATATTTCAGAATTTCAGGATTAGGAATTCTTGAAGTTAAGGAAGAAACCTCCCAAAAAAACAGAAAGAAATATTACAGAAACAAGTCGGTACAGAATATTTCAGAATTTCAGGATTAGGAATTCTTGAAGTTAAGGAAGAAACCTCCAAAAAAAAAAAAGAAAGATTTATTACAGAAACAAGTCGGTACTTCCTAGTTGTGTGAGCAAAAATATCTCAGAAATTCAGGAACTAAATACCCTGAAGTCCAGGAGAAAATTTCCCCATAAGTTCAGAAGAGGAATTTTAGGAAGAAACTCAGGAAAAAACTTCGACCAAATGTAATGATATTTTCCTATAAATTCTGGGAGCACTCTTCCAAAGTTTCGGTTGAAAAAATTACTTGCAGTTCAAGATGGGGCTTCTCAGAAGCTAAAAAAGAATATGCTCTGGAGAAAACTTCTCCAAATTTCAGGAAGAAACTTACTTATATAGAAACTTGGACGTATACCAAGAAGAAATTTCTCAAAAAAATCAGGAGGACTTTCAAAAGTTCCACAAGAAACTTCCCTACAGTTTTTTTTTTTTTGGAACTACCCAGAAGTGTTTGAGAACTTCTCTGAGGTTCAGTTAGATATTTCTCAGAAAAACAGGGGGTTCTTCTCAGTAGCTCAAGCTGGAACTTCTCAAAAATTCAGGAATAAACTTGCTTAAAGTTAAGGAAAAAACTTCCCCAAAGTTCAAACGAGAACTTCTTAAAAGTTAAAAAAGAAACTTACAAAAAATTTAAGGAGGGTTTCCAAGAAGTTCTGGAGAAAAGTTTGTGACATTTTTTTTTTCGCAGATCAGGATGTTAAAACCATTCTTTACTTATGTGAAGTTTAGAAAGTAACTTAGTTCAGAAAAATAAAACTTACCAAATGTTTCTGGAAGGTTAGGTTGGGTTGTTAGATGTGAATTTCCGAGAACATCAGAAGTGGCTGCCAAGAAGGTAAACGCCATCTTCCCTACCGTTCAGATCGTACTGTGGGCTAGGATACGAATTCATGTAGGAATTATAGTTCCTACAATTAGTTTCAGCTCACCTCATCAGACGCAAAGGAAAAAGTTGTCTATTCAGCAACCTTTGTATGTTAAAAGTTTAAAGAAATCAAGCTGAACAATGCATTAGGTCCTAAGTATTATTGAGAGATTCTCTTCGTCGACTTTCTCTTTGGTTATTAGCTTGTCTATTAAACGATATGCTGGTGTTTTCAACGTATTGGAGCCCTTATCACACTTTATACTACCGTGCTGTATGTTGAAAATAGTTAAACATGTTTTTACATAGCCGTAGGAACGCAAAGAGAAAGTCGACAAAGAGAGTCTCTCAATGTTACTTAGGACCTAATGCATTGTTTTGCTTGAAATAATGTTGCCAATAGCTTCAGAACAGTCACGCATAAATTCGTTGGAGATTACAACAAGCAAAACAATGCATTAGGTCCTAAGTAACATTGAGAGACTCTCTTTGTCGACTTTCTCTTTGGGTTCCTACAGCTATGCAAAAACATGTTCAACTACTTTCAACATACAATACGATAGTATAAAGTGTGATTATGGATCCAGTACGTTGAGAACACCAGCAAATCGTTTAATAGACATGTTATTAACCAAATAGAAAGTCGACGAAGAGAATCTCTTAATGTTACTTAGGAGCTAATGCATTGTTCAGCTTGAATTTTTCTTCGACTGACAGTAATGGCAGCTAAATCGATGAATCAAGCAGAACCATGCATTAGGTCCTAAGTAACATTGAGAGACTCTCTTTGTCGACTTTCTCTTTGCGGTCCTACGGCTATAGAAAAACATGTTCAAGTATTTTTGACACACAGAACGGTATTATAAAGTGTAATTAAGGATTCAATACATCAAAACCATCAGCAAATCGTTTCATAGACAAACTATTCACGAAAGAGAAAGTCGACGAAGAGAATCTCTCAATGTTACTTAGGACCTAATGCATTGTTCAGCTTGGAATGTCCTGAATTGGCCAAACACAATGATAACGGAAACGGAACGGAAAACGGCAATTTTGACAGATGCTGAAAATGACTTCGATATGTCCAATAAGAATCGGCTTGGATCTAGCTAGTTTTCTTTCCGACAAGCAGGAATACTCAGATCGGGCTTTGCCGTTTTCCGTTGCCGTTATCATTATGAGGGTTATTCCGAGAGTCGAAGTGGCGTTTGTCACTTGGTGAAGTGAGAAAAGTCACCTGCAGTGACGTGACCGTCCATTTATATAACCCAGGAGAGTAAGTGATGTTTCCCAATCGCCATACTGAAATATAAAAATTGAAATGTGGAAATACACCAAATTTAAAATGCAATACAAATTAATTGTAGTTCAGAGACCAATTTCGATGAATGATAAATTTATTGAATATATATGTTTAAATTTTGTTTTTGTTGGTGTAAGCTGGCATAATCTCCGAAGCGCATTAAATTTTTGCTTTTATTGTGCCAATATTCACGATAAAATTGAATGTGCATATGATTTGGAGCATGACACGCTGAAAAAAAAATTATCTGTGTTGGTTAAAGGGTGTCCACGATGAAATTGCCACACACAAAATTGATTCGCAAAATTCGAGTTTTCATCCGATTGCCATCAAATTTTCAGGGATTGAGAAATAACTATTAAACTTCATTTTATCATTTTACTCGTATTTTATTTACAGTCCATACGCAAATGCCCGCACCTTGGCCTTAACCCCGGCCATAAGATGCTGCTCAACCTGTGAATCAACCGTTTTTTGCATGTAAACCCATACTTTCTTCAGTTCCTCGACTGTCTTCACTACCTTAGGTCGTTTAAGAAGGTGCTGCTTCATAATCGCCCAGTACTTCTCGATGGGGCGGAGCTCCGGAGTGTTGGGAGGGTTGAACATTTTCGGCACGAAATTGACCTTATTGTCCGCATACCACTTCAGCACGTCCTTGGAGTAGTGGCATGAGGCCAAATCCGGCCAGAAGATTGTTGGGACGTTGTGGGCCTTCAGGAGAGGAAGCAGCCGCTTCTGGAGGCACTCTTTTATGTACACCTGTCCGTTCATCGTGTCCTGGGTCACGAAAGGTGCACTCCGCTTCCCGCACGTACAGATGGCTTGCAAAACCAGAAATTTCCAGCAAATTTGGACATCTTCTGAGTGCGGAAATGCTCCGGAACGCTGAACTTATCCTCGGCCGTGAAAAACAGGTTGCCGGGGATCTGTTTGAAGTCGGCCTTCACATATGTTTCGTCGTCCATGATGCAACATTCAACTTTCGTCAGCATGTTGAGGTACAACTTCCTGGCACGGGTTTTGGCGGACTTGTTCTGCTTCTCGTCGCGATTAGGGGCCTTTTGTACCTTGAACGTTCGAAGCCCAGCCTTAGTTTTGGCCTCCTGGACAAAACTTCGGCTTAGGTGCAGCTTCTTAGCCACATCCCGAACGGAGACGTTCGGATTTCGGTTGAAGGCCCCAACTACGCGGTTGTGATTTTTGGTGTTGTACGGAATACTTTTTCCTTCTCTTCTGGGCTTCCGATCGGTGGTCAACCGTTCCTCGAACCGCTTAATCACTCGCGACACCGTGGAATTTGCGATTCCCAACGTTTTAGCGATGGAACGATGCGAGAGATCCTTGTTCTCGTGATGAATGCGCAAGATTTTATCACGCACGAGCTGTTCTTTCGACTCCATTTCCACGAGTTTTGATCACAGGACTTTAAAACTTGCAGGATGTAAATAATGCACTATGAACTAAATCCACCCAAATTTTCATTAAATTCTACCCAACGGTTTAAAAGTTAGAGTAATTTCATAGTGTGGCAATTTCATCGTGGACACCCTTTATTTTGCTACCAAAACAAATTTCCCGCAAAACTAGAACTTTAGTGATCGTCAGTCGGTGCGAATCAAAACAAACCCAAAAAAGGAGAGAGTTCCTCTCCCATGTGCGCATCAGTAAACAGAGTGCACACAATAGATCGCTAGAATAACTATACAAGCCACAGTGGTACATGAGCGTCTTCCAACCGGACATTTTTGCCTGTTGAAGTGGCGGACTTAGTCCGTTGCTTCGACCTACCCCGCAGTGGGATGTTAGGCAAAAATGTCGTTGGTTCGAATACCACTGTACACATGCCCTTTTCGCTCAATTTTCCTAGAACATCTGTTACATTTCCAAGCCTGCCGCACACTAGCGGAACTATCAAAACTTTCTCTTCATATCTTTCATTCTAGCCAAAAACATTGTTGTTCACTCTTGGTGCCTCATGGTGATGAGCGAACATCTCCTTCTACATTAGAATTTTTTCCCTACGCATTCTTTACTGTTAAATGAATCAACAGAGAATCGAACAAAGCAGAACAACAAAAACCAACCACGATATCTCCGTGAAGTTTGACAGCTGTGGCCATTTGGCCCTATACTGGTTTTGATGGCAGCCAATATCTTTTATGGAGGTTCTCAAGTGGTCATAACTTCTTTCACTAGAACACTCTCAAAATCTTTATGGTATTGCAAAGGTTTTATTAATTTAATTTCACAACCGTCTATAGAGTGGGCCACTTTGTACACATTACGGCTTTAAAGATGCAAAGATGTGGTGGACAAAAAAAGTTTTGAATGTAGTTTTATTACCAAACCGAGAGGAGTGCTATAGGGCTGGAATAAAACTAAATTCGTTACTTAGGATGTCCTCAAGGAAACATATGAAAAATTCTTCAATATTGCCGAAGAAATTTCGTCCAATCTTCGCAGAGAAGTGAAAATTCACATAGCCGGATATTTTGATCAACGAAGTATTGAGTTTTTGACCCTTTTCAAATATACTTCAAGATGATTTTTGTTGTTGCAAATGTTCAATATATTCAATTCTTTATGACTGCTAAATTTTATTGGATTCTATAGGGGTGTTGAATAACAAGACGAGTTTGCGTGATACACGGTAAAAAAAGGAAATGAAAAATATGTTGTGAGAAAAACTTTGTTTTTCCTTAAAAGCGACAATCTTGCGATGTATGGCAAAGTTTTGGACAATTATTGCTAGGTTCTTTTTGAAAATCGACTTAAAATTTTAAAATATATTTTTTTTGTTTGTAAAAATCAATTTTACAATTTTTAAATTTTTTTATAACAGCTAAGACAACTTTCTAAAAGTCATTAATACACGACTTTTTTGTAAATCTGTTCCTTTTTGAGTTTTGTTGACATGAATAATTCGTTGTTAGAAAAACTTTTTTTACTTAAAAGTGCCCATGTCAAAATTTATGACAAACTTTTAGACAATAATATTGCCTATATTAAGAAAAAAATTTCACCCAATTCTAGGTTATTCATTTTTTGCAAATTGACTTTATATTTCAAAAAAAAAATGTTTTTTTTTTGTGTGTAAGAATTGATTCTACAATTTTAACAATTTTTTTCATGAAAGCTAAGACATTTTTTTAAAAGTCACTCACTTTTTAGTAAATCTTTTCGTTTTTGAGTTTTGTTGACATGAAAAATTTGTTGTTAAAAAATCTTTTTTTTTTCGTAAAAGTGCCCATCTTGCAATGTTTTGCGAACTTTTAGACAATTATATTGCCTTTAATTAAAAAAAATCGATTTATTCGAAGCTAGCTTTTTTTTTACAAATTGCCGTTATATTAGAAAAAAAAATTTTTTAGTGTGAGAGAATTGATTTTACTATTTTTACAATTTTTTTCATAAAATTTGGAACGATTTTCTAAAACGCACCCATACATCACCAAGTCTGTTCCTGTTTGAGTTATGTTGATTTTAAAAAAATCGATCAAAAACTTAAGCCCTTTTCAAATGATAGTTTCGATAAATTTTGAAAAAAAAAACAAAGTATGCAGAGTTGCTTGAGAAGAAATCTAGACGAAATCGTCAAAAGGTCGAAAGTAACAATTGTAAACAATTACTTAAAACGTATATATCCTGGAATTTCCAGGTTACTAACATCTATATCCACTACCGACGGGAGTGTTATAACTCCCTGTATCTATTTTTGGTGCTATTTTGTTTATGGGAGCAAGCAGATTCCAGAAAAATACGCTTGAAGTCACTTTTTACAAATGTTATTTTCGACCTTTTGACTATTTTGTCTTGAAATAGTCTACGCACCCACAAAGTTTCATTGGATTCTGAGAGGGTGCTGCCAATTACGAAGACGAGCTGGCGTGAAATTCGTCTGGTTTCTTATTTCGTAAAGCTAAGTCGGAAATTCAAAGAAGTTGATATTATAAACTTGAAAAAAATCGGAAAACTTCAAAAGAAGTTCAGGTTGAGCTTGAGTGAATACGGGAATGAGCTGAAAACTTCAGAAAAAATACAAAATAACTATAAGTTTGAGAAGTTCAAGAATATCCGGAAGAGATGTTTGAACAGGGGTTTAATGAAGTTTAGAGAGATATTCATCGAAATATGGGGATGACTGCGAGAAAAGAAGATCTGAAGATGATCTCCACAGAAGTTTAGAAAAAAATTCGGGAATAGCTTTAAATTCAAAGAATTTAATTTCAGTATAAAGTTTAAAAAAAAACTCGGAAATGAAATCGAATAAAGTCGTTCTGAACTGCAGAACACACCGAGAAGAATTTCAGAGAAGTTTTCAGAGAAATTCGAAACACCTCTCCAGAGAATTTCGGGATAAAACTTCAGTGCAGTTCGAGAAGAACTACAGTTCAGTTAGGAACGAACTTCACAGCAGAGACTTGAGAGATGTTTAAGAAGAGTTTAATTTTTAGCAAAGTTCAGCAGAATTATCGGAGAAGTGCTTTGAAGAAGCTCGAGAAAAGATAAAGATAAGTTTGAAATTGACTTCAGAGAAGTTCAAGACGAACTTCGAAGAAGTCCTAAAAGATCTCCAGAGAAGTTCAGGAAGAAGTATAAGAAAGTTCCCACGGAGTTGAAGAAGAACTTAAGAGAAGCAGTGTAGGAACGAAAGAGATGTTTAGTATGGAATATGTAAAGACATATTTGGGAGAATCTTTGAATCGTATGGAAATAAATTCAGAGAAGTTCGGATCGAACTTTATAGTAGCTTGAAAGTTGCTCGAAGAGAACATTGGAGAAGTGAGAAATTTGAAGAAACATGTTAAGAATTTAAGACTAGAAGTTCGAAATGTCTAAGAAGATCTGGGTAAACTTTAGAGCAATTCGAATTATTCTTTCGCAATGTTCGCGATTGACTTTGGAGAAATGTCCGCTGAACTTTAAATTAATTCAGAAAAACTTTAGAGAAATGCAAGATGAACTTAAGAACAAATCGGGAGTTACTCGCTAAGAATATCGTAAGCCTGGTGTTAACTTTAGAGAAAACAAAAAAAAATATTGAGATATTCAAGAAGATGCCCTGAGAGGTTCTGGAAGTCCAAAGAAATTTAGAAAGAACTTCGAAAAAGTCATAGAGAAGCTTTAAACCAACGGTGCAATGGGCCTTTCACGGGCGTTTGTATTTACTCAAAGAGTAATTATTTGTCAAAAGTTGAGTAACTCACATTTGATTTATTTTGATGGAAATGACAAGACTTCCTTCTCAATGAACTTGAGTCTATTTTCCTCAACTTTGAGTTTAGAGTAGTGGTCATGTGAGTAACATCAATTGATTCTCTCTATTGATGTTCTCTCCCTCTAATAACTATGCTGCTAAAACAAAGCAGCAAAATAGTCTTACATGACTGCTGGATAGAAATGGGAAAGTTGATTGTTTGTCGAAGAGACTATTGACTATTGAGACTATACTATAATATGGTGTAATATTTCAATGACATTTTGTAAAATTTCAACACTAAAGTCAACTGTCAAGTTCGGTTGCCGACTTGATCAGATTCAGTCGGCTTCTGCAATGCGCAATTTTACTCGACTTGACAGTGAAAATTCTCCATTTAGCTTCATAACCGAACATTCGTCATTAATTAAAGAGTCACCAATAAAAGAGAGCTCCTAAGGCAACGATAATTTTACAAGTTTCTATTGGGTAGGTTTTCAAACAGTTGTAATGTCAAATTAAAGTTATCAAACTCCAGCTATTGTGCCAACTTAATTGTTCAGCAATTATCGCCTGGGATGATCATCGGCGGATTCCACATCGAGTGCCGTTCCCCGAAGGTGTATCGTGGCGCAGAAGACCCCGGTTGAAGCTTCATCAAATCATATCGGTTGGGGCCCGGATTGGAGCTCTTGTCCCCCATGATTGCATGGGCGGATCGCATCGTGTACTTTGGGCTTCGTTTGTGGGTGATATTCCGATCCAGTGGGCCGTAGTGATTTGGTGGGGGTCCTTCCGGTGCGAACGAAGGGTATTTGCGGGATTTCATGCTATACGCTGGATTACGGGGCTTGTAGACGTTCAGGTTGTAGGCGTAACTATTCGGACCTGGTGCTGTATCGCGTTTGGCTTCGTTCAAAACATAGCCAAAGGTAAATGCCGGGGAACGATTGCCCTTCATGGAAGGAACAAGTTCATTTTTGTGCGCACCTGGCCCGGGATTTTTGTCCGGAACTAGTCAAGGTGACGAAAAACCACTGAATTCGAGAAACACATATGAGCAATATTCGGTGTAACTTACTAAGCTGATTGAACCGCTTGCCTGCAGAGTACGCCGGATTACGTGGTGGACCGTCTCGGGTCATCTTGCCCGGATGGTAATGGGCGGGACCAGGCCCGATGGTTTCATAACGGGTTGCCAGTTTCGATCGAATGGAAAACATAGGCTTGCGATCCTTACGAACGTCATGCTTGTTGAAACCAACAGCCGAAGGGATTGTGTATCCTGCTGGTCCAGGCCCTAGATTGAGAGATTTATTACATCAACTCTCTTACTAGCGGAATTCAACATACCGGATCTTGACATTTGATACATCTTTTTGAATTTGGTTTTTCAGTTTTTTTTATATATTGACAAGTGAAATAACGGGCGTGAAGATTTAGCTTGCTACTTTTACAATTTGAAAATCGGGAATGACAAGAAAGTCGTAGTTTCGACACAAGCCTACTTGGTTTAGGTATGGAATTTTCAATCACGTGTTTTATAACTGCTCAGTACGACAACCAGTGCTGGCAATAGCTTTCAAGCTGAACAATGCATAAGGTCCTAAGTAACATTGAGAGATTATTTTCGTTGACTTTCTCTTTCGTTAATAGTTTGTCTATTAAACGATTTGCTGATGTTTTCGGTGAATTGGATCCTTATTTACACATTATATTACTGCACTGTGTGATGAAAATACTGGAACATGTTTTTATATAGCTGTAGGACCGCAAAGAGATAGTCGACGAAGAGAGTGTCCCAATGTTACTTAGGACCTAATGCATTGTTCAGTTTGATTTATTTTTTGTAATTGTTATGCAGGGTTGTTCTGCGTGGCGTTTCAGGTGAGACGACTCGAGTCACCCGTTTCGCGCGATGAGAAAAGTCACCACGAGTGAGATTACATGAACTCTCGCATTATTCTCGTAAAGGGTGTATTCGATAAAAATGGCACACACATATATACTCATCAAAATTAAACTGATTATCGGATTTTCTTGAAATTTTCAGGGAATGAAGAACTACTAATGACTTTTGATTTACAACATTTGTTTTATTCAATTTCGTCTCCCAGCCCGAATGCCCGCACCTTCCTTTTCACTCCACCCATCAAATTTTGTACAACCGATTTTCCCAGTGTTTTTGTTGTTTTTACCCATTTTTTCTTCAATTCTAGCTCTGTTTTTATAGTTTTGGGATGTTTGCGAAGTTCCGTTTTCATAATTGCCCAGAATTTTTCAATTGGACGAAGTTCCGGTGAATTTGGTGGGTTCATATCCTTTGGCACAAAATTGACTCCGTTGGCTCGGTACCACTCCAATACGTTTCGAGCGTAGTGGCAGGATGCAGGATGCAGGCCAAAACAGAGTTGATCCTTTGTGCTTCTTAATGAATGGCAAGAGACGCTTCTTAAGGCACTCTTCCGTGTAAATCGCACCGTTTATTGTTCCGGAAGTGATGAAGGGAGCACTTATTTCACCACATCCGCAAATCGCCTGCCAGATTAGAAACTTCTTTGCAAATTTCGATAGTTTCTTCTTTCGAACATCCTCCGGAACATCAAGCTTCGACTTGGCAACGAAATATTCTTGCCCAGGAAGTTGACGGAAGTCGGCCTTGACGTATGTTTCGTCATCCATCACGATGCAACCGGATTTGGTGAGCAGCTTCGTGTAAAGTTTCCGGGCGCGGGTTTTCGCAGTGATGTTTTGTTTTTCATTCCGGTTTGGGGCTTTTTGCACTTTGTAAACATGTAACCCAGCACGCTTCATGGTTTTCTGCACAAAAGCGACTGACACCTTAGACTTTTTAGCGATATCTCGAATTGACATGTTTGGACGGTTCTTGAATTGTTGTACGACTTTCCTGGCCATTTTACTGTCGATTGGACCACTTTTACGACCACTCCCTTCCTTCCTTTGGACACTCAGTCGCTCCTTGAAGGTTCTTATTACACGAGACACAGTTGTATTTGCAATTCCAAGCCTTTTAGCAATCCACCGGTGGGACGCCCCTGGATTTTGATTGTGAGTGCACAAAATTTTCTCACGGACAATTTCTTGTTTCGACGACATGACTGGAACTACTGAATGTATAACTATGAAACTTGGCAGATGTAAATAATACACTATGGATAAGATCTACTCAAATTTCTAGGTTTTTTACTCATACGATTCAAAAGTTACAGAAGATTTTCTGTGTGCCATTTTTATCGAATACACCCTTTAGTCGTATGTGAGTGACAATTGTCGCTCACAAGTGACAATTCAAGGCGTACACGCTCAAACAACCTCTCTTTCATTTGTATTACTGTCTCTTTTTTTCTCACGGAAAATTTACCCAATTTCCGGAAAATTGGAGCAGCTCATACATTGTTTCAATTTTTACGAAAATTGAGTAATTTTTCCGTGAGATAAAAAGGGACAGTAATACAAATGAAAAAGAGGCTGATTTGAGCGTGTATCCTAAACCATTGATGACTGTTGAAAATGGAGACCAAGCAGTGCGTAAATTTATCATATAATTTATCAGAAAATGCATTAATTAATAATTTTTCTTAACTTTTCACATTTCATAATAAAAATAGCAAACAGAAAGCAATTCGAGTGTTTGGTGGCCACCATGGAAAAGTACTCTCAAGTGACCAAAGGTCTGAAAATTGCTGAGGTGACAGGAACCGAAAAAAAAATTAGGGAATCTGGTCTACTCTCACAAAGGACCTTAATAGCCTTGGTCCACTGATTCGATCTTTGAATGGATGGCAGGGGTATGTACCGATCAAAACGCCGAGGTATGGAACGACAACAAACTCAAAACAAAAAGGAATCTATCTAACAACTTTACGGAGGCTCGTGTGACAGGTGGAAGTCCTAATAAAATGAACACTCTCACTTCATGTGAGAAAGCAGGCGTAGCAGGCAATACATATGGTTTAGGTTACAGATCCAGTTTAACGACCAAGGTTAATTTTCAAGAACCTCATGTTCCAGAACTACACACTCCCAGGAGAGATCATAGCATCAAGAACAACCAAATGAAAATAGTGGGGACAGTGATGACGATAACCTAGATCCGAATAACGGTGCTGAATTGACAAGTACGATACTCCATCAACAGCAATCAATGCCAAAAAAACGTGAGTAACACAATGCCTTCAACAAATCCGAGATGGTGTCAAGAACTTGGCACGTTTTACGAAGAAAACATTTCCCGCATAATCACAAACTATTCCAGGACCATTTCCCTTATTGTTGACGACAGTTTCCGTTATTGTTACGACAACCCTTATAGTTGACAACTACAAACTAAAAATCTGCTCTGAAGTTTTAACAATACAGGGTGAGGCAGAAAATAATGCGAAAATGTGTTCTACATTTTCGAGTGCAGTTATATCTGGCACCGCTGATGTATACTGACAGTTTTTCGAATAAACACAGAGTCACATGCGATTCACCCACCGAGGAATGAACCTCTCGCGTCACTCGACTCGCAGGGCTGGTAGCAGGTCGCTTTTTAGTGACTTGGTCACTATTTTGAGCCTAGTCACTAAAAAGTCACTATTTGCATCCAAAAGTCACTAAAGTCACTATTATCGTACCGCCGATTGTAAAAAGTTAAAAAAAGTCACTTGTACCTATTGTTCAATAGTCAATCAAATTAAGCGATCTGGCCACACTGTATAATGTCGAGAAATATACACCAAAAAACTAGATACCCGGGCGAACGATGTCCCGCCTGGAAGACCTACTTACATGATGACATAATCTTAGGACATTCTATGCCAAACAAACTAACTTAACTTTGTATAGCCCACAAAGCTCTCGTTACAATAGTAGACCTTAAGTTTTGAAGGACAGTGACAGTGAGCTGAAACTAACAAGGTTATTCGATGATATCTGTACACGTTTCAACATATTAATTGAATATGTTTGAATATTTATCGTAGCTTTGTATAGCCCAAAAGGCTACGGTTACTACGGTATATTTTAGGTTCTGAACCCAGTTTTTATGAACCTAAACATCCTGAAATAATCTGATAATGACTGGTGAGCTTACAGAAGCTTCACTGACTGTGTTCGAATGCATAGTGTAACCTTTCATAGATTATTAAGCTAACTTTACTACTATATATCCTAAATTCTGAACTCAAGGGCAGTCTTGATGACCTAGAATATCCCTAGATATCTCATTATATCGGTTGACTTTCAAAATGACTCACTTAATTTGGTCAACGAAATGTTGTTACTTTGTTTAGTCCAATAAGCTGAAGATTTTAAGCCACAATTCAAAACATAAAATCTACAGCTGTAGATTTTATGTTTTGAATTCCAGGAAAGTTTGGATAATCTAGAACATCCGAAGATTATCTCATAAATCTCGGTTGTTCTTCCAAAAAAACGCAATGAATATGTTTCAATACACTCCGTAGCTTTGCATAGCCCAGAAAACTTTTGTTACAATTGTAGGTCCTAAGGAGTGTATCGAATATAAGCTATCCACATACATTTGCGTTGTACGCATGTATTTGTGATGGTTTTTTATGCTCTGAACACTGCATGCTGTGCGTTTGACTGTCAGCATTCTTTTGTTTACTTGTTTGTGCGGTCCAAATTCTGCGTTTTCAAAATGTCGCGTATTGAAAAGGAAGTGAAAATTAAGGTTCTGGACACATGGCTAAGTGAGAAGGGTATTACTATGCGAAAATTGGCGAAGCGGTTTGGAATTCATCATGCGTGTGTTAAAACCATCATTAATAAGTTTGGGGAACACTATTCTTTGGATGAGCTACCAGGAAGAGGCAGAAAACCCGGTTCTTCCAACCCGAAACTGGAGCAGAAAGTGGTATCTCTAATCATGAAAAACAAATCAATGTCAATACGTGATTTGGCCAAAAAAGCAGCAACGAGTGTTGGAATGATCCAGCGTATCAAGAGGCGAAAACACCTGAAGACCTACAAGAAGCAGAAAATCTCGAAACAAAGTGCAGAACAGAAGAAGCGAGCAGCACCAAGGGCCCGGAAATTGTATTCGCGTCTTTTGCAGCGTCCGGATGCATGCGTTTTGATGGACGATGAGACCTATGTAAAGGAGGACTCAAAAACCCTTCCAGGTCTACAATACTTTACTGCCTTCGTTGGGGAGGATGTGAGCGATGCGGACAGGTCGATTCAAGTGGAGAAATTCGGTCGGTACTGGTATGGCAAGCAATATGTTCCTGTGGTTTGAAGTCAACAATTTTTTACACTACCGGAACTATAAATGTGGAAATCTATCGATCTGAATGTCTCCAGAAGAGATTGTTGCCTTTATATAAGAAGCAAAGTACACCTTCACTGTTTTGGCCGGATTTATCGTCGGCTCACTATGCCAAAACCACTCTCAATTGGCTTGCGGAAAAGGGTATATATTTCGTTGAGAAAAATATCAATCCAACAAATTGCCCTCAGCTTCGACCCATCGAACGTTACTGGGCAATCGTGAAGAGGGTCTTCAAGAAGACTGGTAAGGCAGCTGGGAACATGCAGGAGTTCAAAAAAATTTGGGCTCAAGCGTCCAAAAAATGCGATGCAACACTTTTCCGGAACTTGATGAAGAGCATTCGATCCAAAGTTCGAAAATTCGTGAAGGAATAACTTAAATTTCATCCGGTCTTCATTATGTTCAAGTTTAACCTCGTAAAATAGAGGATCAATTTTTTGTATGAATAAAATATCGGTTTTCAACATAATTTGAAAGAAAGTTTGTGGATAGCTTATTTTCGATACACTCCTTATGTTCTGATCTCAAGGATTGTTTGGATGACCTGGATAATGTCATACTGCTCTTTAATCTGTTTTGATTTTTAAAATGTTAATTAAATATGTTTGCATATTTTTTGTAACTTCGTATTGCCTAAAATTTACTGTCACAACTGTAAATCTTATGTTCTGAATGCCAACACAGGTTTGATGACCTAGACCATCTCAAGATTATCTTCTTGTGTATTTTCAAGTTTGAAAATATTCACTGAATACACTTGAATACATTACGTAATTTTGTATAGCCCAAAAAACTACTATTACTATCGTAGATTTCAAGTTCTGAACCCCAGGACGGTTTGGATTTTATAGAGGATCTCAAAGTAATAAAATAATGACTGGTGAAATTCCGAAAGCTTCATTGAATATTTAAGCATAATTATGGTCACCATGTATAGCTCCAAAACTACTTCTACAATTGTAGATCTTATGTTATGAACTTAAGGACAGCTCGGATGATCTAGAACGTCATAAAGTTAACTAGAAATTAGAAGAAAAATTAGTATTTTACATTTAATTCCAACTACCTTTGCTTATCTTGACAGATACGCGTATTTCGTTTACAATGTGCAGACTTTTTCAGTGTCTCGTACTAATAACTCGACTTACTGAAGAAGTCTGCCCATTAAAGACAAAATACGCGTATCTGTCGCGATAAGCAAAAGTAGTTGGAATTAAATGGAAAATACTTATTTTTCTTCTAATCTCTAGTTCCTGGTATTCCACTAAATAGCTCAAACCCTCTAGGAGTCATAAAGTTATCAAATAATAACTGTTGACCTTCCAAAAGGTTCATTCAATTTGTTTGAATACATATCATACCCTTAAATAACCCTAAAAGCTGCTGTTACAACAGTAGGTCTGATGTTTTGTACTCAAGTACATTTTGGATGACCTAGAACCTCTCAGAACGACACAAAAATATACAACGTTTATTAACGAAAATTAAATAATGCGTTTGCATATGTACAATATTCTGAAACAACGGTTTACACTATAAATAAGGCATTTATTTTTGCTTCCTGAACTTCTTCATTTTCAGGATGTTCTAGGTCGTCAGTAAGGTCAACTCGTACATTTTTTATTTTTACCAGATAGAAAAATTGAAGAAAAACTACTTTTCCGAAGATTGTGTACACTTTTTTATTCAGTCTGTGTGATTTTATACCGCTGTTGATCCCTTAGGCCTGATAGAGTTAATATAGTTTTTAAGACAATACTTAACATTTATAAATTTTTCAATAGTATGTTGCCCGAAATCAAGAATGTTCTCTTTCGTGATGGTCGCAATGCAATGTCTTTAAATTGTATCAAAAACCACATGAAATAAAAAATGTCGTACGTCAAAAGTCTGGTTTGCGGAACTCGTTTGTAAATTTTACCAATGCCTCAATCCACCAATCGTAGTGAATGCTTCAATTATGCTACTTCCGATTCAGGTCAACTACAGGGTGCGGCAGAAAATAATGTGAAAATGTTCAAACTTGAGTATTGGGTTAATTCGTGTAGCTAGTGACCAATTTCTATCGAAAGTGTATTTGTTTATGTTTACTTTCAAGTGCTGCATCCAAACATTCTATTTGTTTTATTGCAAATTCGTCAAAATGTTCGCGAAAGAAGTGATCACCAGTTTTTTGCTCGCACAGAAGAAACCGAAAGAGATTGCCAAGGTGTCAAGTCCCTGCAGGATGGTCCTAAGCAGCGGAAGCCGGGAAGTGGACGTCCGCGCTTTGCACGCACTCCGAACGTGATCAAATCGGGCAGTGCAAAAATTGCTCGCAACTCGGTGGGTTCCATAAAAAAAACTTGCAAAGGAAGCCAATATTTCGGAGAATCATCAAAGAAGCCCTGCATGCATCTTCCAGAGCCAGAGTGAAACGCCACTTGATTACGGATCGGGTCAAGAAACTACGAGTGACTCGTTCCAAGAAATTGCTTTCCTTGTTGAAGAAGGAAGAAATAATAATCCTGTTCTCCGACGAAAAGCTTTTCAGCATCGATGCTGTGGCCAACAGCCGCACGGACCGGTTCATTTCACCGCAGAAAATGGAGAACGTTCCGGAACAAGTGAAATTCAAATTTCAAACCAAACATCCGGCTGGTGTCATGATGTTTGGCTTGATGGCATCCAACGGTTTGAAAATGCCGCCTGTTTTCATTGATGCTGGAGTTGAAATCAATACCAAAGTGTATATCGGTATTTAAAAGGACCAAGTGCTTCCCTGGGTGAAGGCCAACTTCTCCGAGGACCAAAACGTTGTCCTACAGCAGGATGCAGCGCCGTGTCACACGTCCAATCGAACCCAACAATGGTTGAACGATAACATGAAGTTTTGGCCGAAGGATTTGTGGCCCCCTAGCAGTCCAGATCTTAATCCGTTGGATTATTCGATTTGGGCATATGTTGAAGCACGAGCCTGCAAAACATCACACCCTAGTGTGAAAACCCTGAAGACAACCATAACACGCACATGACAGTCAATGTCGGAGGACTACGTCCGAAAGGCATGCTCTGTCTTCCGGCGTCGGCTCGAGGATGTTAATAATAAAAATGGAGGACACATTGAATAAAAAAGGGCTTTGTAAAGATAACTGCACTCGAAAATGATGATAGCTTGAATTAGTTGAAAATGGGATTTGAAAGAAATAGAACAAATTTTTGCATTATTTTCTGCCGCACCCTGTATGATCTTCTTATAGACGAATGGAACATGTTAAAATGCTAGGTGCTGACCTTGAGTACAGAGTACAGAATTGAGGAGTTTTGGAATCAGTTGTTTACTAAGAAAACAACTGTAGGTGAGCCTAAATACCCTCAGGTGATTAAGGTAGTGAAAACAGCTTCACATGGCAACGGCTCAAAAAAGGAATTGAGAAGCAAGTTATGTCACAAGTAATTCTAGCACAGGTCATGCTGGAAGGCGTTCCAACCGTACGTATAGACCCACAAAAAACCAAAAAGTCATTCATTTTTGCAAACGGGGGTGATCACCTAGTTCATTTTTATTGTACATATACATCAAAGGTATAAAAGATTAAAAAATGCTAAAATTTCTAAATCACTTCTTAGTCATTATTTGGTAACTATAGATCATTGCACCGAATTTATTAACCTCACTTTTTTGACAGTTCAGGGAGCTTGTTTACAAGGTGTTAGACTTTGGACCGCTCAAACGAAATTTTTCATTGGTTTTTTTTTCCGGATTCTGTACCATTAGATTCAGGAGATGATGTTAAAATGAGCACTGGTGTCTGTTTTCCTGCAATTTTACTGCAATCATAATAAATTTAGAGCACAAAATCTCAATCCGATCTTACCGAAAATATTCTAAGTCCACGTAAACAAGCTCCCTGAACTGTCAAAACTGCATTGATGACGCCTTCGTGCAATGATCTATTTGTACAAAGATTGAGGCAAACGGTGCTTTAGAACTGACGTGTTTTAATTTTACAGCTGCGTAAATAATCATAAATTTTGTTGAAAATTTAGAAAAAAACGGTATCGATCAGTTCTGCGTGAGTGAAATATCCTAACGTTATTTGGTAGTGCTGAGCTGTGGTTTAACAGTCTTACTAAAATATTCTTGAGCCGAAAAAACATAATTAGAAAACATTAGGGTACGTTGTGATTATTTCTTTGGAATAAATTGACCATCACATCAGTGCTAGTGAGAGGTAGACAATTACCTGTAATTATTAGCGGAAATATGCGCAAGACAATTTAATTAACATAGAAACCGATTTTTGTTAACAAGGATTTTTTATCGAAAGGATGGAAAAGTTCGTACTTCGTCGTGATCGGTTCGGTAGAAATAGTGCTCCGTTTTCGAGTTGTTTTTTCGGCCCTACTGCAGCACCACTTGGTTCTGAGTTTTGGCATTGCTGCAGCGCAACTTACATCTGAGTGTGGGCACTGCATTGGAATAACTGCAGCATCACCTGGCTGTCAACGTCGGAACTAGTTTTTCCACTAGTCCCTTCTTCCACCAGCGGTTATCCGCCAATACGGGTTCAGCAAGTGATGAAGTGTGAAAAGGTTACGGATACCGATTCGAATTCTCGCAGTTTGTTGGATGATCATTGGAACGCTAACCAATCAGACTCCGTAAAGGATTTTCAGACAAGTGAGAGGTGGTAAGGCTCTCAAAAACGCGGAGCAAAATAGATAAATTTTATCAATCCTGTCCCAATATCACTTAATTTGGGACCTATATCAAATATGGGAACGTCCATTAATTACGTCACGCAAAAATTGACTTTTTATAAACCCCCCCTCCTACCCCCTTGTCACGTTTTTTGTATGGACCTTCACATTTTTTTTGTATGGATCGTCACGTTTTCCCAACCCTCCCCCTCTCCCCCCTTACTACGTGACATAATTAATGGACCTTCCCGATAATGTTATTTTATTATGCATTATATAGATCATCACATCACTTATCGAGGTGAATCCTGATTCATCGAGCCCTACCCTACTAACATAGAAAACCATCCTTCCTGTGACCTTTGTGGGGATTCAGAGGTAAACACGGTCCCTAAACAGCAAAGGTCACACTAACTTTCCATTCCTATTCCCACCTGATTGCAAGGACGTGGCCGGCGCCGTTATTGATTATTTAAGAAATTGAGTCACTGAAACGTGTACAGTGAGAATGGTCGGTTACGCCTAGCCCCATTCAGTTGATTCATTGTGCAATTTCACTGATTTTGATCAATCACGGAGCAGCAACCATTGATACGTGCAGTCAGTCAAGCTATGCTAAGCTAAGCTAAGCTAAATTATTTGGTTACTATTTTTACTACTTTAGTCGCAGAATTCATTATTATCTATCCATAAATCCGCTATCAGCTCTGGACTCGACTAAGGGAATCAGGGATGCCATATTAACAGACATGTCTGTAAATTTGCAGACTTTTCGTTTTTGTTGAAGACTTTTTTAACGATGCAGATATTTACCAGACATTTTATTTATGTTGCAGGCTTTTACAGATATTTGAAATATTTTCTAAATCTATATAATAAAAATGAGTTGGGGTTTCCTTTGTCACGATTTAACTCGCGAGCGGAAGGACCGTTTGGCATGAAAATTTGTATGCAGGAGTTTTTGAAGTCGGGAAATATGTTTAAGATAGTAAGAGATCCCTCCCTCCTCTGAATGGGGGGGCTCCCATACAAATGAAACACATTTTTCTGCATAACTCGAGAACTGATCAAGCACAGGAACCCAAATTTAGCATGCGGAAGTTTTTGGAGGCAAGAAATGTTTCTATGGAAGTTTGAGACCCCTCCCCTCTCTAGAAAGGGAGGCTCCCATACAAATGAAACAGAAGTTACTGCATATATCAAGAACTAATCAAGCGAATGAAACCAAATTCGGCATGTGGGGTTGTCTGGTGGCGAAAAATGTTTCTATGTTAGTTTGAGACCCCTCCCCTCTCCTAGAAGGGGTGCTGTCATGCAAATGAAACTGAAATTTCTTCATAATAACTCTAGATCTAATAAAGCAAATGGAACCAAATTTGGCTTGCGGGGATTTTATAGGCAATAAATGTTTCTACGGTAGTTCGAGACCCCTCGTCCCTCTCTGGTAGTGGGGGGAGGCGGGGCTCCCATATAAATGAAACACAAGTTTTTGCATAACTCTAGAACTAATCAAGTAAATGGAACCAAATTTGACATGTGGAGGTTTTTGGAGGAGAGAAATGTTTCTATGGAAGATTGAGATGCCTCCGCCATCTGGAAGAGGGAGAAAGGGGAGTTTCCAATCCAAAACAACACAAATTTCTGCCTAACTCGATGACTTACCCAGTAAATGGAACCAAATTTGGCATATGGAGGTTTTCGGAGGCAAGAAATGTTTCTATTGTGGTTTGAAACTCCTCCCCTTACTGAAAAAAGGGTCTCTCATACAAATGAAACACGAATTTCTGCATAACTCGAGAACAAATCAAGCAAATGGAACCAAATTTGGCATGTGGAGGTTTTCGAAGGAAATAAATGTTTCCAAGGTGGTTTGAGACCCCTCCGCCTTCTGGAAGGGGAGACTCCCATAAAAATGAAACATAATTTTTAACATAACTCGAGAGCCAATGAAGCAAATGAAACCAAATTTGGCATGTTGAGGTTTTTGAAGGCAAGAAATGTTTCTATGGCACTTCACCACCCCTCACTACTTTAAATGAGGGGAGGGGGGGTTGGCTCCCATACAAATAAAAAGCAAATTTCTGCATAACTCGAGAACTAATCAAGTAAATTAAACCTTTTTAGCATATGGGGGTTTTTGGAGGCTAGATTTCTATGTACATAAAAATGATTTTCTGTCTGCCTGTCTGTCTGTCAGACCCTTATAGACTCGAGAAGTTCTGAACCGACCTATGTGAAAATTTATATGAAGGGGTTTTTGGCGCTGGGGAATCAAATTTGACATGTGGGGGGTTTTGAAGGCAAGACTGTTTCTATGGTAGTTCAAGACCCCTCCCCTTTCTGAAGGGGGGAGGGGCTTCAAACAAATGAAACTCAAATAATTATTATTATAATCGATGAGCCCAGTGCGATAGTTCGAGAACTGATCAGGCAAATGGAAAAAAAATTGGAATGGGGGGGGGGGGGGGTTTCGAAGGCAATGATTGTATGGTGGAAGGGTGGGCTCCCATACAAATGAAACACAAATGTCTGCCAAAAATGAGAATTATCCAGCTTACTTAAACACAAAACGTGTGTTTCTCGGATAAGAAATGTTTTGATAGAAGTTTGAGCCCCTGCTTATTCAAGAAAAAAACTTATTTAAAAAAAACCATAAACGTGCCAGTTATATTAAATTTTCCTTCATTTAGTTGCAAGCGTAGCAGCGCACGCACCGGGTTCAGCTAGTTTCAAATAAAAATATTCTCTGAAGCTCGGGTTTAAAACGTCCGAGGATGTGAGCAGTCTTGTAAATACGGTAAGAAGTTTTGTTGAAATGTTTTAAAAAAGCGTAGGTATAGTTTATTTTAAAAGTAGCAATCCTTGAGGAAACGAAAGCGTATTCGTATCAGAATACGAGTAAACTCACTTATAAGGTACAGCTAGATAAGTCAAAAGTGGGTGAGTTTAAAAAAATCTTATTAATTCTACTACACTGAAATACTGCTTACAGTACATAATTCGCAAACTAACACTCTGAAGTCCATTAAAAACACGTACACGATTAAACAAAAACATAAAATGCACCGATATTAACCGATAGATACATCGAAAATACGCAAATTGACATTCCCTCGACTTTCACTTAAAAAAATATAAACCCATACATGTTGTTTCATAACAATAAGTTTCATTGTAGTGTTGTTTTTATTAATGAAACAAAAACAAAGATTTTGAATTCCACTTTTAAATTTATGAAACGGAAAGTTGACTCTGTAATGCATTGCAATACAATGGATATTTTTGGACAAAGAAAAAATAAAAATCTGTTGAATTTATGAAATGAAAACTAAATTTTTATTTTAAAGGACAACACTGGAAAGACCGTTATTGGAAAATAGAATAAAATAATAATATATTGTGTTATCTATAAAAATGCTCCAAAACTATGAAACAATAGTGTAAGATTGCATACAATCTAAGAAATAGATGCAGAAATGTTAACATAATCACACATATAGCAAACATGAAATAACTTGCAAAAAAAAAACTCAGGCTTTTTTAGACATTCCCAGACATTTCAAATTTTTATCGCAGACATTTGAAAAAAAATAGTTGGCATCCCTGATGGGAATCGAGTGAGAATAGTCATGTGAGGTGACAACTGTCGCCTCACCTGATACGCCACGCAGAATAACCCTGATGGATTGAATGGTTACTTCATTGCGGTTTGAGCTCATTACAGGTATCGTTAATTTTGACGTGCAAACATACAGATACTCGTATAAGGAAGATGAAAAATGGCTCGTTGAAAGCGAAATAAACGAAGCCCAAAAACTCCTAATGCATCGATGAAAATGTACCAAAGCCGAGCGCACTCGTTAATAATAAACAATCAATAAATTAATACTGATACAATGCAACACATGCCAATTACGAGGCGTCCTCCCTCCCTCTCTCCGGCTCGCATCCATATTTATTATTTTCAGGTACGCAGTTGAAAAATGCTGCTTATGATGGGTTATCCTTGCCTGCATGATGGGGCTGCTGCTGATGCAAACTCGCAAGGCAGAGACCCGCAAAATAAATCAGCTGCACCGATCGATATTGCAAGTGTCGTGCAAACAGTTCAAGGATTTTTAAGGGGGGTTTACACTGAGAAACAAAGCGAAACTTCTAGATGAACATTTCAATGAACTTAGAGCGCATAAGGGCATTCCAGTTAAATATTCCTTGATTCGCCACTGGAAGCCAGACGAGGGCACCACAGAAGAGACCGGAGTCCATTTATTGCACTTATTAGGGGGCGATCCCGCGATGAAAACGATGCGCCTAATGAAAGACGACCCGTTTCTGAGAATTCGAAAGAAAAATGAGCCTCAGAACCAGCAGCTCTAGCGCTCTTTACGCCGATTGGCGCTGGAAATCTTTGCTGGGTCTAAGGTTTCCCAAAGAACTTTTCTCATAACCGAGACGAATTGTGTACTCAACACTGCATAAATTTTCCTCCAAACACACCCGCTGTCTAGCTTTTGACGTAGGCCCAAACGATCCAAAGGAAGTGCTCTCGCTAGGATCATGTTTCATTTCACGAGAGAATCCCGAAGCCCGAAGCCGCCGAAAATTGGATCTCATAACGTGATTTTCCTTATTTCTCCACTGCAATTAGCATAAATTAGAATACAAATTGCCTGTTCGGGGCTTCATGAGCGGCGCGAAAATGACTTGTTATTATTTCAAAAGAGCAAAAAAAAAACCATTCGATTTAATGTTTTGGTCTCGGAAATGGGCGCTAACCTCCGGCGGTCCGCTTTTGACTCGGTCAAGCCCTAGGTGAAGCAAGAGCGAATGCATTCTGGTTCGGCTTCTTGTCTTGGTCCCAACTTGAAGATCTTCTCGCATTTTTGTTCCGATGTGTACTCGGCTAACGAGACGTAAATTGGTTTGACAGGTCACTACTACCAATATTTACGATGGTCTCTCTGGTTGATCGTTCACACTCTGTCAGAAAAGCAGCGCTAGAGGCGTATCGTTTAAAGTCAGCGAAATTGACGCTTATGCAAACGATTATCCACAGGGCGACCCCCCCTTCGTCTGTTTTCAGTCGGGGATGAGAAGACAGAAAGTAGACGAACCCATTCGCGTAAAAACTCGATGACACTAGTGCCTTTGAGCGAACATGTTTTGCATATTTGTGGAGAGTGCCTTTTCTTCCATTTCGGTTTTGTTAGGGCATCTTCAACGGTGGTCCAAATAGTGGAGCGGATTTTTTTAGACCAAACGAAAAACCATCGTTGCACCGGTGTTATTGGAGCAATGAGCAAGCCACTATTCACTCTTTTGTCATTTATTACACGGAATCTGGCATACTTAAAAATATCAGTTTCATTGTTATCTCAGAAGTGTTGAAACATGATACGATTGCGGTGCTGGTGTTTATTTCAAAACTAATAAGCTTTTTGCAAACAAAAATTAAAGTAAAGAAAGCTACGTTTATGTCTGGCGGGGCAGCATCCCAATATAAAAATAGGAAGAACTTTGCAAGCCTTTGTAAGTTTAAAAAGAAATACAATATTGATGCTGAATGGCATTTTTTCGCAACATCCCACGGTAAGGGACCTTGCGATGCAATTGGTGGTACATTAAAACGAATGGCAAGATATGCAAGCCTTGCTGTACAACATGAACACCCTATAAAAAGTGCATTAGAGTTATTCGAATGGGCGAACCAAAAAGTGATGATTGTTTAACAAAAATGTCGTTTTGTTATGTATCACATGAAGAGTATGAACAGGGGGTAGCAGAATGGAATGAAATTTACCGACAGACTAAAACGATTGCAGGTACACAAAAGTACCACTCATTCGTTCCAATTTCAGAAAACGAAGTTTTTGTAAAACTGTTTTCGAATGACGAAGAAGGCAGGATTCATAATATATATAAAAGCAATCAATAGTTTATATAATGTTTATGTGATATTATCAATGACCGAGACTAATAAATGGTTATATATAAATATAAATCCAACCATAATTCATTATTTTTGTCTTATAACTTTAAGTGAAGCTTTTTCAATCGACGAGCTGTTAGAGTAAGTAAGAGGCACATACATGTGTTTTAAAAGGCTAAAAACACAAGAGAAACAATCGTTAGCTATTGTTGTTTTAATATCACGAGTAATTTATGAAAAGGGCGTATTTTTTGAGGTTTTGAAATTTTATTGAAAGAAAATCAGAAATATCTTGAAAACGGTTGCGTTTACGTGGTTTATCATTATGATCATTATTGTTTGTAATGATCTCCAAAACCATATTGTAATATCAAAATTTATTTATAAGAATGAATAACCAAAATTTGAAATATACACCAAAGTTCGCTATTTAAAAAACTTTTTTATTATAGGAGCGTCCATCCTAGAGTTTTTTTCAAAACGTGTTTTTTTTCCTCAAATTTTCATACAACAAATTAAAAAAATATTAAAAATATATTTTTTTAGATATTTTATTTTTAGTAATTATTTTTGATTTTTCTTGATGAAAAAAAAATTTTTTTTTCTTTGTATATTTTTTTAAGAAAGGCTTTTTAGTTCCCTACAATTCCCTTATATAAAGTTTTTCTCTAAATGTAATGGTTTTTGAACTACGATTTTTCAAGTAAAATGTTGGAATAAACACATACGCCCATCTCAAAAGTTACTCTTGAACCCAAATTATCTTAACACCAGTGGAATTTTTTTTTTCCAACGTACCGAACTCATGTGCCAAGTTTCATCCAAATCAATGATGATCGGGTATGATTTTTGGGATTTCCGGCACATTCTGGATGGAATCCCTCTAAAGTATTCACGTGTATTAAGGGAATATTTCCGAACGTAAAAATACACAAGACGATAATCTTGGGATGGTCTAGCTAGGTCATCTAAATATAATAGCATTCAGAACTTAAGATTTACAGTTGTAACAGTAAATTTTAGGTAATACAAAGTTACAAAAACCATTCAAACATATTCAATTAACATTCTTAAAGTCAAAACACATTATAAAGCAAAGTGACATGTTCCAGGTTATTCAATTCTTGAGATCAGAACATAGCACCTACAGTTTTAACAAAAGCCGTCTGGGTTATGCAAAACTACGATGTGTATTGAAACATATTCATTGAATATTTTGGAAGAACAACATACATTCTAGGTTATCCAAACTTTCCTGGAATTCAGGAAATCTACAGCTGTAGATTTTAAGTTTTGAATTGCAGATTAAAATCTACAGCTTTTTGGCCTAAACAAAGTAACAATATGTATTTGACCAAATTAAGTGAGTCTTTTTGAAGGTCAACCAACATATCTTGAGATGTTCTAGGTCATCAAGACTGCCCTTGAGTTCAAAATTTAGGATCTATAGTCGGAAAGCTAGCTTTATAATCTATGAAAAGTTATGGTATGCATTCTAATACGTTCACTGAAACTTCTGTAAGCTCACCAGTCATTATCAGATTATCTCGGGATGTTCAAGTTCATAAAAACTGACATTGAGTTCAGAAATCAAGATATACGCTAGTAACCGTAGCTTTTTGGGCTATAAAAAGCTGCCACGAATATAACATATTAAATTATTCTGAAACGACCACAGGCATTACAGGATAAGCTTCTTAGTTTGAGGTCATTCAACTGTCCTTTAAAGGTCTACAATTGTAACAATAGCTTTATGGGCTATACAAAGTTAAGTTAGTTTGTTTGGCATAGAATATCTTCAGATTATTTCATAATGTAAGATGGCCTTCCAGGACATTGAGGCGGGACAGCGTTTTCCAGGGCATCAATTTTTTTTTGTGTATATTTCTCGACATTATGTAGTGTGGCCAGATCGCTTAATTTGGTTGACTATTGTACAACAGGTACAAGCGATGTTTTAAACTTTTTACAATCGGCGGTACAAAAATAGTGACCATTTTCCGAAAAATAGTGACTTTATTGACTTTTGGATGCAAATAGTGACTTTTTAGTGACTAGACTCAAAAAAGTAAACAAGTCACTAAAAAGTGACCTGCTTCCAGCCCTGTATATAGTATAGCATCTCCCTCACGGAATTAATTTCAGTGAGTCTACCTGTTAAAATCTTGGACCCTAAAAGGGAAGGATGTAGTTGTGCCGAAGAATCATTTAAAATATCATGGATCACTCGTACTAGTGAACCGGCTTCTAGTACTGTCAAAGTGCCGGTTATTTTTTATATTGCGTAGACGTGTTTTATTGTGCATGTAAGTTTCTATGTCAGCTGATTTTATTTAAAAATATTGATAAGTAAATATTATTGCTGAAGCCGTGACGAGTGCTAGCGGAACGTAAGTTAAACAGGCGCAGTTTTGTCCTGGAGATTTGATATTCGTGGATAACTTTGATAGACTGAGTTGGGAGAAATGGGAACATGAGAATACCGTTGGAGGTGGTGGTGTAAGTTTGCAAATCGACATGGACTTTTCATAAGGCTAATGACGCAAACGTAAACAATGGCTTCTTCCGCAAATTTCTTGAGAATGCTAACTTAAGCATAATCATAGACCGAAATTTTTGCCTACTTGAGAAGAGAAACGTCCTTTTTCACTCGCTTGGAGAAACAGATGAGAATGTTAGAAGCGAGAGACTATTATAGAGACCGGTGTTGTCATGATTAGCACTCGCAAATAGCTCATACAGATACATTTTAGTGAAGCCTGTTATATTGAATCTTTCGGCAGGTTTACTGGGGATCAGGGTGTTCAGGATTATCGTCTGGGAGAGGAGATACATTTTATTATGGCTGTTTTGAAAAGTTTTCTGGGGAAACCAATGATATCTTTAGGATAGATCATGACTTTCTGGAACGTTTTCTGAAATTCTGGGATGCTCCCTGATCTTTGGAGAAGTTCTCGTAAATTTTTGGAAGATTTCAGGACTTCTAAATTTTTAAATTTCTGGGAGGTGCCCTGAGCATCTGGGAAGTTGATGTAGAGAAGATGCTCGCTCATCACAATGAGGCACCAAGAGTGGACAGTAATGTTTGTTAGAATGAAAGATATGAAGACAATTTGTAAAAAGTTCCGTCAATGTACGGTAGGTTGGAAATAGAATAGAAGTATTGAAAATTGAGTGAAAGGGCATGGGTAAAGTAGTACTCGAACCAAGGACTTTACTTTTGTCTGTTGAGATGGCGGATTCGTCCGTGCCTTGACCTACCCCGCAGTGGGAAGTTAGACAAAAGTAAAGTCCCTGGTTCGAGTACCACTATATCAATGCCCATCGCTCAGTTTTCTATTTTCAATTTATCAATTTTCAACCTACCGTACCCAGAACTTTCAACAAATTCTCTTCATATCTTTCATTCTAGCAAACATTACTGTCTACTCTTGGTGCCTTATTGTGATGAGCGAACATCATAATCGTTACTCCACGCATGGAGAATACAGACACAACAATTATAGTATCTGGGAAGTTGTTTGAACTTTTGGGAAGTTCCCTAAGCTTCTGGGAAGTTCTCTGAATTTCGCCCGAAATGTTAGCTGATTTTTGGGAAAGTTTCCTGATCTTTGTGGACTTTTCCTGAAGCTCTTGAAAGTTTTTTGAATTTCTGGGAAGTACTCTGGGATTCGATTCGTATTTCTCGGAAGGTTGATAAATCTTTGACGTTTTCAGGAATCTTTTCTAAATATTATATTATTTTATTGCATATTCCACAGCTTTTGGGCAATTCCATTCTCGGAAAATTCATGAATTGGTCAGACCTTACACAGATAAAAAGAAACATTGAATTTTCTGCGTTATCAAATGCACATAGAGTGAATGCTAGATTTGGCAGAAAATAATGGGATATTGCATGTAAATTTAAGCCAGCTAGCGCCTGCATCTAGCCTGTTGTATGAAAGATTGCGAAGATTGTTATATGGCGCATGAAAGATTGCAAACAATTTCGTTGTTTATGCCGATGAACTAGCCAATAAAGCCAGGAGGGAACAGGCCATCGAGATACCAATTACAGGAGAAGATGCGCTGAGAGAAACTAAACAACTGATACGTCATCGGTGGGATAAACAATGGTATGAGACTAGAGCGTCGAAGTTGAGGGAAGTTGAGGAAGATACCAGCAGGTGGACGGAATGCGGGAGCACGGCTGAACAGCGTGTTCTTACACGTATGCGGATCGGACACACGCGTCTAACATACACATTTCTGTTAAAGAAGGAGCCACCGTCCAATTGTGAATGTTGTGGCACAGTGATGAATGTCGGCATTTAATTCTCGAATGCGGGAAATTTGTAACCGAAAGGCAGCAAAACAACATCGGGACCAGCCTACGAGATAGAGGAAATACAGAGGAGCAAATAACACAAATGATGAATTTTCTAAAAGAAACAAGACTGTTCGCAAACTGTAGCAAAACAAGAAAACGGAAGAAGTCGAAGAAGAAAACAAGACAAAATGTGAAAGATGCCAAGCCGGATAGACAAACAGAAATCGATGAAGAAAAAATGGATTAAAGTAGCGATTGATGTACGGAAGAATAAAAACTGAAGAAGAACAGATCGGAATTAGCAGCCGTAGCCGTAGCAGTAGCCGAAGAAGTGAAACGTAACGGAATCAGCGGAAGAAAAAAATTTAAAAGCAAAGGAAAATGAAGGAGGCACAACGGAAGAAGTAATGCAGTGGAAAGAAGCAAAATGAAAAATTTAAATAGAAGAAGTCAACGTGAATGAGAGAAACTTAACACAATTAAAGAAGAATCAAGGCGAAGCGGACAAAGTCGAAGAAGAGAAACGGAAGAGCCGAAGCACAGGTAGTCGAAGACGTAGCGGAATGGCGAAGCAGATGTAGGAAATTGAAGGAGGTGCAACGGAAGAAGCGAAAAGGACAAGTGAAATAGCAGAAGACATCGTAAATTAGAGAAAAGTAACATAACTGAAGAAGAAGAAAAGCGAAGCGGACAGAGTAAACGAATAAAAGTCGAAGAAGAGAGACGGAAGAGCGGAAGCACAGGTAGTTGAAGCCGTAGGAAAACAGATGAGAAAAAATGGAAGAAGGCATAAGAAGAAAAGTGGAAAAAAAGAAACGTAACGGAATCAGCGGAAGAAGAAGCCCGAAGTGGTTGAAGGAGAGAAGGAAAAACAGAGAAAACTGAAGGCGGCACAACGAAAGAAGCAAAGCAGTGGAAAGAAGTGAAATAAAAAAGTGAAATAGAAGAAGACAACGTAAATGAGAGAAACCAAAGCGGATGGAGGAGAAAATGACAGGCAGAGGAAATTGAAAGCGGCACAACGGAAGAAGCAAAGAGCAGGAAAAATAGCAGAGATAGGAAAAGCAAAACAATCGCAAGAAGCAGGAAAAAATTGGAGCAAGCCAGCGAAGAAACAGAAGAAAAACCGACGAATAAGGGTTGAGAAGGACGGAATGAAGTGAAGTGGGAAACGAATTACTGGATTAATATAATTTGCGAATATCAGAATTTCGCTGATTCGAGCGGAACCTCAACCTCTCCGTCCGAGATGTCGCAAAGAAGCTGGGAGTGGTGCCTTCAACCGTGGATAGAGCTAATAAAGTGGTGACTTCAAATCGCGACTATAAACAAAACACGTCGGCCGAAGCACGATCGCGAATGTTGTACCCCAAGTAACACACAAAACATCTTTTTAAATCGATTTATAAACAATATGTTGTTTACAAGTATTATAAAAGAAACATTAAACAATTATTGTCTTGTAGCAGTTATGTTTTTGTTTCCTTAAAACACACTATACTTGAAGTACTTCGAAAGATCGATCTTTCATTCTTACACCGTTACAAAACATTATCAGCACAAACTTTTTCGTTATCTATTTTTCTGTTCATTAGATTGCGATGTGCATGTTTTTGAACAGTTTTTGAAATGTTTGGGTTCTCTGTCGTAAGTAGAATAAAAAAGATTAGCAGTTAGTTTTTGTTCACACTCGGCGAAACCGAGCACAAAAATTGAAAGTGGTGTTTTTAATGTTCACATTTTTATATACTAATAAATTGATCGCCACGTTCTTGACGTTAAATAGTGAAATGGACTCCGAGCCAGAATTTTCTGACGCTGATAAAATTTTGTGGAAAAAAATAAAAAGAAATGGGCATTTCTACAAACAAAATAAAATATTGATAAAGAACATATCGCAGGGAACTGCACAAAATAGTAATTACTCAACGCCAGTTGAAAACATCAATCAGTTAACAATTAATATACCTTTGGAACCAGAGACTTCATATTATGGAAATGAAAAGTTTACAGCTTTCAATAAAGATTATGAAACAAAAGATGAAATTAATGACAGTAAAATTGAGTCCGATGAATGTTCATTTGAATCAGATCCGCAGGAGTTTTGTAATGACATCAGGAAGTGGGCAATCGATCATCAAGTTAAACATGCCGCTTTAAATGATCTTTTGATAATAATAAAAAGTCATGTACCGGACAATGTGCTACCCAAATGTGCCAGAACTTTATTGCAAACGCCACGTTCAACAGAAATTGACATGGATGACCGCCTTGGAGGACAATATTGGCATAATGGCCTAAAAAAAGTTCTAATAGAAAGTTTTTCTACTATCACTCATATTCCAAAGACCCTTTCTTTGAATGTCAATATTGACGGATTACCAGCATTCAAAAGCTCTTCTTCCTCATTTTGGCCGATATTGGTTAATATACACGAACTAAGGGATAGTGTACCTCCACTTACTGTAGGAATATTTTGTGGAACAAGTAATACATAGGAAATAATTATATAATTGTACTTTACTTAACCATGATGTTTTTTGTTACAGATAAGCCAAAAGATGTTAATTTATTCCTAGAGCCATTTGTCGTGGAACTAAACGATGTTTTAAAGCAAGGCATAGTTTTTGACAAAAAATAAAATACAAATTAAATTAAGGTGCTTTATTTGCATGACACGCCTGCCCGCTCAATGCTTCGAGGTAAACCATTGAAAAAAAACTTTTCCCTTACCTACTTTATTTTAATTATTATAGGTGTGATTGGCCACAATGGATATAATTCATGCCTAAAATGTGTGACGGAAGGAGAATACTCCTATGCATTCAGAACCATGATCTATCCTGAGACAGAGGCACCCTTGAGAAATGACCATGATTTCAGATCACGTGTTTATGAAGGTCATCACAAAAACATTACTATTTTAGAGTCCATTACTGGCTTGGATATGGTGCGTGATTTTCCAATTGGTGATGCCTTACACCTAATTGACTTAGGGATTACGAAACGTTTTTTAAATGGTTGGAAGTGTGGGTCTCTCAACAACCACGGCTCTAAATGGTCGGCGCTAGAAATTAATAGTGTCTCAGCTTTTCTGCAAAGTTGTAAATTACCTAGAGAATTTAAACGACCTGTACGTGGCTTGGACCAAATTGCACGTTGGAAAGGAACCGAATTTCGAACTTTCTTGCTATATCTTAGTCCTATAATCGTAACAAAGTTCTTCACAAACACTGAAATATCTGAACATTTCCTGACCTTCTTTTGTGCTATACAAATTTGTTCCAGACACGACCAATCTTCTGAAAATTATTCTGTTGCCAGAAACCTTATCAAAGATTTTCTAGAAGGAATCAAAATTTTGTATGGCCCGCAAATGTTTTGTAGTAACATTCATAATTTATCTCATTTGATGGATGATGTTGAAAGGTTCGGACCTCTCGACACGTTTGACGCTTATCCATTTGAATCCAAACTTTTTGGTCTGAAACGACTGATTCGTAGTGGAAATTTGCCTTTGGCACAGGTCGCTAGAAGAATATGTGAAATCCAGTTGAACAATTTTAGCCGCAAAAAAGACGTTAACCGTAAACCCAAATTAAAGAAACACATATCGAATAATTTGATTGTTTCTTCATCTTTATCCAACTCATCAGAGGCCTATTCGTTGATTGATTTTGGAAGCTTTTGTGTAGATGCGAGTTCAGAACCAGATCGATGGATTTTAATAGATTACTGCAAAATAGTTTCAGTTCAATATATAGTACACAATACTACAAACGGTTCAACAGAATTGTATGGAAGCCCTCTCCGTAATGTATTTGATTTCTTCAAAAACCTGTGCGTTCTTCTTCACTGTACATCTTTGCATCAAATTTAAGAGAGAATGTCAGTAACTTTTACAAACTAGAGCAAATAACATGTAAAATGGTTAAAATCAACTGCAGTGACAACAATTTTCCAAAATCAGTTTTTCTACCCCTTGTTCATACATTAATGTAACAGTATGTTTTAATTTTTATTTATCCGTCATGATATCTCGAATAAAAGAATAAAACATCAAATAAGAACATGAAACAAGTTTATTTCTCATTAATTCCATTTCAAATGTAAAGAAAAACAAAATAATAACAAAAACGCTCAAATCAATGTTTCACAAAACTATTTGGAATGCTGTGACTCTTCTTCGGACGTACTGGCAGTATCAAGATGCATATCCCCAAGGTTTGATTGATTCGCTACAATTCTACGTTTTCGTGAACAAGTTGCTCGCTGATTCTGGGGTCCTCTAAGGAATCGTTGTATCTCAATATTCTTTTGACGAAGGAATTGGCCAAAACACTTATCGTTAGCTTCAGCAGTATGTGCGATATCAGCAGCACATACAACGCGTTGTACAAAGGACACAAAATACGGAAATGTTGATTTAAAACTTCGATTGCGGATAACTGGAGATTCGGCATTTTTTCGATTGTTTCCTTTCCATGAGAATTGCGAGAGAATGGTTGGCAGCAACAGTTTTCTAAGTAACGTTTTGAAAAAAGGAGTGCCCTCCCGTTTACCAGTTAATGAATACTGGCTATCAAAATATCTAAAACAGCGGTCTTCATATTCTTTCATTTTGAGATTTCCCTCAAAAATCGTGAGCTGAACTTCTGATGGTATCGGGAAAAGAACTTCGATGTCAGGAAACTTCTCTTGTTCCCGCTTCTTCTCATGCGTGGATGTTGCAGAACTTTTTGCAGTCATAAGTTTATTAAAATTTGATGAAAATACGAGCACTTGTTCCAACAAACCTTCCATCCTTGTTAGTCTGGCTTTAATTTCTTCCACTTCACTCAATCTGATGTTTTCTTCAAGAATGATTTCAGGTTCCGTTACAACCATCTGCTCATTTGATGTTTCTTGAACTAGTTCGGCATTAGGAATAGTCGAACTATCCATCGATGTTCCTCCTACAATCTCGAAACAGTCATATCCCAGCGATATGTACTGTTTTCCGTTGTGGCCATTTACAATATTGACGGGCTGAATCTCGGACTGAAACATATTCGTTACCTGAAAAGCACAAATAAATATATTTAATTGAATTTATGATGCAACTCACTATAAATAACCTGCTACAATATGTTCCTGATCGAACTCCCTAGGACTTTCTCAATAAAATTGTGAACTTGATTGATTTTTTGCTTGATTTTGTTTGCTACACAGCCATTGCATCTTACTCACATTTAAGATAGCTCAAATTTACACATATCGGCTTTATACAGTGGATAAGAAAAACCTTTAAGACTTTCTCATTCAAAACAGCAAGGAAACAACATATTTTGGTTGAATTTTCTTAGATTCAAGTAGTTTCATGCGAATGTATCAGAATGTTTTACTCATTTACTGAGTTATACAGTTAAAACATTTGAGTTTTGTACAACGACCGTGTTTAATTTATCATTTTCATCAATCATTATTCGACATAGATTTTTCATTAGGGACAAACTGACAAATGTAAACAATGGCTTTTTCCATAAATTCCTCATGATACAAAATCTACTTATGCATGTCACTAGTTCTACCGAATAGACGTCACTTACTCTTCGAAATTCTCGTGCTGGTATAATGAAGCGAATTTTTAATGTCTAGTAATTCGCGGAAGAAGACATTGTTTGCGTTTGTCAATTAGGTCCTAATGAAAAGTCTTTGTCGAATTGAGTAAGTTTCAAATATCGTATACGAGTATACTCTCACCAAATTCTAACCACAGGTGAAACCTGAGTAAATTCCACTAGTACAAAGGGATAATCTTTTCTCCTTGTTTGAATGTATTCTTAAGAATAAATCATAAATTATTGCATGAGCATATGAGCAATAAGCACATTGTATTGCGATCACCTCGCGTTACTGTCGGCAATATCTTAAAGTTAAGAATATTGTAGGGAGTAGGGATAGGGAGATATTGTAGGGGGCATTTCCAGTTTTCAACTGCTACAAAAATAAACACATCGTAGTATAAGGCCGTATATGAAAGGTATGGACGACTGTCACAGCAAAATTCCAATCCAACCGTCAAAACTCGTTTCAATCAAATTGCAATGGTTAAACAATAAAATAAGCTCTAACAGTATTTGTATGCAAAGTCTTGAATGCCAATTTCTTGCAAAGCTTGTGGCCTACCATGCAAATCCGGGACACAAACGGGTAATGGATACTTTCCCTAAACGTTGATGTCATAATTTGAATGGGCGATCTAATAATTTTCAAAGCAAGGCCTTATCGCTTTGTTTACAATACAACTTTTGATATCAAAGCATTCTAGTGACTCTATTTTATATTTTTCCATTTGTGATCGATTGGAACGAGTTCTGATGGTTCGATTTGAATTTCGTGATTACAGTCGTCCATACTTTTATTGTAGGGCAGTTGATTTCATTGTAATGTTTTGTTCTGCTGTAATATTTTAATTTGATAGAGATTATTGACAAAACAAAATGTGCACTTACCTCAGAATCCGTGGACTGGCCCAATTGTATTGCCTGTACAGTAGCGTTGGGATTTGTTGTTGTTAACAAAGTAACATCCTGTTCTTCCAAATGACTTCGAATTTCTTGAGACTGAAGGTGAGTTGGTGGAGTATGTATGATACCTGGATTAGAAGCGGATGAGTCCAGACCCAATGAAGCAAAGTTACATGCTTGAAGTGTTGAGTTCAGAGTGTTAGAAGTCGATGGCTCATTTGGAAACGATGCTGAAACCTGCACAGACTTAGGTGCAGGATGTTGTTGTTGATTGACATGTACCCTGTTGATTGTTTGGTCTACGGAGATGTCATTAGGTAGAAGTTTTTTAGCAGCTACGAATCCATCAGTATCCTTGAATGGTATGTAATGAGCTAAATTGAGGAACTAATGCCATTTGACTATAAACAACAACTTACCTTTACTGGTTTCTGAGGTGGAATTAAACTGTAAGCCTTAGACTGAAATTTCAATTTCTTTTTTGGAGGGCGTCCACGAGTTATTTGTTGCTGGACGGCATCTTCGGAATCCGTGATTTGCTCGAGTCTTGTAATCACATCCTCTGCTTCACGATAGTTTTTGGATCGACCAACAACTTTACAATTTTGTTTTATCCATGACACATTTGGAATGCTGGTGGCATTCGTCGAAAGGGAAATGAAATTATTTGGAGGAAACAAAACATGATCACCTTGAACCCAACCTGAAGGTACGATTGATAAAAGAGGCTTGGATTTTTTAGTTTTTCTTGTCTGGACTACACAAAACACCATGTTTATTAATTCCTGAACCGTTCTACAGAAACTACACTAGCCAACTACAAAAGAATGTTTGGATAATAAAGGCTTCTGATCAGAATGTTCTTTTGATGTTTCAGTAATGTGATAATTGAGTATGAAGATAAACACGTTTCGGATCAAGTTGTATAAAAGGTTTTTTGTGAATATATAATACATAGATGCCTCGCAGTTGCCAAACGGCTTTGGTTTGTTTTCGTGCATCTTGTTTTTAAGTATTGTACGAGTAGTTTTTTTTTTACTTAAAACCGGCCAACACCAGAGTTTCAAACATATCCTATTATTCATTCGTGGGAAAAATGGATGAGTGTCAACATTTTAAACGGCGAATCTTTTCATAAACAGCTCATTCATACGAATTGAGGAGCAAAGTATGTAAATGATTGTTTTTTTTTGTATCAACATACAAATCAAATATGGCAAAAAAAGGCAGTCAAAATCACTGTTCACAAAGAAAGTTTTGCCTTAATGGAAACTTGGCACTTAAATATTTAAATTTACACTGCAGTCTACAAGTATTTTCTACTTCTCAAATGTGTTTATGCTATTGCATGTTTTTCACTATGACTGCCACAATTGACAGTGGAAGAGAAAATAGATAAACTACCCGTTAGTGACGGTGACCGTCCATGACATCACTTGTATATAGGATGACATACGAGAGAATATGATATGGTATGTGATACTTGCCGTTTTAAATTCAACAACCTTCATTATTATTTAAAAAAAAAATTATATACTTTTGTTAAGATAATAAATAGTTAAAATGTTTGTTATAATATTTATCTCAGCTTTCTTCTTTTATCATTTACCAAACCGAGTGATCAAAGAGTTAAAAGATTGGTTTCTTCTCGAAATAATGTCTGCTTACGGTAAACAATAATGACAAATATACCAAACTGTATTTTCTTCTCAATCTGAAATGTAAAAAAAGGCGTTTTTTTTCATTCTTTGAATCACTTAAGGGAACGTCCATTAATTACGTCACGCAAAAATTGACTTTTTATAACCCCCCGTCCCCCCCTTGTCACGTTTTTTGTATGGACCTTCAAATTTTTATGTATGGATCGTCACGTTTTCCCAAACCCCCCTCCCCCCTTACTACGTGACGTAATAAATGGACCTTCCCTAACACAAAAGACAAAGAACCATGTATTTCTTGGACACTTTTTACTAACTCATAATGATAATGATCTTATGATCTTACTTAACAAAAAATTATTTGATTTGGAAAGTCAAGTCATGTCGAAAAATCTGATATACCGTCAAAAGTTCCAAGTATAATAAATTCTTTTAGCTGGTAGTTTAGTTTTGTCTCATTTGGCGCCATTCTTTTTGCTTTTGTTTCTTGTGACCGACAAGATCAAAATGAAAAATATATTCAATGTTTATATATGGAATTTCTTAAATTTCAGCAGGCGAACTTCATTTCGCTGAGCCAATTGATATGTTACACAATAAATTTTTAACCGCACCTAAAATTTGGATAATGACGTACTGGAAAAATTAACGATTTGATGTCAGTTTTTTTTTTTAATATTAATATATATAATTAAACGTTTACATATGGATGCTATTGACACTTTTTTTAGAAAACATTTGTTGAAATGATTTCATAGTTCACGATTCAACTGTCTTTGTTTCGTTCGAAGGTGATGTTGTTAATTAGTTGTTAGTTTGATGTAAGTTTCGGTTTGGTTAGTGTATACATAATGTTTCGTTATACAATCGTATAGCAATGCAGTTCCATTGATACTAACTGTATAGTTTAAGTTATGTTGAATATTACATCAAGAAAACTTCTAAGAGTGCTATATGTTTTTTAACCCAACATCCTAAAGATGTTTTATAGTCTAAATCTTTTGCGCTTTTTCAGTAGTGTAGATGTTTAATTATGAGGCATTTTTACTTCAAATACTTCCTCAAATATGTCGTTTAAATGTATTATTAGCTACTATTTAACAACCTGTGTTACTTGGGACACGACGATGCTTACGAAGTTTGATTGCGTGGTACAGGACGATGAAACTTACGTCAAGGCAGACTTCAAACAGCTCCCTGGACAGGAATTTTATACGGCAACCGGACGGGGAGAGGTGGCAGATATTTTCAATTCAGCACATTAAACTGTCAAAGTTCGCGAAGAAATATCTGATGTGGCAGGCCATCTGTACCTGGGGCTTGAAGAGCAACGTTCAAATTGCGACCGGAACCGTCAACCAGGAAATTTATCTGAGCAAGTGCCTACAAAAACGTCTACTGCCTTTCCTGAAGCAACACAATTGTTCCGTTCTGTTTTGGCCGGATTTGGCATCTTGCTATTACGGACAAAATGCCATGGAGTGGTATGCGGCCAACAACGTTTCAAGTGCTCGAGGACAAGAACCCTCCCAACACGCCAGAGCTCCGCCCAATCGAACAATATTGGGCCATCGTCAAGCGGAACCTTAAGAAGACTCAAAAAGCTGTTGTGAGCGAGAAATAGTTCAAGGCAAACTGGCATTCTGCGGCGAACAAAGTGGACAAGGAGACTGTACAAAATCTTATGGCAGGTGTTAAACGAAAGACCCGGCAATTCGCACTCGGTAAAAAGGAAGCTTAGCAGAATATTTCTTTTGTATTCTGTATTAACTGAACACGAAAAAAAAGAATTTGGCTTATTGATAAAAACTTTGATCGACTCACACACACTACTATTTGACCAAATTTTGATCGGAACACCCATTACCAAGGCACAGTCGATAATCAGCTACAATACATCGAAATATCTATGAAGATTAGGGTGATATACGATGAACTTGACAGAAGTTAATTAAGGTCCTCAGAAGTTTTGAGTAAATTATTCGAAGTTCCAAGATAATCATGAAGTTTGGTCTCTCTCTCTTTTAAGAAGAGAAGTGGTGGAACTTCAGAGAAGTCCATTGAATTGCCGAGAAATTCTCAACGTTTCTGGAAACTTGGATCAAAAAAGTTCACTGATCCTCCATGGAGTAGAAACAACTTTCTGGAAATTACCGGAACTTTGAGAAGCAGATTTATTCAGAATATCACATATCTATATCTATATAATAAAAATGAGTTGGGGTTTCCTTTGTCACGATTTAACTCGCGAGCGGAAGGACCGATCGGCGTGAAATTTTGTATGCAGAGATTTTCGGGGCCGGAGAATAATCTTATGATGCTTTGAGACCCCTTTCTTCACTGGAAAGGGGGGCTCCCATACAAATGAAATACAAATTTCTATACAACTCGAGAACCAATCAAGCCAAAGACATCAAATTTAGCATGTGTGTGAGTGAGCATGTGTGAGGCAAAAAAAGTTTTTATGGTAGCTTGAGAACCCTCCCCGTCATAAAAGGGGGGGCTCCCATACAAATAAAACACAATATTTTGCATAACTCGGGAACTAATCAAGCAAACGGAACGAAATTTAGCATGTGGTGGTTTTTGAAGACAAAAAATGTTTCTATGTTGGTTTGAGACCCCTTCCCATCCTAAAGGGGGGGGGGGGGGGGGGGGGTCTCCGATACAAATGAAATACACTATTCTGCATGACTCGAGAACTAATCAAGCAAATGGAACCAAATTTAGTATGTGGTGGTTTTTGAAGACAAAAAATTGTTCTATGTTGATTTGAGACCCCGCCCCTTTCTGAAAGGGGGGGAACCTATTCAAATGAAACGCAAATCCTTGCATAACTCGAGAACTAATAAGAGAAATGGAACCAAATTTCGCATGTGAAAATTTTTGAAGGTGGAAAATGTTTCTATGGTGATTTGAGACTCTTCCGTCATATGATGAGGAAGGGGGGAGGGGGTGCTCTTAAACAAATGGAACCCAAATTTCTGCATAACTCGAGAAATAATCAAGTTTTTGCTTGAACCAAATTTGGAATAGACGAGTTTTTTAAGGCATGAAATGTTTTTATGGTGGCTCAAAGCCCCTCCTCCCTCTAAAAAGGGGGGCTCTCATACAAATGAAACAAATTTCAACCATACATGAGAACTATACCTACTGCTTTGCAAATTTGTATTCAGTGTTTTTTTGGTCCAGACAACTATGATAGTTAGAGAGCCCTCCCGCTTCTAGAAAGGGTGGGATCCCATGCAAATGAAAAACAAATTCCTGCATAACTCGAGAACTAATCAAGAAAATGAGACCAAAATTGGTATGGGTGAGTATTTGAAGGCAAGAAATGTTTTTGTGGTAATTTAAAACCTCTCCTCACTCTGAAAAGGGGGGCTACCATACATACGAAACACAAATTTAAACCAAACATGTGAACTATCCCTACCGCTATGCAAATTTGTGTGGAGGGGTTTTTGGGTCCGGGAAAGGATCTTATTATAGTTCGGCACCCCTCCTGCCTTTAGAAAGGGGGACTTTCAAGCAAATGAAAAACTATTGTCTGCATAACTCAAGAACTAATCAAACAAATAGAACCAAATATGGCATGTGGAGGTTTTAAAGGCAAGAAAGGTTTCTATGATGGTTTCAGATTCCTCTTCGCCCTGAAGGGGGGGGGGGGCTCCTATACAAATGAAATACAATATTCTATATAACTCGAGAGCTAATCAAGCAAATTGAACCAAATCTGGCATGTGGAGGTTTTTGTAGATGAATACTGTTTGAATGCTAATTTGAGACCCCTCCCTTTTCTGAAGGGGGGGGGGCTCCCATACAAATGAAACACAAATTTAGGCATAACTCGAGAACTAATCAAGAAAATGGAACCAAATTTGGCATATGGAGGTTTTTGAAGGAGAGAAATGTTTTTATGGTCAGTGGGACTCTTCCGTCTTCTGAAGGGGGGAGGGGCTCTCAAACAAATGAAACACAAATTTCTGCATAACTCGAGAACTAATAATGGAATCAAATTTGGCATGTGGATTTTTTTGAAGGTCAGACATATTTCTATGGTGGTTTGAGAACCTTTTGCCCCCTGAAAAGGGGGGGGGGGGCTCTCATACAAATGAAACACAATTTTCTGCATAATTCGAGAACTATTCAAGTAAATGAAACCACATTTGGCATGTGTGGGTTATTGGAAACAGGATTTTTATTTATATTAAAATGGATTTCTGTCTGACTGTCTGTCTGACCGATCGGAGTGAAAATATGTATGCAGGTATTTTTGGGGCTGGGGAAGGTTCTTATGATTGTTTGAGACCGCTTCCCCCTTCCGGCTCGCATACAAATGAAACACAAATTTCTGCATAGCTTGAGAACTAATCAAGCAAATGGAATCAAAAATGGCGGGGTTTTTTGAATGCCAGAAATGTTTCTATGGTGAATTCAAACACAAATTTCAACCAATCCTGAGAATTATCCAGTTAACTAAGCCACAAACTGTGTATTGTCTGAGTGAGAAGAATGTTCTGATAGAAGTTTGAACTCCTTATTACTCAAAAAAAAAAACTCATTAAAAAAAAGCGTCAGTTCTGTGTAATGTTCATTCATTTAGTTGCAGGCGTAGCAACGCTCGCACCGGGATCAGCTAGTAATATAATAAAAATGAGTTGGGGTTTCCTTTGTCACGATTTAACTCGCGAGCGGAAGGACCGTTTGGCATGAAAATTTGTATGCACAGGTTTTTGGGGCCGGGAAATATTTTTAGGATAGTAAGAGACCCCTCCTTCCTCTGACAGGGGGGGCTCCCATACAGATGAAACACATTTTTCTGCATAACTCGAGAACTGATCAAGCAAAGGAACCCAAATTTAGCATGCGGAAGTTTTTGGAGGCAAGCAATATTTCTATGGTAGTTTGAGACCCCTCCTCTCTCTAGAAAGGGAGGCTCCCATACAAATAAAACAGAAGTGTCTGCATATATCAAGAACTAATCAAGCAAATGGAACCAAATTTGGCATGTAGGGTTTTCTGGTGGCGAAAAATGTTTCTATGGTAGTTTGAGACCCCTCCCCTCTCCTAGAAGGGGTGCTGTCATACAAATTAAACTGTAATTTCTTCATAACTCTAGATCTAATAAAGCAAATGGAACCAAATTTGGTTAGCGGGGATTTTATAGGCAATAAGTGTTTCTACGGTAGTTCGAGACCCCTCCTCCCTCTCTGGTAGGGGGGGGGGGGGGGGTTGGGCTCCCATACAAATGAAAAACAAGTTTCTGCATAACTCTAGAACTAATCAAGTAAATGGAACCAAATTTGACAGGTAGAGGTTTTTGAAGGCAAGAAATGTTTCTAAAGTAACTCGAAACCCCTCCGCCCTCTGTAAGAGGGGGGCTCTCATACTAATGAAACACATTTGAGCATAACTCGAGAACTAATCAAGCATATGGAACCAAATTTGGCATACGGAGGTTTTTGGAGGAGATAAATGTTTCTATGGAAATTTGAGACTCCTCCGCTTACTGAAAAAGGGTTCTCTCATACAAATGAAACACAAATTTCTGCATAACTCGAGAACAAATCAAGTAAATGGAACCTAATTTGGCATGTGGAGGTTTTTGAAGGAAATATATGTTTCTAAGGTGGTTTGAGACCCCTCCGCCTTCTGGAAGGGGAGACTCCTATAAAAATGACGCATAATTTTTAACATAACTCGAGAGCCAATGAACCAAATGAAACCAAATTTGGCATGTTGAGGTTTTTGGAGGCAAGAAATGTTTCTTTGGCACTTCACCACCCCTCTCCACTTTAAATAGGAGTACAAATAAAAAGCAAATTTCTGCATAACTCGAGAACTAATCAAGTAAATGAAACCTTTTTAGCATATGGGGGTTTTTGGAGGCTAGATTTCTATATACATAAAAATGAATTTCTGTCTGTCTGTCTGCCTGTCAGACCCTTATAGACTCGAGAAGTTCTGAACCGACCAACGTGAAAATTTATATGAAGGGGTTTTTGGGGCTGGGGAAGGTTCTTATGATTGTTTAAGACCCCTACTCTCTCAGGTAGGAAATGAGACACACATTTCTTCCTAACCCGAGAACTAATCAAGCAAATCGAATCAAATTTAACATGTGGGGGGTTTTGAAGGCAAGAATGTTTCTATGGTAGTTCAAGACCCTTCCCCTTTCTGAGGGGGGGGGGGGGCTTCAAACAAATGAAACTCAAATAATGATTATTATAATCGATAAGCCCAGTGCGATGGTTCGAGAACTAATCAAGCAAATGGAACCAAATTTGGAATGTGGGGGGTTTTGAATTCAATGATTGTATGGTGATTCGAGAAACCACACCCCTCTGGAAGGGAGGGCTCCCATACAAATGAAACACATATTTCTACCAAAAATGAGAATTATCCAGCTTACTTAAACACAAAACGTGTGTTTCTCGGATAAGAAGCATGTTTTGATAGAAGTTTGAACCCCTGCTTAGCCAAGAAAAAAAACTCATTTCGAAAAAAACCATAAACGTGCCAGTTATATTAAATTTTTCTTCATTTAGTTGCAAGCGTAGCAGCGCACGCACCGGGTTCAGTATTTCAATAATTTACAAGCTATTGAAAAAAATCTGGACATTTGGTCGATGTGCAAAACTTTTAATACGTTGGTGAAGTTTCTATTAAATGAATAGCATTGAATAGATGTTGTTAAACCTTAGAAGAACTTTTATGAATTTCCAAGATTGAGATACGGTGGAAAATCCAAGATATTGATTAAACATTAAAAAAGTAATTGATTTTCTGATTCTCGTTTTGATTTGGCACGAAAAATTATCGAGTTGTAAGAAGTTTATGTTCTTCTAATCGAACAGTTGAGATGTTCCCTGAACTATTGGAAAATTTTTCGAGCTTCTGAAAAATGTTTGGAATGTTTCCTAAATTTCTGAGAAGTGCCCTGAGCATCTGGGAAGTTGATGAAGAAGGAGATTTTCGCTCATCACCATGCCTGTTGAGGTGGCAGATTCGTTCGTGCCTTGACCTACCCCTCAGTGGAATGTTAGGCAAAAGTAACATCCTTGGTTCGAGTACCCCTACATCCATGACCTTCGCTAAATTTTCAGTAATTCTATTCAGGAAAGGTATTTTTTTCAACACTTTCTTCTCATATTTTTCGTTCTAGCAAACATTACTGTCCACTCTTGGTGCTTCATTGCACTATGGTCCAGATCACGAATTTACGAGGAAACATGCTCCCAGCACCTTAACTTGAAACTTTACAGCAAAGGGATGTCCACAACATGGTTTGTATCACTAAGGCCCTTTTTTATGTTGGTTAAAATTAGGGTGGTCCCCATTTTCACAGCAATACAAAAACTTACTTTTTTATTTGCAGAAATAGACGTTTACATTTACGCAGAAAATTACATGGAATTTTCCTATATCAATTTTTTTGTAGCTTGAAAATTGACCGATTTAGAGCAATTTTCCCTCATCAACTTAGGGTGTACCATAAAAAAATGTTTTTTTTTTGCCCTAACTTTTTTATTTCAATTCCCACCGTACAGTTGTGCAGCGACGAGTTTTAGAGCTTTCAAAGACGCGTACTTAAGTATACAAACCTTGCCGCTAGTTCCAACCAATCAATAGTGATTGAAGTTTTTCTAAAAAAATACGAATTACTCCACGTATTGAAAAATAAGGATATAACAATTAAAGTATCTGGAAAGTTGTTTGAGCTTTTGGTTCCCTAAACTTCTTGGAAGTTCTCTGAATTTCTGGAAAGTTTTCTGAACGTCTAAGATGTTTGCTAAGCTTCTGGAAAGTTTCTTGATCTTTGAGGAAATTCCCGGATCTTTGTGGACGTTTTCTGAAGTTCTTGAGAGTTTTTTGAACTTCTGGGAAGTACCCTGAACTTTATGAAAATCTCTTGAATTCCTACAAGTATCCTGAATGTCTGAAAAGTTCTCTATACTTCTAGGAAGCTTCATGAACTTCGGAGAAGTTCTCTGGACCACTAGAAAGATCCGCAAACTTTTAAACAGCTTAATAAATTTCTGGAAAGTGCTCTGAAATTGTATGATGTTCCCTAATTTTCTGGAAAGCTCCTTGAATTTTTGGAAAATTACCTAAAAATCTTGAAAATACCCTGAACATCTTAGTTATGGTTGTTATATAAACTTCTGAGAAACACCCAAAAAACTCTGATAAGTTTTGTGAGCTTCTGAGTAGCTCCTTGAATTTTTGGAGAGTTGCATGAATTTCTGGGAAGAACCCTTAACTTTTGGGAAGTTCCCAGAACTTATGTGAAGCTCCCTGCATTCATGGAAAATTTGATGGGAAATACCCTGAATTTCAGCGACGTTGTTGGACTGCTGGGAAGAACCCCTGACTTGTGGGAAGTTCCTTGGTTTTCTGGAAATTTCCCTGATTTTCTGAGATGTACCCTAAACATCAAGAAAAATTGCAAAACTTCTGGGAACTGCGGGCCGTAAGTCTTTAGGATGGTTTTGATAAAAAAAATCAGGTTCAGTAGGCTGGTTTACTCCCCAATCCTCACATTTTCATCGAGTTTTCTGGGGAATCGAACGTCAACATCCGAAAGGCTTCAGTGATCTTTTGTCAAATTTTTCGAGTGTTATTATGCAAGCAATTTGGTGTGTTTTGATTAAATTGCTGCTGAATAACAAAGAAATTGTGTAAACAAGTAGGATTTTTTTTAGATGTACTATGTCTTTCAAACTCTCCTGGAGATCAGATTTTAAGATCTACAGTGGTAAGAGTAGCTTTATCCGCATTACAATGCAATGATATACACTCAAACATGTTCAATGAATGCCCTGGAAGACCAACAGACATTATGAGATTATCTTTAGACTAACTGACATAACTTTGTATAGCCCCTAAAGCCACTGTTACAATTGTAGACCTCGTGTTTTGAATGTCCTTAAATTGAAATGATTAACCAATGATTTCTGTGGGCGCTTCAGTATATTCATTGAATATGTTTGAATAGTTATCGTAGTTTTGTATAGCCCAAGAGGCTACGGTTAGTATTGTATATCTTAAGTTCTTCACTCAAATCAGGTCTTATGAACTTGAACATACCAAGGTAATCTAATAATGACTGGTGACCTTACAGAAAATTCGCTGAATGTGTTTCAATGCATTTCGTCAGCTCTCATAGGTTATAGAGCTAATGTTACGACTATAGATCCTTACTTCTGAACTCAACGATCTAGAACATCACAAGATATCACTTAAATTGGTCCAATACATAATGTTAATACATTTCCAAAAAGCTAAGGCTACAGGTCTGTTGGTCTTTCAAGATATTCAAGGAATATGTTTCAACACACAGCTTGGTTTTGCCTAGCCAAGTTTTGTTGCAACTGTAGGTCCTATGTTCTGATCTCAAGGATAGTTTGGATGATCCAGAACTAGTAATATTGCTTTATAATGTTTGTTTTCCTTTAAGAATATTAATAGAATAAGGTCTGTATCCGCAATAATCTGGACACCTTCAATTCATTGTAACTTTTGAAATATTGCACGTAGGAATGAAAAATTTCACTGTGGCATAGCTGAGAGTCTATGATGAAAAAGACTATGATTGATGTTTACATTTCATGTTTAGTATTCAAGAAAACCAAGTGCCCGGGCGAATTTTGTACGGGCGCACGGCAAATCCTGACTTGTCAATACGGGACCTTGCAAAAACATTGGATTTGCCTAAATCCACTGGTCATGATGTGCTCAAATCATTTTTGGAACGTTTGACGGTGGAGAGGAAACCGAGAAGTGACAAAAACATTGGACGCGCTGATCCTGTCATGGACCAAAACGTGAAAAGGATATTAACGGAAAACCCAAATCTCTCCATTCGAACGGTGGCTCGTAAAATAGGGATGTCGTCTGGTTTTGTCCAAAAATCAAAACAACGTTTGGGACTTAAGTCGTACAAAGTAAAACAGTTCCAAATCGCAACGACAACAGAACTTGGCAGCAAAATCACGGGCTCGACGTTTGTACTGCGAATATTTGACGAAGTTTTCATGCGTTGTTATGGAAGATGAAACTTATGTCCTGGAGGATTTCAAGAAGCTTTCAGGGCTGCCGTTTTATTCTGCTATGGCCAGAGCATTTCAGAAATAAAAATGCATCGAAATTTTCCAAAATATACCTTGTGTGGCAAGCAATTTGCACGTGTGGCAAAAAGAGTAAATCTTTCGCCACTACAGGCATAATCAACACGGAGATCTATCAGAAAGAGTGTCTGCAGAAGCGATTGCTACCCTTCATCACCCGATTTGGCATCATGCCACTATGCTAAAACTGTAATGGAGTGGTGCCAAGCAAATCAAGTGAACATTGTACCAAAAACCTCAAACCCGCCAAATTGCCCAGAGCTACGACCAATCGAGAGATATTGGGCTCTGATGAAGCGGAAGTTTTCTGGAAAGAAGCAAGGAATCAAAGACATCAAACACTTCGAGCAAATTTGGACAAAGACGGCTTCTACGATTTCTGAAGAGTCTGTACAAACGCTTACGGACGGAGTTAAGCGCAAAGTTCGAAAATTTTATGCAAATACCGAATAACTAGGTTTTGTCTTCACGAATTGTTAAAACACATCCCATGAACCAAAAATAAACAACTACGACGGAAATATAATGCGAAATTTATGTTTTATTCATGTTTTGAGGTGTCCGGATTATTGCGGATACAGACCTCATGTTTGATTAGTAATTTTAACTTTGTATTGCCTTAAAACTTCTGTTACAACGATAAAACTTAAGTTCTGAACGCCATCCAATAGATTTATTGAATGTGTTTGAATACATATAGTCTCCTGCCAAGCAACACCAAACAGTTATAATTAGTTGCAGCAACCTGATTGTGACCTAATTGAGTCACATTGTAGTTGCTTCAACCTTTTTGTAACAAGTGTGCTGCTAGGGCTCATTTAACCCAAAAAGCTACTGTTACAACTGTAGATCTTATGTTCTGAAATCATGGACAGTTTGGATGACTCCGATCATCCCAGTTTATCTCGTAATAATTGTCTATGTTCTAAAATATTCACTGAATATGCTTGAATACGTAACGTTCCTTTGAACAGCCCATGAAGCTATAGTTACAACTGTAGATCTAATGTTCTGAACTCAAGGAGAGTTTTAATGACCTGGCATATCACAAAATTATCAAATTATAATTGTTGTGGAAGGTTCATTCAATATGTTTGAATATATATCATAATCTTATATAGTCCTAAAAGCTACTGTAACAACTGAAGATCTGAAGTTCTGACTTCAAGTGCATTTTGGATAACCTAGAACATTCCAGAAGATACGAAAATAATTAACGTTTATCTCCAAAAATTGAATAATAAAGGGTGTTCCGATCAAAATTTGGTCAAACAGCAATGTGTGTGAGTCGAGACACTGACGAGAACTGGCGTTCTGCGGCAAATAAAGTGGACAAGGAGATTGTACAAAATGTTATGGGAGGTGTTAAACGTAAGACCTTGCAATGCGCATTCTGTAAATAGGAAGATTAGCTGGATATTTTTCCTGTATTCTGTATAAACTGAACTTGAAAAAGAAAAACAATTTGACTTATTATTAAAAATAAGTCAATTCTTTTTCTATTTCAATTTCAGTTAATACAGAATACAGGATCAATTTACATTTACATCAACTCCCAGCCTTTTGATGAATAATAACAGTAACATTAAACGAAATACTCAGTAACGCGTTTCGTTAGTTTATAACAGGTCTCAATCACGTCAAACCCATCTGGTGACACCTTAAATCACATGAGAATTGAATAATAATTTCCTTTGTGGCAATCCGATTGGCGACCAGTGGGCCAGAATGGAAAATTAGCAGTAATAAATTATTTTCACTATGAAGATGTAACTTTAGAACAAAACTGTCTTCAACAAAGTTGTAGCTTATAATTAGGACTTTAATTTGACATCAGTTTCAGAAAGAGTGGTCCTTGAATATGTTGAAATAAAAATTCTATCTTTCACATTTCTTGACATAACGCAATACCATGTTCGACAAAGTTGTTTCTTATTGAATTAAAAGCTACTTTGCTGCAAAAACCATAGTCGTAGGTCTTTTGTGTCATTAGTTATGATCATTTTTACGCTTAAGGGTAGGGTGGCCCTGAAAAAATTAGTATTTTTCGCCTAACTTTTTCATTTTAAGTTTTATGAAAACGGTGTTTTTGGCAAATTTTTAGAACTCAATTAAACACACATTTTGATGAAGATCAAACGTAATTTTATACATCTGTTCAAAAGATATCGTGGTTTTAGTCCAAAACTTACGATTTTTTCAAATAACATTATTTTTTAAAGGGGGAAAAACGGGGATACGAATACGATTGCATATGAATGGTTAAGATAAGAGGTCTCTTTTGTATATAAATTCTCATGTGAATTTAGAAGAATTTGCATTGGTCGCATATGACCCGTGACGTGACCAGTTACCGGAAATCAGATCATTAATACTACCGTAAGAAGCGTTAATTCATTCTATTGCACAGTGGTTCAGAATGCGAATTTAGCGGGAAAGATACACATGTAGCCTAACTTAGAGGTTTTAGAGAAAAATTGCTTTCTACAAAGTGTTTTTGTAATAATGAGGCCCTCTTTGTGGTATGAATGAAAACTAGGGTGGTCCTTATTTTCAGAGAAATCGCATGTATCTTTCTAAAAAGTTGTAGCTAAGACAATTTTAAGCAACTTTGATTGATTAAGTTTTCTTGTTGCTTTTAAAATGACTGAGTTAGAGCTATTTTTCCTACGTTGCTTGGGGTGTCCCTATAAAAATCATTTATTTTGCTCTAACTTTTTTAATTCGATTTTTTAAGCAAAACTGTGTTCGCATCGATTCTAGACCAATAAGAAATAAAAATTTGGGTGAGCTAATATCATCGCCATCATATCTATATAATAAAAATGAGTTGGGGTTTCCTTTGTCACGATTTAACTCGCGAGCGGAAGGACCGATCAGCGTGAAATTTCGTATGCAGAGATTTTTGGGGCCGGAAAATAATCTTATGATGGTTTGAGACTCCTTTCTTCACTAGAAAGGGGGGCTCTCATACAAATGAAACACAAATTTCTACACAACTCGAGCACTAATCAAGCAAAAGAAACCAAATTTAGCATGTGTGAGTTTTTGAAGGCAAAAAAGGTTTTTATGGTAGCTTGAGAACCCTCCCCGTCATAAAAGAGGGGGCTCCCATACAAATAAAACACAATATTCAGCATAACTCGGGAACTAATCAAGCAAATGGAACCAAATTTAGTATGTGGTGGTTTTTGAAGACAAAAAAATGTTCTATGTTGATTTGAGACCCCTCCCCTTTCTGAAAGGGGGGGAACCTATTCAAATGAAACGCAAATCCTTGCATAACTCGAGAACTAATAAGAGAAATGGAACCAAATTTCGCATGTGGAAGTGGGAAATGTTTCTATGGTGATTTGAGACTCTTCCGTCGTATGAGGGGGGAGGGGGCGCTCTCAAACAAATGGAACCCAAATTTCTGCATAACTCGAGAACTAATCAAGCAAATGGAACCAAAATTGGTATGGGTGAGTTTTTGAAGGCAAGAAATGTTTTTGTGGTAATTTAGGACCCCTCCTCACTCTGAAAATGGGGGCTACCATACATACGAAACACAAATTTAAACCAAACATGAGAACTATCCCTACCGCTATGCAAATTTGTATTCAGGGGTTTATGGGTCCGGGAAAGGATCTTATCATAGTTCGACACCCCTCCCGCCTTTAAAAAGGGGTGCTCCCATGCAAATGAAAAACTATTTTCTGCATAACTCAAGAACTAATCAAACAAATGGAACCAAATATGGCATGTGGAGGTTTTGTAGGCAAGAAATGTTTCTACGGTGGTTTGAGACCCCAAGCAAAAGAAACCAAATTTAGCATGTGTGAGGTTTTAAAGGCAAGAAAGGTTTCTATGATGGTTTCAGATTCTTCTTCGCCCTGAAAGGGGGGGCTCCTATACAAATGTAATACAATATTCTGTATAACTCGAGAACTAATCAAGCAAATTGAACCTAATCTGGCATGTGGAGGTTTTTGTAGATGAATACTGTTTCAATGCTAATTTGAGACCCCTCCCTTTTCTGAAGGGGGTGGGGGGGTGGTGGGGGGGCTCTCATACAAATGAAACACAAATTTATGCATAACTCGAGAACTAATCCAGCAAATTGAACCAAATTTGGCATATGGAGGTTTTTGAAGGAGAGAAATGTTTTTATGGTCATTGAGACTCTTCCGCCTTCTGAAGTGGGGGGGGGGGGGAGCTCTCAAACAAACGAAACACAAATTTCTGCATAGCTTGAGAATTAATCAAGCAAATGGAATCAAAAATGGTATGCGGGGTTTTTTGAATGCAAGAAATGTTTCTATGGTGAATTTAAACAAAAACTTCAACCAATCCTGAGAATTATCCAGGTAACTAAGCGACAAACTATGTGTTGTCTGGGTTAGAAGAATGTTCTGATAGAAGTTTGAACTCCTTATTACTAAAAAAAACTCATTAAAAAAAAGTGTCAGATCAATGTAATGTTCATTCAGCTAGTTTCAAATAAAAGTTACAATGGTTACAACACATTCGAAAAGGGCGTAGTTTAATAAAAAAAAAAGAGTAAGGAACTCACTAACGGTAAGAGATATCGGCAAGATTTATACATCAGAAGTTTTATTTTTCAAAATTATGTATAACAAGTCAGTACATGTTTGTAGGGAAATATGAAATAAAAAAGTCAGAGCAAAAAACTTGTAGGGACCCCTAAGTTATCCAAAGAAAAACTAATTCTGATGATGATCCCCTTTGATATTATTGATGATTAATTTGACTTTTGAATTCTTTGCTGTTTTATTTTAGTATCTTAACCGTTTTCAGATAGAAGAGCTGTTTCGTGTTCGGAAAGAAACACACTTACCTAGTTAGAACTTGTTGAAGAGATCACACTTTGAATTACATCGATAGATACTGCAAATCAGAGCATTTCAATATTATCCATCCGTAAATCTATAGGACGCTTAACAGCAATGAAATGTGTTCGTTCGGTTGTAATCAGGTGAGAATGGAGATTCTACGAGAAGAGATTGTGCAACTTTACCCAGGTAGTCAATAAGCATTTGCATATGCAGTAAATCAACCCAAAATTTGTCATTTCAGATGCAACAAGCATTATATAAGCATTATATCAGCATCTTGAGTGCTATCTGTTGTAAAGTTGAATTTCAAATGCTCTTTAAATGCCTGTAGCCTGTAATAAGCATTTCCAATGCAAAATAGCATTAATGAAGCATTATCACAGCATTGCAGTAAAGTAGCCGTTTGTTGGGCCAAACGCGGCATTTATGTTGCATTTATGGTGATTTAATGGCTTGATAGGCTGCCGTATAGACGCTTTGGAACTGCTTATTGGTTACCTGGGTAGTTATCTTTGGTATTTGGCCGCTTCATGCGTAATATGCGCACAATGGGAATGCTTTTTAAATTAGCTTATTGGTTGATTACGAAGAAACCATTTCCCAGATGTGTCGAAAGCAAACGCTGAAGTCAAAGAGTAATTACTAGAAGGAGATTAGTAATTTAACGTAATTACTTTGATTAACAGCAAAGCTTAAATCAACATTAATGCGTATGAAGAATAAAGCGCGAACACGAAATTATTGCGACACCGAAAATGTCATGCCAATTTTCTTATAATGTTTAGAATCAAACCAAAATTTTAGGGTAGTTTTATACATATATTTACTTCAAAAATGAAAAGAAAAGATAATCGATGGTGCTTTGAGTGTAAAGTTGAACTCATTTTCGCTTGATGCCTTCCATCAAAGTCTTTACAGTGTCATCCGGTACGAGTTTCTCAGTTTTTTTTTTTCATTTTCTTAGCATGTCCTTCTCGTCTTTGACTGTCTTCTTGCTCTTCCGAAGTTCCCGCTTCATCATTGCCCAGTACTGCTCCACCGGGCGCAGCTCCGGACAGTTTGGCGGATTCATGTCCTTTGAAACAAAATGGACAGAATTGGCCTCATACCACTCCAGGACACTTTTAGAATAGTGGCATGATGCCAAATCTGGCCAAAATAGCGGAGCTTCGTCGTGCTGCTGCAAGAACGGCAAAAGGCGCTTCTCGAGGCACTCAGATTTGTAGATCTCGCCATTTACTGTGCCCTTTGTCACGAAAGGCTCACGCCTCAGTCCGCAAGAGCAGATGGCCTGCCAAATGAGATATTTGGAGTCGAACTACGACATTTTCTTCTTCTTAAATTTGTCGTCCACATAGAACTTGCTCTTGCCGGTGAAAAACTCCAACCCCGGAATTTGCTTAAAATCGGCTTTTATATACGTTTCGTCGTCCATCACACAGCAGCCATATTTTGTCAGCATCTTCTCGTAGAGCTTCCGTGCCCGAGTTTTAGCCGTCGATTGTTGCCGCTCATCGCGGTTTGGGAAGTTCTGTACCTTGTATGTATGTAGTCCAGCTCTCTTCTTTGCATTCTGGACGTAGCTCTGCGACATGCCGATCTTTTTAGCCAAATCACGGCTTGAGACGTTGGGATTTGCTTTAATCATCCGCTTCACCTTTCCCTCCGTCTTTTTGTTCTCCGGTCTCGGTTTTCTTCCAGCTCCATTGCCGTGGTCCAACGTCAACCGCTCCTGGAACCGCTTCAACACTCTGGAGACGGTTGAATGATGAATGTTCAACATTTTTCCCAACTGCCGGTGCGACAGGTCAGGAAATTCCAGGTGTTTGGAAAGAATTTGTTCTCTCGACTCGCGTTGGTTCACCTCCATTTTCGTTGAATCGAAAAATACGACTTCGAGTTTGAAAGCATGTAAACAATACACATCAATGAGAAAGTGTGCAAAATTTGGTTGATTTTTACCCAATGGTAAAAAAGTTATGCCCTGTTGAATGTGTCGCAATAATTTCGTGTTCGCCCTTTATGCAGAAGAAATCAGAATGCACTCATTGTATATGGTGCATGGAACGATAATTAAACATTCACTTCTGACAATTGATATGTTTCCCGAAGAAGCAGCTGAGTCTAGGAACAAAAACCATAATAACTTTAGTTTGACATATGACAGCGACGATATTAGGACACCAAAAGTGTCATTTCTTATAGTTCTAGAATCGATGGCAAGACAGCTTTGCTTAAGAATTTGAAATAAAATAGTTAGAACAAAATTACTTATTATTTTAGAGACACCCTAAGCAACAATAGGAAAAATTGATCTAATTCGACCATTTTAAAAGCAACAAAAAATATTCAATCAAAGCTTTGAATTGTCTAATCTACAACTTTTCAGAAAGATATATGCGTTTATTATGGCAAATAAAAATGACAGTTTGACGGTTTCTCCTGAAAATAAGGACCACCCTAGTGTTTATTCACATCACTAGAAAGACCTCATAATTAGAAACAACTGAAAAACAATTTTGCTCCAAAACTTCAAACTAAGGCTGAAACTGTGTCTTTCCCGCTAAATTCGCACCACTTTGCATTGGGGAATACATTTGGTTTTCTCCTTCTTCTTCTTAGATTGGTACGCTGCGTTCATAGGAACGCAACATCCCATCAATTGTCTATTTAATCACCTTTTCATCGTTTTCAATCTCCCTCGGTTCGCATCGGGAATTCATGCTGGTCGAAAATTAAAAGCCCATCGAAGAATTTACCCCAAGGGAGTCCTCCAGGGAAAATCATTTGACCATTTATTATTCGAACTTTTGCATGATCAAACATGGTAGTCAACTTGCGTCGAGAAGCGCACCTGCCTGCTGCAAAACCCGATGAATGTCAGTTCTCGTCAAAAAGTACATGTAAATTGTATGCAAAGTTCAAACACCAGCCAAGGATGAGGTCCATCGAATAAGCTACTTCAGTTCCATTTATTCAGAAATAATTCACGCTACTAGTTGAGTGAGGAAAGATAACATACCGAGGAAGGGGGGCAAACAATAAAATATGAATTAATTATGCGGTCATTACGAGCTGAGTTGAAGAAAAATGCGTATAATTAAATTAAAAATAATATGCGCGCTTGACGTGCGGTGGAGGCTTTCCGGGTTTTTCTGCTTACCGGATTCCCGGGTAGTCCGCAGGTTAAGTGCGTCTTCCAGTCTCTTGCAACATCCTATTATATTGTTCCCTTCGCTCTAATTTGTGCTTAATTGCCCGTGAAAAGTACAAGTGCAGTACATCGGTAGGAAACACGCCATCATCGCCCTCTTTGTTTCGAGTTGTACACTGAGTGAGCCGCGAGATGACCGCGAAAAGGAGATAAAGGTATGGTCCGTCTACATAGTTGTTCGTACGTTTGTGGCGAAAGTTTTGCCTATTTCGCTGCAAAATTACTTCAGGCGGTGGAAAAATAGCGCGTGGCTTTGTGCCGGTGGGGCAGCACACTATTCGGCGCACGTAAACAGGTTGTAAAACTCGTGTACTTGTGATGAAATCATTCAAGTGGAAATTCTTTTAAATTAAGTTGCCTGCACGCGGTTGATCGGGCGCATGTTGATGAGGTTAAATTGCAACAGGTTGATTACTTAGTCGCTCCAAATGTTCATAGAAACCTAAATGAGTGTTTTACTCATTAAGGGAAAGGTTCATAGACAAACAGACTGTTGACGAAAAATATAAAAGTACACCTTCTTTATCAAATAAAAAGGCCATACTGTGGTTTTTGATTATTTTATTCTCAAACACAGTAAATCACAATGTTTTAAAAGTTCCGTCAGTGTACGGCAGGTTGAAAATCGAACAGATGTATTGAAAATTGAGCGAAAGGGCATGAGTACATTGGTACTCGAACCGAGGACGTCATCTTTTGCCTAACATCGTACTGCGGGGTAGGACAAGGCACGGACAAATCAGCCACAGGCAAAAGATGATGTTTGGAAGGCGCTCATGTGTTACTGATGGCTTTGTGATAGTTATTCTAGCGATATATTGTGTGCACTCTATTTTGATGCGCAAATGGGAGAGGAACTCTCTCCTTTTTGGGTTTGTTTTGATTCGCAACGTCTGAGATTACTCAAGTTTTTCTCGTCGTCTCTAACGTAGAGACCTCGGACAGAAACTCCGTGAAGCGTTGCGATACTGATCCCCACTAGTATGATTAATGGTTACCACCATTTATGGTTTTTACATACTTTAATTGTTATGTTTTGTATTCTCCGTGCGTGGACTAACGATTATGATGTAGAAGTAGATGTTCGCTCATCACCAGTGAATCAAAACTCATGAATGCATGAAGACATGAAGACATTGTCCTAACTTTTCAATGTTGGGACACAAAATAATGTATCTTTATCATTGTTGCATACTCAACACAACAATGACCAATTGCACGGTAGTTGAATCAAGATATTAATGTTTCACATCATCCGATTGTTATTTAGGCAAGAGACAAAACGTTGTTTGTATATTGCTTTGTATGCAACATAAATAAATTCAATAATGTCACATGTTGCATCTACCGAAAAGAGACAATGTTTAGTTTTATCCCTCTTTCTCTCTCAGAAATTTTGTCGAGTGATAGGAGATAGTTGGTAAAGATGGAAGATCGATACCTACTGCTTTAATGAAAAACATATGATTTGCAATAAATTTCACTTTGTTTTGTGTTAACATGAACTAAAGTTTATCATGCATGTTGTTTAAATATCATAAGATAATTAATTTATTCCTAAAAATAATTTGATTTGCAACAGCTAGTGTTCATCTTTTCAACCATTGTCCGTTTCTAGCGACGTTCCTCAATTTATTGCATACGTTTCATCAAAGCTTTTGCAATCCGACTAGTGCTGTTCTTCCAATATTCGAGCGATCAGTAATTTCCGTTCCTTGTGGCATTTCCGCAGTGCATTTTGTTGCGTTGTGTTGTTTAATAAAATTCAAAATGCTGGCCACATCCGGGCATACTGCGGGTACCTATGGAGATGTGGCCAGTTTTTGATCTGAACCAAAACATTCCATGCGACATCTCTAATTACATTTAAATTCGATAATTGCCAAAATCCTTATTGGCATGTTGTAGATACGTCCGGGGAAAAACCTTCTTTTTTTACTTGGACCAGAACATATCATGCTTCACCCCAAATCACATACGAAATCCAAAATAAGAGCATTAGTGGTAGAATCAAGTGCCAAGAATTACATTGGCCACATCTGGACACGACCTGGGTCAGTGATGGTAAATATTCTGTATTTTTGTGTTTCTCTTCAGCTCAAAACCTAGAATCTACAATTGTATCTGTAGATAATTCAACAATACAAAGTTACGATATGCATTCAACCACGTTTATTGAATCTTCTGGAAAGTCAAAAGATATAATGTGATAATCTGGGATAATATTGGTCATTCTAAGTTTGCCTTGCAGCTAAAAAAGATACAGTTACAATTGGTTCAGCCAAATCGGAACCAAGAGCCTATCTAGAATCATCAGTTTTGTTCGACATATTCAATTAGAACTTTTCAACTTCAAGATGCATTCTTGAAGTTTATAGCCAGCAACCAATTCTAATGATTCACATCCATAATGTGCCAAAACAATATTCTGTGAGGATTGACTTTCCAATAATGTCGATCCACTGAACATGGTTGAATACATATCGTTTATTTGTATAGCCTAAAAAGCTACAGTTACTATTTCAGCTCCTAATTTTTGAGCTCCAGAACTGTATGGCTGATAACAAACATCCCAGATCATCTCATAATGTCTGCTGACCATCCAAAAGACTCAATAAACATGTTTGAAAACTTATCATAACTATGTGTAGCCGAAAAAGGTACAGTTACAATTATAGATCCTATGTTCAGTACTCCAGGACAGGTTGGATGACTTAGAATATCCCAGATTATCTCATAATGTTGGTTGCTCGTTCATAAGATCCAATGAACATAGTTGAGCTCATATCGTACATTTGCACATCTGAAAAAGCTACAGTTTCAATGGTAGATCCTAATCCATGAACTAATGAACACCCTGGTATGCCCCAGAACATCCCAGATTTCATCATAACGTTGGTGGACCTTCCAGAAGATCCATTGAATATGGCTGAATACATACCGTAAATTTGAATAGCCGTGAAACTACAGTTACAACTGTTGATCCCAAGATCTGAGATCCAGGACTATTTGGATCACCTACAACATCCCAGATTATCTCATTATGTCTCACTTTCACTTTAAAAAAAAAACACTATTTTAAAAAACTTTTTTGAGCGTATTAGTAGAACGATTGTTTCCTAGTTTCCCAATCATTATGTCTGTTGACCTTCCAGACGACTCAATTAAAATGGAAGAATATATATCGTAACTTTGTGTAATCGGAAAAACTATAGTTACAACTGTAGATCCTCTGTACTGAACTTCTTTATGTTCAGGATGTTCTGAGTTGAAAACTAGGCGTTAAACTCACTTATTTTTTATTTTGCCCTGATAAAATAGTCAATTTGCAATAAGTTTGCAGAAGATAGTGTTAGCTTTTGTTCTGTGTGTGATTTCATACAGGCATTTTTCTTCAGGTGGAATTTTATAATTATTCAGATCAGTAATTTGTTCGACAGCAACAACTGATTGTCGCTATTTTTCATGTTGCTGATAAAGCATTGTTCCCAGTAAGAAAGGTTAGTCTAACATTAGCCTAACGTTAGTCGAACACGTTAGACTGTTCGTCGAACATTTTGTCTAACTTTCGTCTAATGTTAGACGTCTGTTAGACACATCTGACACACGATGTTAGACATTACCGGTGTACATAGCTAACCAGTTAGTCTAATGTTAGACTAACGTTAGACGTAATTTAATGCGGGTGGTTAGACCCCGTTAGACGAGGTTTATGTTGAAATTCATGAAAAAGCTCGCAATCAAAGTTTCATGGGCGTTTGTTTAAACTCTGCTATTTAAACAAAAACTTAGCATTTAATAGTATATTTAGCAGAATGAAAACAAACGACCATAGAACTTTGATTACTAACCTTTTTGATAAGCAGCATCAAACATTGAAACCCGCTGTTTGCAGGTATATACGCCGTCCAAACACCATTGCCGACTGAAAATGAAATGACAGCAGCGAAAACATAAAAAAAGAACGATAGCTGCGACGTAGCTCATTCGAACTTAATCTGCCAGCGTTGCCAAAAGTATTTCCTTTTATTTTTATATTGTGTCAAGAGAAATTTGCTTGTAGATGTATTTTAAATTCTTTATTCTTTATTTGGTTTGTCTTTGATCTTAGCAGGTCGATTAAAAACGAACTATACGACATTTACCTAGCCATCTTGGGATAGAATAAAAAGTACTTCTTGATAGTGGAGATAGTGGACGAATATTTTATTTTATTTTCTTAATATAACCTATCGGCAAGATTTTTTTTTTATTGCAAGCTTAAAGCAGTCGTTCTCCGAATAAATTAATTAATTCACTTATGATGAGTAAATATTGAATAAACGATTTTTCTCATGTTGAAAAATCTACTTGAGTGTCACGAAAGAAGTTTCCAAAATATAAAACATGAAAAGGTGGAGACGCCAATCGATCAAAAACTTAATATTCGTTGGTTTGATGCCGTTGGAAAAACTTTGTCAAAACTTAATGCACTATATCCACTATATGATGTTGTGCAATATTTATATGTTCATGCTAATGCATACTAGTTGGTAGAATTATTCACAAATTTTAATAAAACATCATTTCAACTGAATGAGTTTGACATTATGTTTAACCTCATCAAATTTTGATTTCTCAAATCATTTCATATCAATCCAATCAGACACAGCAAATTCCACTTAGCAATTTCCTACTTCACACTGAAAAAGTACTGTCGAAACAATATTTCAGTCAAATTTCAACGTAAGCTTATTTTATTCTGACCACAAACTTAAACCTGCTTTATTTAAAAATATTCCATGATTCAATCCAAATGGCAGCAATCTATGAATTAAACATCATATAACGTTTATTTTCAACAGGCTTACGTCAAAAATAAACACAAGAATTTCTAAAACAAACAAAAATCTTTCTGGCTGATGCCTGATTGTTGTTTTTTTTGTTTACATTCCAAATTTATATTAGGTAGGTATATTGTATTTGAAATAATTGAGTAATTTGGGTTGATTGCATTATAACCATATTGCTTGCAAACCAAGGGTATTATCATGAACCTAAAAGGGACTAGTCCGTGATATCGAGCAAATAATCTACCAAGGGTAAAATTTTTCTCATGTCACGAGCGTTGAAACTTCACCTCGGCCTCACGTTATGAAGAGGAAAGTACACGGTACCCACTTACGATATGTATATTGTGGAGGATAAATATGCCTTGAATTTGATTCAAATATTAATATTTTTGTCGAAAACATGCTTTCAATTTATTTTCTTATGTTTGAACTTGAACAATGATTTTTCAATCAACGAAATTATTCTCCGTGTTTTCTCATGGTTTTGGATTGTCTTAAATTTAAATTCTTTAAATTTTTAAACCATCAACTTTACATAATCCAAGTACAAGTTAATCGCGATGAGTGATAAATGTTTACTTTCAGATCAGTTATCTTTTTTTTAATAATTTAAATGAAATGAACTAATGTGCTTCCTTTAATCTTAGGTATCAAAGAATTAATTTCATAGTTCAGCAGTGATCCAATTTCAAATTTACTATTTGTTTCATTGTATTTCATTGAAGTTCCGGTATTTTTGAAAAAACAAAAAAGAAATATTTTTTTAATCATAATTATTGTAAAAGCATTTTAATCAGTAATGAATGCAGATTTAATCAATGCTTTTCTTATACCAGAAAATTTCAGTTTCTCTTATACATATTTATGTTTTTCTATATATGTTTAGTAATTTGTAATTATTTAAACTTTGAACGGCAGTTTATAATTTGTTTGTATTCTCTTACACTTTTAAACTTAAATTTTCTTACAACTTTTGTGATAAATATTCGAACAGTTCCCTTTAAATTCTCCTATATTTGAAACTTACGTATAGATAACTGCAGGCAGCCTATGATAAAAAAAACATCGCAAAGTGTTTGGATTTATGGACCAACTGCTAGTGTTTTGATGCAGCAGGCTGAAAGTAATTCTACCTAAATAAAAGAATTAATGTTTATTTTCTATTCATTTGCAAGAATAGGCATGAAAATATATTCAAATTTCTATACATTTTCACAGTAATATTTTCAAACTAAATAACCTTGATGTTACAACAATCGTTAACAAGCGGTGCTGTAAATAGTCATTTGGATGCCTTAGGATAAATTTAGTTATAAATGTTCGAAATAAGAAGCGTTATAGAATTGTAGCTCTTGAAAGAATTACATTCACTGCAATATTCAAATAATATGCAATGATGAATATCGTTTTAAAATGCATGGAATCTCAACAATCTTATTAGATTTTAAAGTATACAATACAATATGAGACAAATTTATGATAATAATCAAGCACAACAAGTTCATCATACGTGATGTTTTGTAAATCAGATTCTGCAAGAAATTATCGGTAAATGAATCGCATTCGGTCGAAATGACTATTAACAGCACTGTTCTTAAGACTCGATGTAAAATAATTATGTTTTGTGGGGGCAAAACGATAAAATAATTAAAGCTAGTTTGCACTTAAATTCTACCGATGGGTAGTTTTCAAATAACCTAACGACTTTTTGACTGATGAAAACTTAATTTAGTTAAAAATCCTTCAATAAGCGGACGATCAACGGCAGAGGGGGTTTCGGACATTTTAATTTTTTTTCTTAAATGTCAAGTTTCAATGAAAATTCACAAATTTTTGCACAGCCTCTATAAATCAACTCTACTCAATAAGCGGACTTTTAATCAGAAAACACTCATGACAAGGCAAAACTTTCAATACCAGTGTCAAAAATTGGTTGGCCAGCTTGGGTTTTTTAATTGAAATCCAAACAACTATTATTGGACAATTTGCCTGACATATTGAAAGATCTATAAACTGTTGACCGTTGACTGTAATAATGAATTTAATACTAGTATTTTGTTGTGTATTTCTAAGCATAGCAGCTAACTTAAAAATAACTGTTCTTGGTATTTGGAAGATTTATCACCTCAACGTAGGTAAAGGCGTATCTATAAAACAACACGTTATTTAATTGGTTGGGTCCAACTTGCTCATGTTCAAAGCATAATTTATTAGAAATAAAAATAAAATCAACCACTTCGAAGAATGATCCTCATCAATCGATATGTAGAATGGAAAATTATTGCACAGTTCACACCAAATCGAACCGCACAGTTTAAAAGTGTGACACTTGCAAAGTGTGATCAAAAGTGCAACCGTTTTGGTTTGACAGATTTTTGACATGCAGAAATGTCAAAGGAGAGCAACTCGTCATTATCGGTTATTTTGTTTAGCTTCACTAATTGTGATTCGAGAATAAATCTCGCGATTAAGGTTTTAGAACTCTGGATTACTCTTAACAACAAAACATTTATTTTACTTTTTCAATAAAATCAAATACAAAAACTTCATCAGTAACAAATCATATCACATGTGATCTATGTCGGACATATCTGAAACTTTTTCGGCGAGGGAACGGCTGATTTCACTCTTCTGGTTGTGCAAACTCCTACATCGCAGAAACAAAGCTGGAATTGATTGACGATCGTGCTCGTGATGCACTGATGCGATGTAAAAATGCACGTAATGTACTGATGCAATGCTGTAAAAAAAACATAATTCTCAATAGCTATTGAAAATGTTTTATTTTACAAATTTACCTGGCAATAATAGCAAAACAACGAAATCCGCTGAGAAGTAGAGAAACTCGCGGGAGGTTGAAAAACGGGTTTGATGTTGTTGATGTTTCTTCTTTCTTTTCTATCACTTGCCGATGCACGGTCAGGGCTGCCAGTTACACGGGGGTTTAAATTGATATCATGTAACAAGTTTTTATTTTTTTAATTTCATACAAACGTTTATGGCAACCGTGTTTACACAGGAAAAAAGTGCGATTGACAAAGTGCACAGAAAATCCAACTTTCAAAGCAACAAGCAATATTATAAATAATATCACTCAATTCATATTACTTAAGACTCTGGCAACCCTGACACCAGCTTTGCCCCAGTTCGAAGCTTCATATTTTGCGCGCATAAAAAAGAATGACAGCCGGAACGTTACCCATTCTCCATTAAATCATGCACCTGGAGCTTTATGTTGATAACGTCTAACCATATTCTAACATCGTCTAACTCTAACATTTTTCTTGCTGGGTTACTATCATTGCTATATCATTGTTGCATAGTGAGAGAATAACGGGTGTATCACTCGTCAAGGTTATCTTATGTTTCTAAGTGCACAAAGAGAATATTTGACACACTGCTCATCACCATGAGGCACCAAGAGTGGACAGTCCGTGGTTCGAGTACCACTATACTCATGCCCTTTCCCTCAATTTTCGAACATCTGTTCGATTTCCTAGCTGCCGTACACAGGATGACTGGTATATGATAGATAAACAACACTATTACTGTCCACTCTTGGTGCCTCATGAACATCTGGATTAACAATAGAAAAGGTCTTATCAACATTTGTAAAAAAAACCTTCTGAGCCTATTTCCTCGCAAAGTGTAGGCTACCCACGCAAACCAATACCATTGTCATGTAAGGGAAAGTTTCCCCTACACAAAGATTCTGTAGGTTTACGTGTATAGCCAACGGCTTGCGAGAAAAAGGGCTCAGAAGTGTTTGTTTACAAATGCTGATAGGACCTTTTCTATTGTTGATCCAGACAACTCCTTCTACATCATAATCGTTACTCCACGCACGGAGAATACAAAACATAACAATTAAAGAATGTTTTCACGGTGTGAATGGCTTTCACTGTTTCCAGGAACATCCTTTCCCTTCGGCGAGCTATAAAACTGTGGTCCCGGCAGAGTTTTACAATCGAGTTTTATGTAGGTTTCGTCGTCCATGATAGCATAGACCGATTTTTTGGTCAGCAGTTTGACGTACAGCTGTCGAGGAACGCAGCAAGCCGTGCTTTGAAACTGTCGTGTTTTATTTCTGCTGCGTCGTTTTCGCGAAAAAAAATCAAACAATAATTCGTAATTTAACTCAAACTAACAGTGAAAGCATAAATTATCCGCGGGCTTTGGGAAAGACGTAGTGAATTGATACTCTTCCGTAATGTGTCGGAAGAAGAGTAACATCAGCTTAGTTTTGTTTATTAGTGGTAGTATTGTGACATCGGCACATTATTAAATTATTCAGTAAGAGTGTTTTTCCGCTTTGTGGCAAGTGAATCGGTGATTATTAGCAGTTTTGAAGCTCGATATAGAGTCGCCTCATAGCGGGGGTTTTGATTATTGACAGAATGTGGAGTGAAAAATAAGAAGACCAGTGCATGACGAAACGGCCATTTGCTTGTCAATAGCAGCAAAAAAAGACAACGCGCATGCGCGTATGAAAGGTTACCACATAATTTTAAATCCATTCACCACGTGGTGTATAGAGTTTTGTTATGCAGGTTGCATATCTAACAAGCGGTATAGCAACGTTAATTTTTGCACTTATTTTGTCGCGAGTGCATGAAATTGATTACGAATCATCGTCGAAAATTTTAATTTTAACGAATGAACAAGCGAGTGTCATTAAGGTAGCGGCCATGGGTGATTCTATCTGATTATAACTATGTAACAATAACCTAATTTTTAAATAATACTATACACGCGCCTGGTGTCGTATCAAAATGGTTTATCAAAATGGCTAAGAATCGTCACGACACCTGGATAACAAATTAAACATTTCCAAATCTGGAAGTGTATTGCAGTGCCCCTATTCAAATGATATTGGTAATGTTTACATGCGGGGCTTGTTGTATGTGAAAGTAATCTCGGAATGGGCGTGACTATTCAGACATTCTGAAATGGGTTGCTGGATCTGCATTAGAGCTAGCATCACTTTCTAGCTCTAGATTTAAAGCTGCTTTCAATGGTCACTTGAGGGACTGTTGAAAACAGATGTCTTCCATAAGACCATTGCCGACCAATGAGTGTTAGATTGCACCCCACATACCACACGGTGATGTAAATCTCCACATGACGCAGTTTTTGTCTGGTCATGGCTGTTTCAAGAAGTTTCGGAACAGGTTCGGCCACGCGAGATCGCATGGTTATGCAGAGCAAAACGCCTGAGCACGTTGTCTTAGAATGTCCACGGTTCGAGAACGTGCAAAACAGCATGAGATCCATCGTCGGTGACGACATAAACGTGGACAACATTGTTCAAAAAATGTGTGCTGACGAAGAAAAATGGGACGCGGTGAACAGAACAGTCGTTGAGATTATGTATGCATTGCAACGAAGTTGGCGAGAGGAGCTGCGACAAGTGACGTAGCAGTACAGGTTTTGAGTCGATGACCGACCTGGATACTCGTCAGCATGTGTATGAGAGAAGAAAAAGTGCACCATCGGGCGCGACTGGAGTAGGTTAGATCCACCGCCGGGGACTAGACCGAGCGCCACGTATCAGCATCTAGAAAACGGTTTCGGGAGAACTTTCGTCGTCGGGAAATGCTCCGTCGGATTAGGCTAGGTCCACTGCCGGGGACTAGTCTGAGTAGACCGTGAAAAAGCACTGGCTATTGGTCGTCGGGGCGCCTGTGGACTGGAAGTCATCCTCCAACCAGAACCGCAGGACCGCCCTAGACATCTGCCCGGATTGCATCGGTTTCGGAAGCACCACCGCCGGGGAACTCTTCGTTGGAGTAGGATGGATCCACCGTCGGGGACTATTCTGAGTAGTCCGTAGTGAGTCACCGGCATGAGTCGTCGGGGCACCACGGAACTGGAAGCAATCTTCCAACCAGAATCGCTGGACCAACCTCAACACTACCGGACAACATTGCAGCAAGCATATCGCGTTCGTTAACGGTTTCGGGAGATATTCTTTCGTCGGGGAACCCTCCGCCGGAGTAGGCTATCTCCACCGTTGGGGAATTTGCCGAGTAGTACCGATTGTGACAAACCGCCAGTTCAGGGTCGTCGGGGCACCAGTGAACCGGATGTCACCCTCCAACCGGAATCGCTGGACCGACCTCGGCATCCAACTGGTCAACAAGAAGAGTGGTTTTATGGAGAAGTTTTGTGGTGATGAGATCAGCGAACTAGCGCAACTAGCTAGGCCTGGCAACAAGAGAAGTGCATGAGCGAAGTAGTCACTTCCAGTGGAATCCGGGGGATACAGGCAACGTCAGACTCTTTGTGGAATTTAGAGGAGTAGGGTTCAGAGTCATCTTCTCTATTCAGCGTCCCTCACTCTGGCACAAGATGGACGAATTCGGTAGCTGGAGTCGGGCTACCGAACGTGTGCTAGGTCGGCGTAAATGCCTAACCTTCAAGTAAAAAAAAAAACGCATAACATTAGTCGCCGAAATACATAGCTTTTTCACCACATCTCGGACTGCTGATGAAGGATGGCGCTTGAAATAGTCCCTTACCTTTCTGTCGATTGTAGGATCAGCGAGACCTGGTTTTCTACCACGTCTCGGGAAATCTACGAAAGAGCACTGTTGTTGATACTTCTGTAATGCGGTTAGAACTGCTCCGACGCTCACACCTACTTCCTTAGCCAGTTTTATGATCGAAAGACACCGTTTGTGCACAATCCGTTTTCTTTGATGTAGAAGGAGATGTTCGCTCATCACCATGAGGCACCAAGAGTGGACAGTAATGTTTGCTAGGATGAAAAATATGAAGAGAAAGTGTTGATTGTTCCGTCAGTGTACGGTTGGTTGAAAATTGAATAAAAGTATTAAAAATTGAGCGAAAGGGCATGGGTACTCGAACCAAGGACGTCACCCTTTGCCTAACATCCCACTGTGGGGTACGGACGAATCCGCCACTTCAACAGGCAAAAGTAACGTGGTGGATCGCGCTCATGTACCACTGATAGCTTGTGATACTTTCTAGTGGTTGATGCGTACATGGGAGAGGAACCCTCTCCTTTTGAGTTTGTTTTTATACACAACGTCTGATATTACTCGGGAAAAAGACCACGCATTTGCAAACTTCCGTGCAAAAATTTGAATAAAATGGCAACATCAGTTAAATTTGGATGTAAATAACAGTACGTAGCCAAACGTAGATTGAATACTGCACGCATTTCAAATTGACGGTTAATCACACGTGTATTTATAATTATCGGAACAGTCTTCGTGAGATTTTATCTACAAAAAATAACATAAAAAACAATGACAAAGACACTAAATACACCAAAATATGGTCAAATTTGAAGAAATTGTCATGACTCTCCCTCGCATGTAAATTATAGTGTTATTAAAATAAGCTTTTACCATGCGTTTACATCAATGGTTCTTGCTGAATTCACTTCACATGTATCGCACTAACTTCAGGGTAGTATCAAAACTTCACTATAATTCCATGTATTTTCAGAATATTTAGTCAAAATTTTGCAAAACTAAAACTAGGGAATAACGAACCGTGGCGTTATATATGTTTACACGCTTAGAAAAAAGTAACCAGTGGAACGGTTAAGTATGGGAAACCAACGTTGGGTATAATCACATTAACCTATTGTTAGGTGTAAATGGCTTACTTCTGGTAAATCTCATCCCAAAAGTAAATAATTTGATCCCAATGGTAGGTAAGCATAATTTTATCCAATATTGGCTTCCCACACTTAACTGCTCTGTTGGGTACTTATTGGTTAGCGTATATATTATTGAGGAGTTGGCAACATATCACAACGTCTTGCCAACTTTATTCTATACCCATTGGCTGCTTATTCCTAAATTTCAGCTTCCATTCCCTAGTTATTTACAATGTTGCTTAAACGATGCGTTTTGTACCATCCTCCCCTACATCAATTCTCAGCTGAAACAGGAAGGTAAATAGTAATCCTTAAATACCATGTTGCCTGGTAGGCAAATGTGAACATTGGTTTGAAAAGGATTGAAACTGTCATGCTAGTTTTCGAGCAGTAAAAACTATCATTTTACGTGACCATACTAATTTTCAAAACAACCATGAAATTTAAGTTAAATTTACTACGTTTAGGGTACAGTCTTCAACATTTGTGGTGTATTGGACAATCGAATCTCGGAGAGGGTTACGTCAAGGTGATGGATTGTCGTGTTCGTTGTTTAACATTGCACTGGAGGGTGTGATTCGAAGAGCTGGGATAGATACGAGTAGCACGATTTTCAGGAAGTCTGTCCAACTATTTGGCTTCGCTGACGACGTCGATATACCACAAAGTTGACCATCTACAAGACATTAATTAGACTGGTAGTTCTCTGCGGCTACGAAACATGGACATTGCACTATGGTCCAGATCACGAATTTACGAGGAAACATGCTCCCAGCGCCTAAACTTGAAACTTTATAGCAAAGTGATGTTTCACAACATGGATTGTATCACTAAGGCATTTTTTTATGTTAGTTAAAATTAGGGTGGTCCCCATTTGCATGGAAATACAAAAACTAACTTTTTTATTTGCAGAAATAGACGTTTACACTTTTGCGCAAAGTTGTGGCGTAGAAGATTTCATGGAATTGTCATATAAAAATTTTGTTGTAGCCTAAAAATTGACCGATTTAGAGCAATTTTCCCTCATCAACTTAGGGCAGTGGTGCTCATCCTGCGGCCCGCGGGCCGCATGCGAAATATGAGAACTTCATTGAATATGTAGCTATTTGCTGTTCGATTTGAGCTGCATTTCTTACTGTGCAATAATTGTGATTCTCATAGTTTTATGTGAACAATTTTTACCGTGCTTGTTACACAGACGATGAATGACCAAAAAGGCGGGATCGAAAGAAAGAGAGAATGCAGTCATATTTTCGCTCCCGCAACCACAGGTTCATTCACTTTCACCATTCAGTGTCTGTTGTCAATTGGTTCCGTTCTGTAGTCGCGTGCGTAGCTCTGAGAAGTTTCGAGCAATTATTCAGTGAAAATGGAAGCCAGCACTAGCAAAAAACGGAAAGTGGCTGCTGAAGGACGTGTTTTCCAGGAGAAGTGGTCTGAAATGTTTTTTTTTACGTGCATTAATCAAAAACCGGTGTGTATGATTTGCAACGAAGCTGTTGCAGTTATGAAGGAATTTAATGTGAAGCGTCACTACGAGTCGAAACATTCGTCAAAAATGGATAAATATGTCGGCGTGGCGCGGGCTGAAAAATTTGCTGAGTTCAGGGGAAATTTGAGTAGCCAGCAAAACTTTTTTGTGAGAAGAAAGCAAGAAAACGAGTTGTGCACAAAGGCAAGTTTCATTATCGCAGAAAAACTCGCTTCCCATTCGAAGCAATTTTCTGATGGCGAGTTTGTTAACGAATGTATGGAAGCTGGGGTTCAAATGATTTGTCCCGAAAAAAGTCGCATCTTTGCGCAAGTGAGTTTGTCGCGGGCGACCATCACCAGGCGGGTTGAAGACATTGCTGAAAATCTTGTGTTGAGTTTGAAGGAAAAAGTTGCCAGCTTTGAATTTTATTCAGTGGCGCTGGATGAGAGCACGGATATATCTGACACAGCTCAATTGGCAGTTTTTATCCGCGGCATATCTAAGAAATTTGAGGTGACTGAGGAATTGGCAAGCCTTTTCCACATGAAAGGAACGACGAAGGGCATTGATATCTTTAATGCTCTGTGCGCTGTTCTAGAAAAGTTTGATCTACCGCTGAAGAAAATGTCCGGAGTTGTTACCGATGGAGCTCCCGCTATGTGTGGTATGTATTTTGTTTTCCATCTTATTTAAATTATTCAAGCTTATACCGTAAAGACGTGCAAGCTCCTTAAAATTCTTGCCTAAAATGTTGTGCTATTTTGAACGTCGCCTTTTGACAGTACTGGCATTATCACATTTATTATGGACATTTGATGTATTTGGCGCTGGCATCAGGCCGTAAGTTTATTAACTTCTTACTTGAAGGGTTGCATACAAATTGATGCAAAATATTCAGCTTTATCAGATTTACGGCCTTGGAAAATTTAGTACCAAGGATGGTGTTAAATTTAAGGTATTTTTCTTCATACATTTATGTATGTTTAAATTTATTTATTTATTTATGAATTATGTTTGAGCTTGTTTGTCTGTTCTCTGTGCTTAATCATTTTATTACTGAAAAAAATGTTTATTCATAGGAAAACATGAAGGTGCAATTGCCCATCTTCGAAAATTACTAGAAGTGTCAGATCAATTCTCCCTGTACCATTGCATAGTGCACCAGGAGAACCTCTGCGCCAAAAGCGTGGGATTCAAAGATGTCATGAAAGATGTCATCAAAATAGTCAATTTCATCCGATCGCACGCATTGAACCATCGAGAATTTCAGGCTCTTCTAGTAGACACGGATGCAGAATATGGTGACGTACCATATTATACTGAGGTACGTTGGCTGAGCAGGGGAAAGGTGCTGCGACGCGTATTTGATCTTCGGAAAGAAATCGTCGAATTCATGGAGAGCAAAGGTAAATCAGTGAAGTATTTTGATAATGCGGAGTGGGTGACAGATCTGGCTTTCCTGACTGACATTACAACGCACCTGAACGATTTGAATTTAAGTCTCCAGGGTAAAGGAAAATTGGTGCACAGCATGTTTAATCAAATCAGTACATTTGAAAACAAACTCGTGTTGTGGGAGAAACAGATGAAAATTCTAAATTTTGCCCATTTCCCTACTCTCGGAAAATGCAATGTGACGTTGACTAAAAAATACGTTGACGCACTCCAAACAATGAAAAATGATTTTTCTCATAGATTTGGAGATTTCAAAGCGCATGACAAAATTCTAAAACTTTTTTCTGCTCCATTCAGTGTTGATGCTGAACAAGCCCCAGATAATATCCAAATGGAACTAATTGAGTTACAGTGCGACACGGAACTGCGAAAAAAATTTGATCGACATGATTTGTTGGAGTTCTATGCCAAATTTATTCCGGAAGAGCGCTTCCCAGAGCTGCGAAATCATGCTCTTTTCGTAGCTTCTTTGTTTGGATCCACATACATTTGTGAACAACTGTTTTCCCTGATGAAGCAAGTAAAGTCAAAAGCAAGAAATAAGATAAGTGATGAACATTGGGACAATTCATTGCGTATTTCGACCTCTAGCATGAAGGCTGATCTCGATAAGCTTGCTCAAGAAAAGTGTAAGTGAATTATGTATTAAAATGCGAAAAGTTTTTTTTATTGATCTACAAATAAATTGAATGTGATATTAATCTACATTTTGTTGTTTGTAATTTTTTTTATTTTGGAAGAAAGAGCTGCTTTACATTTCAGGTACATCTACAAGTAACGTGTCCTCAAAATAAGCTGTTTTTTATTAATTATTTCAAGCCATTAAAAATAACTCATTGCGGCCCGTGGCATTGGCGCAAAATTTCATTTTGGCCCGCTGCAAGCATCTACCTGAGCACCACTGACTTAGGGTGTACCATAAAAAAATGTTTTGTTTTGCCCTTACATTTTTATTTCAATTCCCACCGTACAGTTGTTTTCGGACGAGTTTGAAAACTTTTGAAGTCGCGTACTTTGGTGTACACATTTTGCCGATAGCTTCAACTAATCAATAGTTATTGAAGTTTCTCTAAAAAAATACGCCCTTTTCAAATGTTGATTTTTATGATTGGGGCAAACACAAAAGAAAATAAAGGTGTGATTTGAAAATTGTCAGATTTAGAGCAACTTTTTTATTTCAATTTCCATTGTAAAATTTGTTTATTTGTGGCATCTAAAATTGAATTAAATTACAAACTACGCGCAAGTATTTATGAATCAGTATTACATTATAACTATGTACCTGGAACCAGCTGAAAATTAAAAAAATCCATTGGTTAATTTCTTCTCAAAAAATTCTGGATACAATCTATACTCTTAACATGGCAAAAACTACAATTTTTCAACGAAATCTCACGAAAACATTTTTTGTTTGCTTCAACGCAAACTGATAGTCTGATAGATATATAGTCAGTTTCATCTTTCCGGTTACCCACAAAATGAGGGGTGCAACAATTTTTATAATAGTTATCCACATAAAATCAACTACGCCTGTTTGTTATTGTTAAAAGTATGATGATAAGAGATAGCTTTTATAAAATTTGGTAAAAAATTGTATTGCATAAGAGCATTGGCTGTCCATTCCATTGAACAACTCAGTTTTTTTTTAACATTTGTCAGTTTCACCTTTTTGAATTTGTTGGTGCCGAAATACAGTTTCACAAAATTTTTAGACTGTTTAAAAATGTAGAAAAAAATAGAGCGAGATTCTTTTTTCTCCGGTTTTGAGTTCGCTTGAACTGTATCTAAATACGATTGCTTATTTGTGGACCTTAAGATTTCATAGCAGGTGACTGTTTTGCGAAACATTTACATCTACCACCACTGGTCACACCTTCAGTGCGCTAAATGCATTTCTCTCTTTTGTTTCTCTTGAAATTGCATCACACGGCTCTTAATTATTTCTCTCTTTCTTAAAACCTATTTAGTGGGATTCCGACAACTTCTCTAACCTAATAGGTATCCTCGGTATTTTTGGGAGCCGAACCCACCACCTCCAACATGGTAACACCGTACCTTTACTGACCGCACAACATGGCTCCCCTCATCATGTGTAATTTAAAACGGTTATTTATTTCGGATATTATTTAGCCCTCGCGCTATCATTTTAAAACTTGTTAAACTCTTATCTGGGCGCTCGTTCGGAAGCGTTGTACCAAAGGAAGATTCGTGTTCAGCATGCAACTCATCGCCGGGAGCGCAGAAACGAAAAAAAAAACTCTGTTTGGGGATGCTTCAGTACCTGCTGCTTTAGCCAGCGATCATTTTATAGAAAAAATTGGTCCGCAATAAAAACTTGTTCATCCCTTGTTTAGCGGACAACGAATGCCCTTACAGTCTTCCTTTCAACGATTTATTATCGACAAAAATTATAATTAAGTAAATATATTGATTTTTCGCTTATCTTTATTGCATTATAAAATGTGAGAAACCAATTATCATTGTGCCGGTTAGGGCCTGAATGGATCGATCCGTGTGGGACTGTTGGAGGCAGCTTACATATAGTAGGCTGCGCAAAGATTACGATTAATGTGTTATGACTCCAAGATCCTCTTTTTTCCTTTTTGTTTTGTTTTTGAAAAGTTGTCTGTAAAGTTGAGGCAAAACCATGTCCAATGTGCTTCAGATTGATGTTTTTGATTTGTCTACTTGGCAATCCCAAAAAGATTTATTCAAATTTGAGTGACTCCCCTTTGACGAAAGTGAATCTAAAACGTCTCAAAATTGAGTCATATGAAGTGGACGTAAGTATGAGACTGTTCATTTTCTCTTATACTCAGAATACTTTTTTGGACGATCACTGCTTGAATGATACTCCGATTCAGCAAAAAAAAAAATCAATAAGAACTGTATCGAAAATCAATTATCCACATATTTTTCATCCAAATCATACAAAAATATTATTTTTATACAAACACCATCAAAATACATGCATCCGGTCCGCTGAAAAACTCGCGAATACAATTCCCGGGCCCTTCTTGCTGTGCGTTGCATCTGTTCTGCACGTTGTTTGACGATTTCTTGCTTCTTGTAGGTCCTCAGGTTGTTCCGTTTCTTGATACGTTGAATTATTCCGATGCTGGTTTCCGTTTTATTGGCCGAATGACGTATCGACATTGAAGTATTTTTCCAAATTAGAGCTATCACTTTCTGGTTGGAAGATCCGGTTTTCTGCCTCTTCCTGGCAGTTCATCCAAAGAACAGTATTCCCCAAACTTGGTTATGATGGATTTTACACTTGCGTGATGAATTCCAAAGCACTTCGCCAATTGTCGCAAAGTGACACCCCTTTTCACGTAGCCAGGTGTCCAAAACCTTAATTTTTGCAAGTCTTTTTTAATGCGCGTCATTTTGAGAACCAAGATTAAATAAAAATGACAGTCAAACGCACAGCATGCTATGATGAACACATTAAACCATTACAAATACACGCGTACATCGAAAATGTACGTGGATAGCTTATTATCGATAAATTCCTTAGATACAGCGCTTAAACTCTGCTATTTAACACTGTATTTGGAGGCTATGTCAATACCACACTCAAATGTCTGTTCTACATATGTCAGGAGATGCTGAATCGCTGTCAATGAGTAAGCGCTGGACTCTAAATTCAACTGTGCACTAACTTACACTAATCCCTTTTGGGTAGCCATACTTCCGACGAATTTGAGTTCAACGTACTCAAATTTTTGTTGTTTAGAAATAGCGTGTATGGCACTCCGGAAAGCTAGGGTGTTGTCATCAGACCAGGCAAGCCAGCCGGAAAACAAGCAAGCAGTAGAATACGGACCGAGAGAATCGGCGAAGACCACAGTGACAAAACAAGACTAGCGATTAGAAACTGGGTGCGTGGAACTGCAGATCCCACATTTTTTTTTCGGATGCTCCCGCATACTGTCCGGTGTACTGCAGGAGGTGTGTTGGAAAAAATCTTTGGTACGTACGTAGAGGAAATCATACCATCTACCAGAGTTGTGGCACGACACGTATGCTGGGAACAACTTGCATAGTGATTTGTGAAATGAAGCGCGTGATCGGTGGACGATCAACGAAAGAAAGTGCAAGTAGAGGATCAAGGGTTGGTTACTCAGCTTCAGCATTATCAACGTGAATAGTCCACACTCAGAAAGCATTGATCATGTTCATCGTGCAACTAGAACGTGTATAAGGCCGCTGTCCAAGCCATGAAGACAAGATCATCGTATCAACTTAAATGCCCAGGTCAGCAAAAAGAAGAAATACACCACCTTCAGAAATATGGCCATTCGTAGCTCTTACATCCAGAACAGCTTCGAATATAAGTACACTTGGAGATCGGCGTAGCAGGCAGAACCGCAAACCGACCACGTTTTGAATGACGGACAGCACTTTTCCGACTACGTCCACTACCTGGTGATAGTAAAACTGCGTTCTGGAACTGTTCGTCGTTAACAACGTACGGTATGGTCTGATTGACGACCTTTAACATCCTGAATATTTATGAAAAAGTTCAGGAGTAAAAAACAAATGCCTTGTTTGTATGCAAAGCGTTGTTTTAGAATATGATACTTATGCAAACGTATTATTAAGTTCTAGCTGATAATCGCTTTCTGAGATGTTCTGGGTTATCCAAAATGTACTTGAGCTCAGAACTTTAGGTCTACAGTTGTTAAGTAGCTTTTAGGACTATATAAGGAAACGATATGTATTCAAACATATTGAATGAACCTTTTGGAAGGCCAACCGTGATTATTTGATACAATTTTGTGATGTTCTAGTTCATCCAAACTGTCCTTGAGATCAGATCTTAAGATCTACAGTAGTAACTAGAGCTTTTTGGGCTATACACAGTTACCCTAATTATGCAACCATATGCCGTAAATATTTTCCAACGTCAAAAAAAAAATCATTATGAGAAGAACTAAGATGCTTTAGGTTATTCAAACTGTCCTTGAGTTCAGAACATGAGATATACAGTTGTAACAGTATGTTTTAGGAGTATACAAAGGGACAGTACGTATTGAACAATATTCATTGAATAGTTCCTTCCAGTCAACAGACGAAAATCTAGGGATATTCTAGGTCATCCAAACTGTCCTTAAGCTCAAAACATAAGATCTACAGTTGTAATAGTAGTTTTTTGGGCTATATAAATTTACTATATGTTTTCAATTATATTAAATGAATCTTTTGAAACGTCAACAATCATTATTTTATAACTTTGTCATCGTCTAGGTACTCCAAACTGTCCTGGAGTTGAGAAATTGAAATCTACGGTGGTAATAGTAGGTAATAGATTTGTAGGCTATACAAAATAAACGTTACATATTCAATCATATTTAGTGAATATTTCTTAACTTACATTTATACACACTTACCATTACACATGGAGATAATCTTGAGGGCATTCAAATTGTCCAGGCGTTCAGAATTTTAGATTTACAGCTGTAACAGTAATTTCATGCAATAGAAAGTGACAATAAATATTCAAACCCTTTTTTTTTTAAGGCAATATGACATCTGCTAAGTCATCCAAACTATCCTTGAGATCAGAACGTAGGACCAACAGTTGTAACAAAAAACTTTCTGAGTTATGCAAAGCTACGATGTGTATTGAAACATATTCATTGAGTATCTTTTAAGAACATCGGACATTACACGACAATCTTAGGATTTTCTAGGTTATTCAAACAATCCTGGAGTTTGAAACTAAAAATCCACAACTGTAACTGTAGCTTTATGGACCGAACAAGGTTAAAAAATAAATACATTTTCACCAAATTTACCAAAATAAGTGAGTTTTTTGGAAGGTAAAGAGATATACAGGTATACCTCGATAGTACGTACATCAAATTTTTCACTTCAAATTCAAATTCAAACAAACGCAATTGTATGAAAACAACTGGTTGAATCTGCAATATAATAAGACCATAAGAAAGAGCAGCTTCTGATCTTTCTTTTGGTTGTATTAGATTTCTTATACAATCAGTAGTTTCTATGCAATTTCGTTTTGCAGTGAGAATGTTGGTGTACGTACTATCGAGGTATACCTGTAATGGGATATCTTGGGATGTTCCATGTCAACAAAACTGCAGTTGAATTCAGAAGTAAGGATGTACAGTAGTAAAAGTAGCTTTATCTATATATACAAATGAACTTCTGTGTGTCTGTCTGTCTGAACCTAATAGACTCGAAAACTACTAAACCGATTGGCGTGAAATTTTGTATGCAAGGATTTTTGGGGCTGGAGAAGGTTCTTATGATTTTTAAAGACCCCTCCTTTCTCTGGAAAGCACCCATACAAATAAAACACTAATTTCTACATAACTCGAGAACTAATCAAGCAAAAGAAACCAAATTTAGCATGTGGGAGTTTCTTAGGCAAGAAAGGTTTCTATGGTAGCTTGAGAACCCTCCCCGTCCTAAAAAAGGGGGCTCCTATAAAAAATAAAACACAATATTCTGCATAAATCGGGAACTAATCAAATGGAACGAAATTTAGTATGTGGTGGTTTTTGAAGACAAAAAATGGGTCTATGTTGATTTGAGACCCCTCCTTTTTCTCAAAGGGAGGAGGGGGGGGGATCCCCTACAAACGAAACGGAGGGAAATGGAATCAAATTTGGCTCTCATACAAATGGGACAAAAATTTCTGCAAAACTCGAAAACTTATCACGAAAATCGAACCAAATTCGGCATGTGGAGGGTTTTGAAGGCAATTATTGTATGGTGGTTTGAGAAACCTCCCCACTCTGGATTGGAGGGTTTCTATACCAATGAAAAAAAAAATTCTACAATACATGAGAATTATCCAGGCAACTTCAACACAAAACGTGTATTTCTCGGGTAAAAAGCATGTTCTGATAGAATTTTGAACCCCTGCTTAGTATAGAAAAAACTCATTCCGAAAAACAACCATAAACGTTCTAGTTCTCAAACATTTTCATTAATTTAGTTCCAAGCTGTAAAGGCACTTACACTGGGTTCAGAAACCTATAAAAGGAGACGATGTGTATTCTAACACGTTCCGTGGATCTTTTGTATAGTCAACCAGTCATTATCAGAATATCTTGGGATTATCTAGTTCATAAAAACTGACCTTGAGTTCAGAACTTAGGTGAACGGAAGTAACCGTAGCCTGTTGGGCTTTACAAAGCTACGATAAATTTTCAAACATATTTAATGAATATCCTGAAACGTCCACAGACATCAGACATTAGGTTGTAAGTACTCTCCTTCAAAACTTAAGGTCTAGAATTGCAACAGTAGCTTTATGGGCTATGCAAAGTTAAGTTAGTTTGTTTGGCATAGAATATCACTAGCTTATGTCATAATGTTTGTTGGTCTTCCAGACCATTCATTGAATATGTTTGAATACATATCATAACATTCTATAGAGCTTCTGCTACAACTGTACATCTTAAGTTCTATACTCCAGGACGGTTTGGACGACCTACAACGTCTAAAAGATATATTTCCTACTTTTTTTTTATAGTTTCTATGGACATCACCAAGTTGCTTATATTACAAAGCCTAGAAAAAATTAGGCCTGTGAGGGTTAATTCAAAGCATTGTACATTTTACACGCATCATGGTACATAAAAGACCAAGTTTTGCAAAATCATGAAGTTTGATATGTCGCAAGCCAGGTTTTGGTAATGATTTGAATATGGTCACTTCTTCGGAGAAACTAGGATCCCCCAGCGCCTCTCTATGTGGTCAGTATGGTCAGAAAAATATTCAAAATATCTACTGATGACCTAGTTTTGCTAAATCATGGAGTTACGTTTGTGAGCTATTGCAAAAAACCGCATCAAAATCCAATGGCTAACGAGTATGGAGTATGGAGTATCTATATATATATAAATATATATATATATATATATATATATATATATATATATATATATATATATATATATATATATATATATATATATATATATATATATATAAAATTTAATTGTTTCTACCTCGAGAGGTTGGAGACGTACGTGTTAACAACATTAACAACAAAGTTTTATGCATTTGTATAGACTAGCTGAACCAGATGAGAGCTTTGCAACGCATGCGACTAAATGAATGGAAAATTAATAGAACTGGTGCGTTTATGGTTGTTGTGCTGAATGAATCTGGTTAAAATATTTTTGTTTGGAGGTGTGTTATTTATGCAACAAAAAGGTAGTGTTATTAATTTAACCCTTGGACCGGTAGTTTCTACCGGATTTCATTTCTGCGTAGAAGCATTTTCAAAGACAAACGAAGCCGTATCCTATCAGTTTGAACGTAATTTTCTCTTGCATAACCTAAGGTTAACTTCTTGTGCATAATGTAGCACTGAGAGTAACTCAACCAATTCTTGACTAAAAAGGGGTTCAAACTTCTATCAGAATATACTTCTTACCCGAAAAATACATATTTTGTTTTGAGTTGCATGATGATTTGCATGTTTGGTTCAAATGTCTGTTTCATTGGTTTTAGATACTTCCTTCAATTCTCTCCAGAGGGAAGGCGTCTCGAACCACCTAAGAAAAAATCCTGCCCAAACCCCACATGCCAAAGTTGGTTCCATTTTGAAGAACTCCAATTCCAAGAACTCGAGCTTTGCAGAAATTTTGTTTCATTTGTATGGAAGTCCTCCTTCCAGGTGGGGAAGGAGCTTCGAACATCATAAGAACCTTTCTCCGGCCTCAACAACCCCTACATACAAGTTTTCATAACAGTAGGTATGATCCTCATGTTTGGTTGACATTCTTGTCTAATTTTCATGAGAGCCCTCCGTTTCCAGAGAGTGGGGGAATCTCTCAAACCCCCATAGAAACATTTCTTTGTTCCTAAACCCCCACATCCAAAATTTGGTTCCACTTGTTTGATTAGTTCTCGAGTTATGCAGAAATTCGTGTGTGTGAGAGCAATTCTTCCAGATGCGGGAGGGGTCTCGAACCATAATAAGAACCTTTTCCGACTCCAAAAATCAATGCATAGAAATAGTCATACCTGTCTGGGATAATTCTCATGTTTGGCTTAAATTCGTGTTTCATTTTTATGAGAGCCCCTTCTTCAAAGAGGAGAGGGGTGTCAAACCACCGTAGAAACATTTCTTGCCTACAAAACCTCCACATATATTTGGTTCCATTTGTTCGATTAGTTTTTAAGTTATGCAGAAAAATAGTTTTTCATTTCCAGTATGGGAACCCCTTTATAAAGACGGAGGGGTGTCGAACCATAATAAGATCCTTTCCTGGACCCAAAAACCCTGCATACAAATTTGCATGAAGGTAAGGATAGTTCTCATGTTTGGTTGAAATTTGTGGTTTCATTTGTAATAGAGAGCCCCCCTTTTTAGAGGGAGGAGGGTTTGAACCACCATAAAGACATTTCGTGCCTTAAAATACTCGTCCATTCCAAATTTGGTTCCATTTGCTTTATTATTTTTCATTATGGAAATTTGCCTCTCCCAACTCCTTCCTCCTAATATGACGGAAGAGTCACAAATCACCATAGAAACATTTCACTCCTTCAAAACTTCCACATGCGAAATTTGGTTCCATTTCCTCTGATTAGTCCCCCCCTGTTACAAGGATTTGCGTTTCATTTGTATAGGGATCCCCCTCTTCAGAAAAGTGGAGAGGGGTCCCAAATCAACATAGAAACATTTTTTTGTATCTTCAAAAACCACAATATGCTAAATTTCGTTCCGTTAGCCTGATTAGTTCACGAGTTAAGTGCAGAATATTGTGTTTATTTATGAGAGCCCCCTCTTTTATGACGGGGAGGATCCTGCCAAATTTGGTTTCTTTGCTTGATTAGTTCTCGAGTTGTGTAGAAATTAGTGTTTCATTTGTGTGTGAGCCCCCGTTTCCAGAGAGAAGGGGAGCGGTCTCAATCCATCAGAGGAACCATCTCCAGCCCTAAAAACTCTGCATACAAAATTTCACGCCGATCGGTTCAGTAGTTTTTCGAGTCCATTAGGGTTCAGACAGACAGAAATCCATTTTATATATAAACTATTGAACCTGGTGCGAGCCTTGTTACGCATGCAACAAAATAATGAAAATTTAATAGAACCTGCTCAGCTTATGTTGTTTTTGTGGAATGCATCTGGTTAAAATATTTTCGTTTACTAATGTATTTCTGGAAAACAAAGATTTATGTTTTTAATTAAACTTTTGATCGGTAGTTTCATAGGTCTTTCTTTTTCTGCGTAGAAGCATTTCATTGACAAAAAGTCCCATCATCAAACGAAGTCATCCTGTCAGTTTGAATGTAATTTTCCCTTGCATACCTTTGATCAACTTCTTGTGCATAATGTAGCACTGAGAGTAACTCAAGCATCCCCCATTCTTGGCTTAGCAGGGGTCAAACTTCTATCAGTACATGCTTCTTACCCTAGAAATACACATTTTGAGTTTAAGTTGCATGGATAATTCTCATGTTTGGTTCCAATTTCTGTTTCGTTTGTTTGAGAGGCCACCCTCCCCCTCCCTCCCACCAGAGAGAGATGAGGTCTCAAACCACCTTAGAAAAAAAATCTGGTTCAAAACTCCCCACATGCCAAAGTTGGTTCCATTTGCCGATTAGTTTTCGAGTGATGTGGCAATTTGTGTTTCATTGGTGTGGGAGCACCCCTTCCAGATGAGGGAGGAGTCTCGAATCATCATATGACCTTCATACCGACTCCAAAATCCCAGCATAAAAATCCGACATACTGTACACAAAATTTTCCGCCATACTGCATACAAATTTGTATTAGCAGTAGGTATAGTTCTCATGTTTGTTTGAAATTTGTGTTTCCATTTGTATGGGGACCCCTGCTTTTCAGAGAGAGAGGAGGGGCTTCAAACCACAATAAAAACATTTCTGCCTTCAAAACTCGCCTATACCAAATTTGGTTCCATTTGGGTGTGATTAGTTCCGAGTTATGCGTAAGGAATTGTTTTTCATTTGCATGGGAGCCCTCTTTCTATAGGCGGGAGGGGTCTCGAACCATCATAGGATACTTTTCCAAACCATAAACCCCTGCATACAATCTCCATGGCAGTAGGGATAGTTCTCGTTTGGTTGAGATTTGTGTTTCATTTGTATGGAAGTTCCCTTTCCTGAGGGTGGCGGGGTCCTCAAGAAACCATAGAAACATATCTTGCTCCAAAAACTCCCACATGCTAAATTTGGTTTTGCTTGATCAGTTCGAGTTATGCAGAATGTGTGTTTATTTGTATGAGCCCCCCACTTCCAGATATGGGAGGTTCCAGATCATCAGTAAGAACCTTCTACGACCCCCAAAACCCCTCCACGCACAATTCTCACGCCGATCGGTTCAGTAGTTTTCGATTCTATAAGGTTCAGACAGACAGAGAAATTCATTGTTATACATATAATAGCTGTTTGGTGCGTGCTGCTACGCTTGCAACTAAATGAAGTGGAAATTTAGTCATAACTGGCATCTTTATGATTTTTTTTACCAAAACCCCCACATGCCAAATTTGATTCGATTTGCTTGTTTAGCTCCTGAGTTATGAAGTAATTTGTGTCTCATTTGTATGAGCGCCTCCCTTCCTGAGAGAGAGTAGGGGTTCCCTAAACAACAAGAACCTCTCCAGCCCAAAACCCCTTCATATAAATTTTCACGTTGGCTGGTTCAGAACTTTCCGAGTCTATATGGTCTGACAAACAAACAGACAGACAGAAATTCATTTTTATGCATATAGAAATCTAGCCTCCAAAAGCCTCCATATGCTAAAAGTGGTTTGATTTACTTGATTAGTTCTCCAGCTATGCAGAAATTTGCTTTTATTTGTATGGGAGCCCCCTCCCTTTCCAAAATGGGGAGGGGTATTGAACTTCCATAGAAATATTTCTTGCCTCCAAAAACCTCAACATGCCAAATTTGGTTTCATTTGCTTCATTAGCTCTCGCGTTACGCTAAAAATTATGTTTCATTTTATGAAGTCTCTCCTTTCAGAAGGCGGAGGGGTCTCAAACCACCTGAGAAACATTTGTTTCCTTCAAAAACCTCCATTTTCCTAATTTGGTTCCATTTGCTTGATTTGTTCTTGAGTTATGCAAAAACTCGTGTTTCATATATATTAGAGACCCCTCTTTCAAGTGCGCGAAGGAGTCTCAAACCACAATAGAAACATTTCTTGCCTTCGAAAAACTCCACACGCCAAGTTTGGTAAGTTCTCGAGTTATTCAGAAATTTTTGTTTCAATTGTATGGAAGCCCCCCCCCCCCCTTTGGCCCATTCCAGATGACAGAGGAGTCTCAAACCTCTATAGATACATTTCGGTCCTCCAAAAACCTTCAGATGTCAAATTTGGTTCCATATGCTTGATTAGTTCTCGAGTTATGCACAAATGTGTGTTTCATTTGTATGAGAGCCTCCCTCTTACAGAGGGCGGAGGGGTGAAGAGTCACCTTAGAAATATTTCTTGCCTTCAAAAATCTGTACATGCCAAATTTGGTTCCATTTGATTAGTTCTCGAGATATATAGAAACTTTTGTTTCATTTATATGACACTTCCCCCCCCCTCCCTCCCAGAGAGAGAGGTGGGGTCTCATACTTTCGTAGAAACAATCATTGTCTTTAAAATCCCCGCATGCCAAATTTGGTTCCATTTGCTTTATTAGATCTAGAGTTATGAAGAAATTTTAGTTTCATTTGTATGACAGCACCCCTCCTAGGAGAGGGGAGGGGTCTCAAACCACCATAGAAAAAAAATTGTCTCCACAAAAACCCACATGCAAAATTTGGTTCCATTTGCTTGATTAGTTCTTGAGATATGCAGAAAATTCTGTTTCATTTGTATGGGAGCCTCCCTTTTTAGAGAGGAGAGGGGTCTCTGACAACCATATAAACATTTATTGCCTCCAAAAACTTCCGCATGCTTAATTTGGGTCCCTTTGCTTGATCAGTTCTCAAGTTATGCAGAAATTTGTGCTTCATTTGTATGGGAGCCCCCCTTTCCAGAGAAGGGAGGGGTCTCAAACCATCATAAGAACCTTCCCCGGCCCCAAAACTTTTTCCATACAAAATTTCACGCTGATCGGTTCAGTAGTTTTCGAGCCTATTAGGTTCAGACAGACAGACAGACAGACAGACAGACAGACAGACAGACAGAAATCCATTTTTATATATATAGATTTGGCATCAAAACACACATTATGATTTTTCAATACTTCCTTATTTAAATGTTCATGGGTAAAAATGTTAAAAATTTGAACGGTCAGAGGCACCCCTAAGTCCTGTCCAAATGAGCAGCAATATTAGGGTGATAAACTTGTGAGCAGTGACGTTATTTGAAATTCGAAAATTTCATTTTCATTGGCTCCCTAATCTTCACCTTCAGATGTCTACTACTATAGCTCATGATAGCGAAACAAGCTATATAAAGGACCTTCGCCAGTTTTGTAAAGCTGTGAAAATGGTATAACCTTTTTTTTTAACTTCACGGAATTTTAGAGCGCGTCTCGTCTAGTTCCGTAGAATTGAAATTGCATGTCGTTTCTGAGGCATGCCACACTTCAAACTTCGTTTCGTGAATCTCGTGGAATTTGCAAAGGCAAAAATATTTCGTTCCGTTGCTTATTGAAAAATCTTACATCACACACTTTTACGTTTTAGCCACCACAGTAGGCCGTTTCATTGTACATAGCGGAAATATAGTGGATTTTCTCGAATCTATTCGAATCCATAACCTCTACTAAGCTTTCAATTGATTCCAAAACTGCATCAATGTTGTTCGTACCACAAAATCGATTCCAGGGATGACTCACATTCACATTTTTCTTCCTTAGATAATCAAAATACTAACACCACTCACTAAGTCACCCCCACCCGCATCCGTTCCGGTTTCAGTGATCGCTCATCATCAACGGCATTAAAATGAATATATATCATCACAGTTAATAAACAGTTTAACTAACCTTGACAGCTCCAAGCCCACTAAACTGTTCCCCCACAACATTGCCCGCGATCAGGTACGAGGAAAGACGGCTATAGGGTGACCCAAAAAGTAGTCATAACTGGCAATCTTCACTTCTGTTTCAATTTATTCCAGGAAATGACAACGTATCTAGACAATTCTCCTAGAGCAAATCGTGAATGCTCGAACACATCGAAGAGCAGCTGTTAAACGTCTTAGGAAAATAAGTCGCAATTAATTAAAACCGACAATCAGACTCACTGGAACACCCTATGCATCCAACACCCTTGTTCAGATGCCGGATCCTCCGCAGAAAACAATCGAAACAACGGCGAAGAACTTTCCCGTAAAATCAAGAGGAGCATAAATTTACTTTTATTGCATTTTCTGGTTTACTTAACACGTTTTACAGGCTCCTTTCGCCCCCTTCTCGTTCGGACAAATGCCGAAGCCCATTCGTCGCATGGCAAGGAAACCCGAAAACGTGTTGAAAGAAAAGCCACAACAAACTCTAACGAGCATATCTTTTCATAACTTAAGTGTCGAAAATTTTCGGAATCGTTCTTCAAGTGGATCGAGCATATGCAGAGAGTCTTGTTTAATTTGGCACATCATAATTATCCCCGACTGTAGGAACGAATTCCTCTCATCACCCAAAAAAAAAACCATCAGCCTGCCGGAGATGTGCTTGCTGATCGGCTGCTGTTGATTATCAATTTCGACCTGTTGTTGATCGTTTCGGGAAGATATGCGCGTAAGCTCTTGGAAAAGGAAAATGGGACAAGGTGAAAGGAACGGCGGAAGAGGGAGTGACACATGTCGTAACAATTATGTTGCATTAGAGAAAGGACCTCCCAACAGGCATGTGTTAACCAGCAGCAGCTTCCTCGGTGGCAAGAAACGACCGGAGGGATATGGGTGCCTACTTTGTAGCGAGAGGTCTTTTCTCACCAGCTTAAGTAGGGGCTAGGAAAGTGGCGTGAAATTTTAGGTTTCGATCGTCGTCGTCACGGTTGGTTTACAAGTGACAATTTAGTGTAGGTTTCTGTTTTCTAGAAATGGGAACATGTGAAGTAAACTTAATGCTAATCGATCTTTGTCAGCGCCTAAGGAAGATTTGTTGGTAGGAATGTGTAGGTGTTCGTTATTGATTATAATTGTTTATAGAATATGTGCGTAAAATAGTTGCAATGACGCCAGAATTAACAAAATCCAATACACTTTTTACTACTGACATGCAACAAAAATGTTATTAATTCCTAAAAAGAGCAAACTTATTAAATAATTGATGAATTACAGACTTCGAGATTACCGTTTAATAATTCCCCTACTATTTGAACAGATATCCGAATCTTACTTGTGCTAACCTAACCTTAGATGCAGTTTTAGCTGTTGCTAATTAGTATTTCATATGCATAGCTCTCATTTTAAATGATGCCAACTTTGTTCTTACCGTTCAATTAGGTAGTATGTACATTTGGAATTAGTTTTTTTTATAGTTGTAGCCATCATAAATACAATACTCCGTTAAAAAACTTGTATCATTGAGAATATATATCTCACCTTATTTTTATCTTAGCATAAATGGTAAACAAATCTATTACTTCTAGATATACCAGCGTGGGATTGTATTAATATATAAACGATAATATATCCACTATAAGATTTAAGATCGCAAACAATTGCGAAGAGCAAACATTAATCCTTTGTTCTTTTTCAATTGTACTACCTCATACTCCGAGGCAGCTCACGACCACAGCTGCAATGACACGAAAGATGACAGGCGTCGTTGTAGACTTGTTATCAAAGACAGCGATTAAAGGGCTCGGCTAATCGACGGGCGTATTAACTTTGTAGGCCGAGCATT
>JASCZW010005049.1:0-65189 GCA_034211315.2 Aedes japonicus
GCGACGCCAGCACGGTAGTCAGCCTCCGTCGAGCACATTACCTTAATACCATTGCTGCACAGCTTGTACAGCGGATGGATTTGGATAGCTGCAAGCTCGGTCCTGAGAGCAGCAATGTCCTTGGATGTGGTGAAAAGCGGGAACTTTCCGTAGCTCGGCACCTCCTGGATCGGAAGCACGGCGAAATTGATTGCTCGCTAGTAGACGAGCGTTCGGATCCACTAGATCGGTGTCATCGTGGCGCAGCCGCTGGAGCTGCCCGGTTGCGGTAATGATTCGGGAGCAGATGTCACCGTTGGTCGATTTTCGACCCATTGCCACAACAACAGGTCGAGGCAGAAATGTTTCGAACTTTGCAACACTTTTTCTGCTTTGCCACCAGCAAAGATGAGCAAGCGCAGGCGATAGGTCGCGAACCGAACACGCAATCGCGAGAAGCGGGCGAGGGGAAAAACGGGAGAAAAGCTTTTACTGCGAGGTGCAGAAAAACACGACCGATCGTGTCGCTTGGTAAAACTGGAATGATTACCTTCGGCTTCTATCCACACTCCATTTAAGCTAAACATTTAGCTATAGATGACCTGCTGTCTGACTGTTTGCTGGACCGCAGGCAGATGTACGCTAGTAGTTATTTTTCTGTATTTGCCACAAACTCATACTTATGTAAAAATTGTAGTTTCGGGGCAAGTGGCGATACTGTTCCACAACACTATCCTTAGGTAGCTAAACGATCAAATTCTGGTTTATTCCGATTGCATACTTATAGACACTGTCTGCTTATTATTAATGCAAGAAGAATAATCAAGGAACAGCATCACAGTTTTGGCAGCACTGCTAGCCTAGGTTGGTCGATCGAACGCGGCGCGAGTTAAATAAAGAATTTTTCATGTAATTTGAAGTTTTTATAAATAGGTGATAATTCCGTAACGAGAGCTATCACCAAGGATCCAGAATTCAATGGAGTGAGTCAAATAAGTGGATAGGTTTAGGAGTTATAGTCTAATTTGTGAATGTCTCCAGAGGAAGATCCAGCATGGCCGCCGCCTTGGTGTGTGTTATTTTCTTGGTAGCTTTTGCTGATTAGTGCGAGAGCCAGGGCTCTCTGAGTATGGTTTAGTTTTTTTTTTTCATATACGTGGCGGCCGGAAGAAAATGAAAAAATAAATAAAAATAAAATGTGTTAAGTGGAAATTAAAATTGAAATTTTAGGATGGTCGACAAAGGCCGATGATATTTCAAGTGCGATTCTTCTACAGCCGGTCGGTGGCTGAAGGGGATGAAGGAAAAAAGAATAGTGTTAGGAAGGGGGGAAGGAAGTGCGAAATGGTGTGGGTAGGTACGGAGAAAAGTAGTGAAGAATCAGTGAACGACGTAGAAAAATAAACCGTGAAGAATATCTGTCCAGATGGTGAAATACGGACGACAATAGTTGGGAAAACTAACATATACTGAGTCCAGGATACACAGGCATCCGGTGAGCACGTTCCTTTTTTACAAAATATTGAATAAAATTTACTATGCATTGCGCGATGAGCCAACGCGAGGGCTGTGCGGTGGTAGCGGTAAGAGGGGATTTGCTTTCGATGGCGTGGTTGTCCCTTGCTAGACAAGGAATGACCACGTTATAGACAGTAAATGCATTATTTAACGCACCAGGCATAATTGATCTGTACATCAGGTTAAACACCAATTTGGCAAATTTAAAATTGATTATTAATAAAATCCCTTAATTATAGCAACACTGTATAACAGCAAATCACACACACACACACACACACCTATGAAAAAATAAATAAAATAAATAATTAGGAGAAAAAACACACTCAAAAAAATCGACACGTTACATCCACGTGGGCTGCAAGTATTTTCATGCACTGGCAAAACCAGTAATAACCACGTGGAATGCACGTGAGAGCTACGTTACTTCCACGTAAGCTCATATTCTACGTGAAAGTCACATAAATGTTACATGATTTTTCACGTGCAATTCACTGGCACGTAATGTTTGCCTGATTTTACTGAAAAAAAAAAATTGGTTACGTGTTCAGGTTAAAGCTACGTGAAAACAACGTTTCGAGTTTTTTGAGTGTAGAACATCAAAAATTGCTGTCTCCGCCAAGCGAACCTTGAACGGACGGATGGACAAAGTTTTGGTTTTCCATCTCTTTCCTATGCATCTATGAAGTGTGTGGGGGAGTGGGATGGAGGATCCAAAAATTGATGGTAATAGCGTCCGTCCACAGTCAGATCTAGAAAGATTGCTTAGTCAATGAGAACACACACACAATCGAATGTATGCGCATTTATGTTTGGTCACAGCGGAGCGGAGAAACAATGATTAACTTTCGCTACTGCAGAGGTGTGTATATGAAGGATGATGGTAGAGTGTATGCGATTAACAATTACTCGTGCGTGAAGGAATGATACCGTCGTGTTGGATGACGCTGGGCTGCGGTAGTGACCTTGGGCCAATGATTTCGCGGGTTGAACAGAATTCAAATAACTTGCCGAAGGTGAAGTATAGTATAACTGTGCATATTTGATACATGAGGTGTAGTCCCAAGCTGCTTTAGATCTGTGAGATCGTGGTCCGGTGTCGCCTTCTTTGGATCTTTGCACCATTGTCACCCCGGACGGCGGTGGTAGGTAAATGAACTAACACAGTGGAACGGACAGGGAGAACCACCTCAACACAGTTTTGGGTTGGATTGGCGCAATGAGGTCTATACAGGTGGAGAAGAACTGCTTAGGTTGTATTAGTGTAATGCAAAATACTGTCATTGTGTTCGTGACACGATGCACAGCCTAGTTTTTTGTAAACATGCGACGTGGATCTTCAAAGACAACCATTCACATCAGCAGCAAATCACCACGTGGAATGTTTATTTTCAATAATTGGTATAGTTATTTAAAGATTATGGCTACCAAATGCCTTTTTGTGCTCTTAAAGGATGCTAAACTTGCTTTGGTATTATTCGCTTGTTTTTGGAGTTTTACGTCACTACCTGAAATCATGGATTGTTTACACATTTTTCGTTACTAATACCAACAAACACCTTGCGGAAGGTGCATGCTGAAATCTTACCCTATTACGAAAAATGGAAGTATTCTTTATACGGTATATAATTTCAGATCATCCATGGAGTTCCCAAGTATTGTATAGTGATCTTAAATTATTTTTTCCTTCGTGACAATGATAATGCAGGTCTATCTACAATTGTAGCAGGGCCACAACCAGCAGACATGCAGACAGTTCAGATATAATTTTTGTTATCATTTTGTATTGTAACACCCTTTCGCAATATTTTTTATGCTATTTCAGCTTCACATTTATGCGGTTTTAGCCCATACTACAGATTCTACTATAATTTTTTTCCTTCTTTATCCAAACAAATTTAATGATTTGAAAACTAAAATTGTTAATGATCCTTCATTTTTTATTGCACAATTATATAGAAGTATCCATGGGCTTAGTAGGATTCGAGAGTTATCGGAGAATTAAAATTTTCTTCCTTTTTTTCTCTTTCTTTTTTTTGTGTGGATTTGTTAAGTTTTCCTTTTTGGGTAGTAATCATAATCAAATGAAATTTATTTTGGCTTACTGTTAGCTCAAATTTCCTTTGCCATTCTGCAGCCTGCCCGGTGATAAACTTTCCTACATTACATCACTTTAAAAATTTTCGACATTTCAGAGTTTATATCATCTTACTTCGCAGCAGATGTGGCAAATAGTTGCATTTTATTTTAATATGTATATTATTTAGTATCTCATTACAACATCGTGTTGTTTTCATCATATCATCACTGCATATTTTTATAATCATAATAAAATTATATATTAAAAAAATAATAATAATAATTGATGAAATTAAATACTTCCAGGGTACAGGAAGTTTATTCCAGATAGTACAGATATTTTATTGCATTGTATCTTGAGGTGTTTTTCTTTTAATGTAGATCATTGAATATAAATAAAATTATTGAATGCTCTTCAAATCTGCTGTTTATGTTTATCCATATGTCATGAATACATACATATTTTTTTAATTTTTAATGTATAATCAAATGTTTAATGTTTTATTTATTTGCAAAATAATCTTCACATTCCAGAGTAACATTCATCTGCCACTGATTGAGCTGTAAAGATGCAACAAGCTTCATGTTATTATCATATGCCTATTAATACTGTTTTAATTATTTCATCTAATTTTTAAAAACTACAGGATGACGAATTGCAACTACGACATATTAATTAAATATTCTAGTTTATTTTATTGCTCTATTACATACAACATGAATTGAATGTTATGATTATATATAAATAATGGGTTGGGAGGGAGCACCAGGGCATCATTCAAGCTGAAACTGGACGATGGTTGGATTGACTGCCTGAGTCTAGGAGGGAACAAACAGTATCATTTCTTATCCTACCGATTCGATTGTGGTACTGCGAGTTCTACTACAACAGTTTCAGGGAGAGTGACGCGCCCTTCTTAACAAGCCATCCTGTAGAAAGCTTAATGAGTATTGCGAATTGTGTTATTCGATTTGTTGGATCATATCGTTGGAAGGAGATTCTTAATTTCCCGTGGATTTCGTGTAAGGGTCTCTACTTACGGCTCCACCCCTCCGTTTTTGGCCCTTCATACAGCGATATTGTGAATTCATATCGGTGGCTCAATTCGATCTTGCTATTAAGTGGAGCTGCATCCAAGCCAAGGGCTAGAGGGGATGGTGGCTACCATACATACATACATACATATAAGAAGAATAATCAAGGAACAAATTCAAACTACCTTTGCCGGGTTTCTACTTCCAGTCACTCTTGGTGTTTATGAAACTCGTAATATCTATATGAATATCAATGGTCAATTAGTGCTTAGTAACTCAGTATTAAAATAGTTATTTGTGATCGAGTTCTATTCTGTTCTCCTGCAGATTGTGATGCTCGCTTCAGAGGTGATTTGAATATCATTTACATATAATTTTGTCATTTAAACCCATGAAAACTCCGAAGACACGTCGCTTGAATACTACATCAAATTGCTATGATAAATAAACTTTTGTTTTAATATTTTATTTGAAAGTAAAATTACTCATTATTTTAATAACGTTTTGTTAAAACAATCCATAGCTAAGCAAAATTTCTCCAAACGCAAAATTTCGGGATGGATCATTTTATCCTCGGAGTGCATTTTACCCCTAGATCAAATACGCTTTTAGACGCATTAGAAATAAAGAGTGCGCTAACACTTGACTTTAAAAAAGGGCCAAATCACGATAAAATATGTCAAACATAACCAATTTTCATTGATTCCTATCTAAAATCATGATTTGACTCCACTCCCAGTCGAGCGGCCTTGCAGGAGTTAGCCGGAACATTGACCATAGACCGTAGTCGAAAGAGTCTTGCACAACATTTGCAAAAAAAAAATGGACAAAAATTGCCGATTTTTCGGGGGTTTACCTTCACACGCACTGACAAAACTACCCATGCAGCATCAATCATGGTAACCCATGAGTCAGCAGGCAAAATTTGACAGCTCTATCAGTCGAACTCTAACCGTGATGGCAAAAACAGTGAAGCAACTCCGTTCAGAAGTGTGCGCGTTCAAAGAACAACTTAAAAAAACGCGTCTAAAACGGACATCGTGCGGCACTTTGTGGACGCCAGATTGATGTTAATATTTCATGTTTAGTATTCAAGATGGCGACGAAAGAAAAACAAGTGCGCGAGCGAAATTTGTACGGGCGTACGGCAAATCCTGACTTGTCAATACGGGACCTTGGAAAAACATTGGATTTGCCTAAATTCACTGTTCACGATGTGCTCAAATCATTTTTGGAACGTTTGACGGTGGAGAGGAAACCGAGAAGTGACAAAAACACTGAACGCGCAGATGGATGGATTGAAAGGTGAAAAGGATATTAACGAAAAACCCAAATCTCTCCATTCGAACGGTGACTCGTAAAATAGGGATGTCACCTGGTTTTGTCAAAACAACATCAAAACAACGTTTGGGACTTAAGTCGTATAAAGTAAAAACAGTTCCAAATCGCAACAACAAACAAAACTTGGGAGCGAAATCACGGGCTCGACGTTTGTACTGCGAATATTTGACGAAGTTTTAATGCGTTGCTATGGACGATGAAATTTATGTCCTGGAGGATTTCAAGCAGCTTCCAGGGCTGGCATTTTATTCTTCTATGGCCAGAAATGCTAAAGCTGAGCAGTTTAGAACGAAGAAGAAAAAGAGTAAATCTTTCGTAAATATTCAAATACAGACACCATCAACTAGGAGATCTATCAGAAGGAGTGTCTACAGAAGCGATTCAAAAGTCACAAAGAAAAACCTTTGTTCTGACCCGATTTGGCATCATGCCACTATGCTACAACTGTGATGGAGTGGTACCAATCAAATCAAGTGAACATTGTACCAAAACCCTCAAACCCGCCAAATTGCCTAGAACTACGACCAATCGAGAGATATTGGGCTCTGATGAAGCGGAAGTTTTCTGGCAAGAAGCAAGGAATCAAAGACTTCAAAGACTTCCAGCAAATTTGGACAAAGACGGCTTCTACGATTTCTGAAGAGTCTGTAGAAACCCTAATGGACGGAGTTATGCGCAAAGTTCGAAAATTTTATGCAAATACCGAGTAACTATGTTTTGTCTTCACGAATTCTTAAAACACAGCCCATGAATCTGAAATAAATAACTACGACGGATATATCATGCGAAATTTATGTTTAATTCATGTTTGAGATTTCCGAATTATTGCGGATACAGACTTTATAAAACGTCGACCAACTGATGCATGAAGATATATTTGATCACTGCACAGTGGTCCAGAATGCGAATTTAGCTGGAAAGATACATTTTCAGCCTAACTTTGAAGTTTTGGAGCAACATTGTCTTGTACAAAGTTGTTTTTAATAACAAGGTGGGTATTTTGGTGTATTTGAAAACTAGGGTGGCCACGCTATCGAAAAATCGAAAATCTAACTATTTTATTTGCCGAAATAAACGCAAACATTCATAAAACACTTTCAGATTGAATAATTTCATGCAACATTGATTTAACCAATTTTTGTGTTCCTTTCGAAAAGACTCGGAGCATTTTTTCCTACGTTGTTTGTGAGGTGTCCCGATAAAAATCAGTTATTTTGCTGTAACTTTTTATCTCACATTTTTTTTAGCAAAGTTGCTTTTTCATCAATTTTGGAACAATAAAAGTTACAGCTCTACGTGCACTAAAATTGTCTCCATCGTATGTCAAACAAAATAGGCCGTTTTCAAATGTTGATATCTCTAGTTGGGGCAAACGAAAAAAATATTTTCTTACAGCTTTTGTAAGTAGTTTTATAATTGCAAAGCCTATCAGGAAACTGGAGATAGATTATCTTCTTAAATTAAGTAAAACATATTTGAAATGCGCATAACTTTATAAGAAAATCGGTTATTGCTCGCTAACGATAGGATGTATCGAAAAAATTTATACGTCAAAAAACTTAACTTTTTTAAGTTTTAAAAACCATCGGAAAACAACATGGTTATAAAATTTGAAAAAAAGGTCCTTCGTGGTCTGCCTCGAAAATAGCAAAAACTTTTAGAATTCCGAACAAAGATTAACGAGTTGATGCTCTTGTTTAACTCAAAAGCTTACAAGGAAACTCTGAGGTATTGATAGAGCACAGCGCATCTGTCATAAAAGTGGCACTAGGGACAAGAGCTGAGGCGAAAGGTGTGGAGGTACGTGAAAGGCAACCCAGGTGTCTCCATACGCTATTTGGCAAAGAAATACTATTCCAACTTTTCCACCGTGCGTAACATCCTTGCAAGAGAACGATATAAGTCTTTTTGTGCCAGTAAACATCCGAATTGCTCTCAGAAACAAAATTTAGTGGCCAAAAAGCTAGCACGATTACTATACGAACGAGTTTTGACGAAATTTGATGGCTGTATTTATTGAATATTTCATGAAAATGGATTATAAACAAATCCCCGGACGAAAATTTTACCTGGCAACTGGTCATGGGGATGTCCCTTCCACGTATAAATTTGGTTTTGCTGATAATTTTGCTCGGAAGCTAATGATTTGGCAAGGAATCTGTGAAAGTAGTGGCCTTTAAACCAAGGTTTTCATCACATCTCACACTATGACGTCGAAGGTTTACATTTAAGAGTGTCTGAAAAAGCGGATTTTACCCTTTATTCGGCAACACAAGACCAAAGCTATGTTTTGGCCGGATCTAGCTAGCTGCTAATACTCTGAGGAGGTACTAGAATGGTATGCTGCAAAAATGTTAATTTTGTCACCAAAGAGATTAATCCTACGAATTGCCCTGAGTTCAGACCGATCGAACAATATTGGGCAATGCACGCCGAGCTACTTTGCACCACGCTAGGTGTTGTGTGTGCTCGTGGTTTGGCTTCGGACACCGTGGCTGATGCTTCGGCAAACACCACAGCCGAGTGTTTCCGATTGTGTCCGATTGCAGAATACACGCGTGGTTTATTTATTTTCTTTTTAACCGAGCCGTGCTTGTTAAATTCATTCAACTTATGCGCCCGTCACCCGACAGTCAAGAAAACAAACCAGTAAGCCAATTATTAAATTTTTAGAATCATCCGGCAAGCGTTGCTCTATCCGTGGCAACCAGTGTCATACTGGGTGTATGTTCAGAGCTTTCTTGTGATCATAGCCACTCGACTCGTGTATTTTTCCAAAAATCAAACTCGGTGTCAACAGCAATACACGAGCGTGTACACTCGTGTCGCGTGCATTGAGTTGTGGGCAGGGTTGCCACATGCACAGGTTCATCTAGGTTGACAGATTTTTTTAATATTTTTTGTACAGATATCTGTATGTCAAGATTACAGATTTTTGAGGTAAACCAAGATTTTTAAGATTTTAATAAAAAAAATAAACAAATTGACATTGACACAAACAATTAATAAGAAACTAGCGATTTCAAATTGGCTCACTGTTGTAGAACTCCTTGGTTCCAACTGCACCTAAAACCTTGCACCTCGCAATGCATTCTTCCACTCTTCTGTACAAGAATTTTTGTTTCTGTTTTGATTCGCTTTGTTGATTTGACAGAATATAAGAAAGGTTCTTCGATATGAGATAATTTTTTACGGGCGATTCATTAAGCTTGGGACCGAGCTTAGAACCGATGTGCTGGCACTTCCTTAGCCAAAAACCATATCCATTTTGTTCTTGACTATCCAGCCCCTGCTAACACTACACAGAGACGAATTTGATTGTCAATTTTACCATTATTGGAGGATAGGATGACTATTTCAGTATAGTGATTTTAAACCAACTATGATCATGGTCAAAACGACCATTAAAAATCCTTGTTACCATGTTACCATGATCATAGTCAAAAATGCAATGAACGTGTTGAATTCCACCATTTTCATGGTTATTGTAACCATTATATGCACTAGTCATCCTGACCATGATATAATTGTCGGAATTTTTCTCAGAGTACAGTGACAGCTGACAGTTTGAAAGTCAGTTTGTGTATGTGCCCCAACATGATTTCTTCACAATTTTTTTTGAGATAATCTTCTATGAAAAGTTCTAAGACATTCCTTGAGAAGTTTTTATAGCTATTCTCCACGAATTTGGTGGCATTGCTCTAGGGATTCTTTCAGGAATTTATTCTGGCATCTCATCGGCAGTATTTCAAAGCATTCTTGTGATTCTTGTGAAGTCGAGTTATTAGTACGAGACACTGAAGAAGTCTACACATTGTAGACGAAATACGCGTATCTGTCGAAGATAAGCAAAGGTAGTTGGAATTAAATGGAAAATACTAATTTTTCTTCTAATTTCTAGTTACAGGTATTCCACTAAACAGCTCAAACCCTTGAGGATTCTTGTGATGGTTTTTTTTAAGGAATCCCTTAACTTGAAAAGTTATGTGATTCTAAAGGAATCTCCGGAGGACACCTGCAAGAGCTACACAAAAACTTTAAGGTAATTCCAAAATTTATAAGATAAGATAAAAAAGAATTCTTGGAGAAAATCCTGATTTGATGGAGCAATCTAAGAAAAATGTTTTGCATGAATTCCATAATCTCATTTATTTAATTCTGAAATTGCAAAAAGTCCGCAAGGGGCTTTGTAAATTTGTGTAATAAATTTTCTGAGATGTCTGAAGGAATTTTAACATATAGTTCTCAAAAAAAATTCTTCAATACTCTCTTCAAGTATTCCGATGGAGATGTAAGTGTCTTAATATTGATGGAACAGTTGATTCGTTACTATACGATCCAAGGAATCCCAGATTATACAAAGTATCTTAGAATTGAGGCCTTCAATAGTTCCGCATGGTGGTAGACGACCAAAAGGCTATCGTTGGAGTCAATTATCATAAAAAATTTGGAACAGTGTTCGGAGCTTGTGTTGTTTTTCTTGTTCCAATCTGCGACAACAATCAAACCACCAGCGCATTTTCTGTCATTCTAATGACACAGTGCTCATTATCAATAAAGCGAATCCAGTCAGGATTTCGGAATTCCTGAACATGTTCAATCCGCTGAAGTCTCACTAATGATTCTCCTTACAAATATTTGTGAGGATGATCACCTAAAACACGTGACGGATTTTGGAGTTTCTGATTTAGAGAAACATCTTCGTAATAAGTCGGAAGTATACATAGGGGTAACAGCAGGAGCAATGCTTGACAACTTGTTGGAGAAAACTACTGTGTTTCCAACGAGCAGGCTTTTCTCTTGCTAAGAAAGTTCATTGTGAACTTTCTACTAATCCCTGTATTACTAATTTCCTTTAGAAATAATATCCGTTTTGCTGTAGTGTTATGTAGGGACCCTGATAAATACATTTAAACCCCATTGACAAGACCCTTTTAACACAGAGAACAGACATTGATGTCCATATACCTTTTCTTGAAAAACGTGTGTAAAAGTATGGTGAGCAGCCAGTAAAAGAAGCATGTGCAGAGAAAAACAAACAAAACTTTTCAGGTTATGAGCTAGGCTTTTTTTGATAAACATTGAAATGACAGTTATCGCACAACTGCAGCGCCGCCTACCAGGAGCATAACGACATACATTCGAAATGTCGGTTTTAAATTTCACACAAGTAGCAGACCGAAGATGAACGTCTGTTCTCTGTGCTTTTACATCGGCCTATGCCAATAAATGTGTTCTGATGATTATATATCAGCGCCAACATTTGATTAGGGCGAATCTTTTTTTGTAAACAAATACTTAGTCTGCTAATTTTTCAGAAGTTGACTACAATTCCGTCAAATTGAATATATCAGCGGAAAGAAAAAAAGGTCCACTTCTTTAAAGAGTGCTTTATTTGAATTTATGACCTTTTGTTCAAGAGAAAATGACTACCAGAGCGTTGTTTGCAAAAGCTGATTCGCCTAATCTATTATTGGCGCTGATATCTGTTTATTTTACATTCAACTCAATACCAGTTATGAAAAAGGAGTGCATATGCATTCAGGCACCTGAAAAGTTTCCATTCTACTTTGGCAGCATCAAAGTTTGACAGCTAAGATTGTTGCCAAGATTTTCTGCGGTCTAAAAGCAGAATGAAAGCAAGATTTTTTTGGTAAAATCTTTGAAGATGGGAACGCAGCACAATGTGGCAGCCCTGGTTGTGGGTTCATCTATGAGCACGAAGTGGTGTGTTTGCAAGTCAAGTTCGCCCGTGCAGAAATGGTCAGATGTTTTTACCAAGGCTGTTCGCCGGTACACTGTCACCAGCGACATGATGGCATTGATCTGGCAAGTAGTGCAGCAGTTCGTTCGGGAAACGGTAAAATATAAGAACATGTTACATATCGCTTGAAAGCTGAATAAATACCCTCTTGTTTATGTTTACGATTATGTTTCTAAAAACTTGAAAGACTTCAACGACTTGTTTAGAGCGATTTTTGTTTTCGTTTGCAAAATGAAACCAAAGAAAGGTTACGCAATACGATAGAAGCTCCGATTTAAGGGCTGCTGCCCGTCATTTTACCAGAATGAAACAAGTAAGAATTTCGAGATCGAGATCTATCTCCTCGAGCAACTTCAAAAATATCAGTTAATTCCAAATTATGTTAACCTATTTTCCCTGTCATAAAAATTCGGAATAAATGCGAAAAAAATGCAGGGATTTTCAAAATAACGATTGTATGGCCATCCTGCGTGACCATCAATTTGAATAAAGAAACATAAAACCTCAATTAAAAAGTAATCTCGCTAAAAATAAGTGGCGTACCACAATCCCTCTTATGCAGTCTTTTGCATTTTCTGTGCACTCCAAATGCCAAAAAAAAAAACTATTCCAGCTTATAATTCATAAAACCCGCTAAAACTCAAGCGTTGGTTTTTCATTTTCTTGTACCGAAAACCACAAGAAAAACCAATAAATAATGCTCAAACAGTTTCCGGAAGCAACTGATAACGCCGAAATATTAGGCAATAAATTGTAAAACCAAAAAATTCACCCCTAATTTTTTGAACCGTTAGAATTTTTGCAAGGTAAAGTTCAGCCAGCGCTGCGCTTCATGCATGAGACTTTGAGTTTTTGAAGTCTGAACGCTGCCTGGAGATGAGATACGCACATGATGATCCGATAAACACAGATATCCATTTCCATAGGCACTCCTAAGCACCATTCACTGACACCTGAAAGTAAATCAAATGCCATAACGAGAAGCGACAATGTGGCAACCGAATACGGAATCGCCGTAATCGCGAGCAACACATCGCTTCCCAATCCGGCAAGCAAACGACTGCTCCTGATTGCGTCAAAGGGAAAGGAAGGCGCCCAATGTCACTCACTAACGAGTCATCCGTCAAACGCAGCGACGCCGGCAAAAGTGACAAAAAGAGAAATGCGTGACGAGTTCAACGCCCTGCACAACGGCGGCGACGACGTTGATGATAGTGATCGTGGTCCATGGTCTAACACAGCGATCAGATATCCAAAGACTACTACCGGGAAATCGGCGCCGACCGGTGAAATCAGCTAATTGGTTCCGTCAGTCAAATTATTAGCTGGAAGCAGTGGCCACGAAACAAAGCGTAAATTCACTGCACTCGGGTTTTGGGTAATGATCGCGGGTAGATTTACTGCAAGCAAAGAACGGTAGAATTGATTGCGTCTTGTTTACATTCGGGAGAACTTGCGGCGTGAAAAAGAAGAAGCTAATTGCGAAATCGATTTTTGTTTTTCGGAACGCGCGATAACGATTGAGGAAACCCGTTGATCGATCGATTGCTAGTCTGACAAAACGGTTTTCATTACGAGGGCGAAATAAAGATTCCGGTCGATTGGTGGATTGCAGAAAAACGGTCCGAGCTAATGTCGTGAAATGATCGTACGGCAATTACTTGTTTTGGCATATAAATCAGGAAACTCAAAGCCGCCTCACGTAATTGCGCACCAACATGAAATATTAAACTTCAAAGCCTATTAATTTGACATTTACTGCCGCTAGGGAGCTTCGTATATTATCGCACTCGTCAAGCGATTAAACTGACAATGATAGTAGCTGCTTTGGGATGCGGCGGACGTACGAACGAACGGAGAGAAAAAAAAAAGTGAAACCGATGAAATGTCTTATTAAAATTTTACTCATCATCCCAAATGAGAAAGGTCCATAAAACTCCCTAGCCTTGAAATGTGCGAGTGTGCGTTTATGTTTTGATCGGCCAGCAGCGGGAGATTCGATCATCGTTTCGGTGCGAGGTTGGCCATTCAACGAAACACTCGGAAACATTTCGGTAGAGCGCCGACTTTCCAATTTCGATCATAATCCTACCCAAAGCATATGGTCATTTGCAACAACGGAGTCGAACTAGTTGTATGAATAAATTGTGGACTTACCTTCAGCCGAGTCGGTCCTCGAAGACCTTCTGCGTTGATTCACCTCCCGAAATGTCACGTCTCTGTGTCTCTCGCCTCTACACGGGACCCATTGAAACCGGTTTTATGGGCAGCAACGAACTCACGCCAAGTCCCGAATGAGTCATGCTAAACGCATCTCCGTCGCTTCTTGGATCTGGAAATGGACCGAAAACGAAAACAATTGCCCGGATTAAATACAACACTGTCAATGTCAATGTCACCGTGAAACATAATTCGATCCAGATGGCAATACGACGGCCCGGTTTGGTTTGCACTGTGTTTCGCGAGCTGGGAAATTATGGAAGTACACGTGGCTGTTACATAGCCTTACTCTTTTCATTTCTCCAACGTTCAAGGCAGCGGTAATTAGGCATGCATTGTCCACAGTAAGGTTGCGTTAATGACAGCAAATAAACAGGTGTAAATTGGCGAAAACGAAAATTTCCCTTGATCGTGGTTTGGAATTAATTTGAGAGTGTGAAGTGATTTCGCTTTCTTCGGGTAATTCGGTTTGCAGTTGACACGAGTCATGATCGAGAATGGTACGCTATTAAGAATGAATCGATGGAGGCCGTACCATAGGCGTAGCCAAGATTTCAAATAGGGTGGGGCAAGATAAATTTTTATAGAGAGAGAGAGAGAGAGAGAGAGAGAGAATTCCACCGTCTTCGACCAGCGGTTGCACACCTGGAACATTATACAACGGACAGCACAACGCTCGGTGGACCAGTAGAGTAGGGACTAGACCTGTGCGCCGATCTGTTTTGAATCGGCGGCGGCGTAAGGTCTGTATCCACTTTAATTCGAACACCTTCAAATCATTGTAACATTTGAAATATTGCACGTAGGAATGAAATTTCACTGTGGTATAGCTGGGAGTCGATTATGGAAAAAAAAAAACTATGAATGATGTTTAAATTTCTTGTGTAGTATTCAAGATGGCGACAAAAGAAAAACAATTGCGCGAGCGAATTTTGTACGGGCGTACGGCAAATCCTGACTTGTCAATACGAGACCTTGCAAAAACATTGGATTTGCCTAAATCCACTGTTCTGATGTGCTCAAACCATTTTCCGGAACGTTTGACGCTGGAAGGAAGCCGAGAAGTGGCAAAACCAGTGGACGCGCTGATCCTGTCATGGACCGAAAGGTGACAAGGATATTAACGAAAAACCCAAATCTTTCCATCCGAACGGGCTCGGCGTAAAATAGGGATGTCGCCTGGTTTGTCCAAAAATCAAAACAACGTTTAGGTGCTTAAGTCGTTTAAAAGTAAAAACAGTTTCAAAAATCGCAACGACAAACAGAACTTGGCAACGCAGCAAAATCACGGGCTCGACGTTTGTTACTGCGAATATTTGACAGAGATTTTCATCCCAAGTAACAATTTTAGTTTTATTCCAGCCGAATAGCACTCCTCCCGGCTTTGTTGATAAAACTACATTTAAAACTGTTTCGTCCACCAACACCTCCTCTATGCATCTTTAAAGCCGAAATGTGTACAAAGTGGCCCACTCTATAGACAGTTGTGAAAACAAATTAATAAAACCTTTACAAGACCATACAGATTTTGAAAATGTTCTAGTGAAAGATGTTATGACCACTTGAGAACCTTCATCAAACCTATTGGCTGCCATCAAAACCTGCATAGGGCCAAATGGCCACAGCTGTCAAACTTCACGGTGATATCGTGGTTGGTTTTTGTTGTTCTGCTTTGTTCGATTCTCCGCTCTTCTGATTCATTAAGCAGTAAATAATATCTAGGAAAAAAAGTTCTAGCGTTGCGGAAGAGTTTGTTTCATAGCAAAATATCCAAAACAAATTGAGTTTCTTCACAGCGTATCATGCTGCAAATCATATGCGCATTTAATTTTATGGTGAATATTGGTACGATAAGAGCCGAAAATTAATGCGCCTCGGAAATAATGCGAGTTTAAATCTACAAAAACAAAATTGAAACAAATATATTCGATAAATTAATCATGAATTTCCTGAAAATTTATGGAATTAAATAAGGTTATCTAAAAGAATGCCAAAATTGGTCTCTGATTTACAGTTTATTTGGATTACATTTAAAATTTGGTGTATTTATTTTTCCACATTTCAGTTATTTCATATATTTCAATATGGCGATTGGAAAAAAATCACTGTTTTGGCAAAAAGCCAATTTATCTTCGCAATGGCTACTATAAAACTCTTTGGTCATTTGGTGACTTTCCTCAATGCCAATTTGCCATTTAATGCATTTACTGGAGGCAAAATGGTTTTAAAATGCTTTTTCAACTGACCATAATAAGATAATTTGAATGAGTCCTAAAACGGCATTTCAAAACAGCATTTTACGAGTTCATAAAGTCAAAATAAAACCTTTGATAGGAGTAAAAGGAACTTTAGAAGACAAGGTTTTAAGATCGCTGTAAAGAAGCTGTGTAGGTTCTCATAAACCTGACTAAAAGTTGAAACCTATTGGCACCTCTTGGTACCATTACTAAACCAAAATGATTTCCAGTGGCTTTCATAAAACTTTAATAAAACTTAATAAAACTGGATTGTTTTGGCAATGTTACTTGAGATGCGTTGTTATGGACGATAAAACTTATGTTCTGGAGGATTTCAAGCAGCTTCCAGGGCTGGTTTATTATTTTGCTATGGTCAGAAATGCTACAGCTGAGTATTTCAGAACGAAGAAGGCATCGAAATTTCTCCAAAAATTACCTTGTGTGGCAAGCAATTTAGAACGAGTGGCCAAAGAGTAAAATTCTTTCGTCACTACAGGCACAATCAACAAGGAAGTCTATCAGAAAGAGTGTCTGCAGAAGCGGTGCTACCCTTCATCAAAAGTCACAAAGAAAAACCTTTGTTCTGGCCTGATTTGGCATCGATGCCACTATGCTTAAACTGTGATGGAAATTGGTACGAGTAAATCAAGTGAACATTGTACCAAACCTCAAACCCGCCAAATTGCTCAGAGCTACGACCAATCGAGAGATATTGGGCTCTGATGAAGCGGAATCTTTCTGAAAAGAAGTAAGTAATCAAAGACATCAAACAGTTCCAGCTAATTTGAACCCTTATGGCGGAGTTAAACGCAAAGTTCGAAAATTTTATGCAAATACCGAATAACTATGTTTTGTCTTCACGAACTGTTAAAACGCATCCCATGAATCTGAAATAAACAACTACGATGGAAATATAATGCGAAATTTATGTTTTATTCATGTTTGAGGCGTCCGGATTATTGCGGATAGAGACCTAATATGGTATTTTCAAAGGGCGGCGACGGCGTGGATCATAAACTATCTCATAAACATTTCCTCATGCTTATCCCTTTTAACTGTTTGGCATTTACGTGCACTATTGAGACTAAAAGATCACTCATATTCTTATGTGTTATTAGAAAGCCGGATATCCATATGGTCCATATGACTCAAGTCGATGAATTGACGTGGAACATTGTGTGTTACAAATATATGAGACTTAACAGAATAGGAATTTGTTCATCACAAGTCGACGAGAACTCGGCTTATGTCTATGATTAATAAACTTAGCCAGTTTCAGAAGGGTAAATATTAGTAGTGCCAAACACACACTATACATATGAGGAGAAGTGCTCTAAAGTGAGTCTATGGATCTAAAAATTCGGACCTGTCTTTAATTTTTTATATTGATATGTAAGTGGGACACCCTTGCGTTGTCAAGCCGGCCAGACATGCCGCAAGGGCTCAGTATGGATTCTCTGTCCTGAAGCTAAAAGTTTAATATCTAAAAATCTAAAGATCTAAAAATCTACAAATCCAAATATCTAAAAATCTAACATATCTAAAAATCTGAAAATCGAAAAATCTCAAAATCTAAAAATCTAAAAATCTAAAATCTAAAAATCTCAAAAATCTAAAATCTAAAAATCTAAAAATCTAAAAATCTAAAAATCTAAAAATCTAAAAATCTAAAAATCTAAAAATCTAAAAATCTAAAAATCATAAGTGTATATAAAAATTAAAAAATTTAAAATTTAACAATCTAAAAATTTAAAATCTAAAAATCTGAAAAATCTAAAAAATCTAAAAATCTAAAAATCTAGGAAATCCAAAAATCTAAAAGTCCATCTGAAGAATCTAGAAAATCTAAAATCTAAAAATCTTAAAATCTAAAAATCTAAAAATCTAAAAGATCTAAAAATCTAAAAAATCTAAAAATCTACTACAAAATCTACTTAAAATCTAAAATCTAACAAATCTAAAAATCTAAAAATCTAAAAATCTAAAAATCTAAAAATCTAAAAATCTAAAAATCTAAAAATCTAAAAAATCTAAAATCTAAAATCTAAAAATCTAAAAATCTAAAAATCTAAAATCTAAATATCTAAAAGTCTCAAAAATCTAAAAATCTAAAAATCTAATCTAAATATCTAAATATCTAAAAATCTCAAAATCTAAAAAATCTCAAAATCTCAAAATCATCAAAATCTAATAATCTAAAAATAAAAAAAATCTGAAAATCTTAAAATCTATAAATCTAAAAATCTAAAAATCTAAAAATCTAAAAATCCAAAAATCTTAGAAATGCTAAAATCTAATAATCTAACAATGTTGGGGCTCGGCCACAACATTCTTCTATTACACTCTGTGAATCTTCTGGCAAAATGTGAGTGCAGTCGGTTTAAAAAAACTCTGACAATAATAGAAGAAAACCCGCCAAAGTCGTCATTTCCCCTATCTAAAAATTTGAGAATAAAAATTAAACAAATATCTAAAAAATTTAGGATTAAAAAATTTAAGAAACTTAAGGTTTCAAACCCTTAATAAATAAACAATAAAAAAAATCCAAATTGCTATAATTATCATACATGCTTAGGAGCTTAAAGATTCAAAGATAAATCAAATATAAAAATATTCAAGAGTTAAGAACAATGAAATATACCGAACAATCAATATTTTTACAACTATAATCACGTTTTAAAAAGAATCCACAATGCACTGATTTACCGGTTAATTCAGTGGTTAGCCATGTTATATGATTCGAGATTTGTCATGTTTAAATAAAAACAATGTTTTCCCGAAGATGATTTTATTCGGCAAATGTTTTGTCCATTTTGTTTTTCGGTGATATGAGTGTAGATGTATCGACAAAGATTTTTCAAAGGGGCTTAACTGACAAACGTAACCGATGGATTTTTCCGCGGGTTTCTCGTCATTGAAAACTCGCCTAATCAATCCACCATGGCCATTTCGAAGAAGAAGAGTTCACCTATCCAATAGAATTGAAGGCTTACATGAGTAGCCTTTGTGCGATGAGAATTCGAGAACATGAGATGTACGAACATTGATATGAGGCTACTCTATATCAAGTGATATCCCGACCAAAAGCAAAGAACAAAATTATATCAAGTTTTGATCACTCAGTTACGAAATCAAGAGATAACGAAATTACAGCAAAGTAAGATAAAGATATAACATAAACAAAACAAACTTTGTAACAGTTTTGTTACGATGTAGCAAAATCCTATCAAGAAGTGTTAGAATTTAATTACTTCTTTGCGTAGATTGTACCTCGTGGGACATTATATCTTAATTTGTTATAAGTATGTTACACAATTATTCAGATGAAAACGTCTTTAGCACATTTATATCATAATCAGTTAGTCATATCAAGTTTTGTTATAATTTTGTTATTTTTATACCTTTCTGGTCGGGAAAGGTCATAGCCTGGACAGCATTTTATTTTCGTTTTAACAAAATCATGAAATACCATTCAACAAATTTACCGATTCGTTAAATATGAAGAAAATATGTTAATATGTTTCCACACATCGCTGCACTATGGTCCGAATGGACAAATTTCGCGACAAAAATCGATAACTCGAAAACCATTAACTTTAGATAGATAATGTCTTGGGAAGATTTGATTACTACTGCCATTTGTTCAGCTTTATCATCTATCACAGTGTGCTCAACAGATGGCGCAAGTATGTAAGTGACCATGATTTGTAGTGAAAAATGTTCGATGTGTTATGTTTGTTTTTCTGTGATATGAATGTTAATAAATTAACGGAGATGGATATATATAAAAATATAAACATTTTCTCGAGAAATCTCGAGTAGTTACGGTCTTTTGTGATAATTTTTGATGCTGCTGATCAAAGATTATGCAGAAAAAATGCAAAACTACCAAATTTAAAAAGATTTTTTTCCCTAAAGGGGACAAAAGGGGACAAACAATTGTGCATAGATCTTGTAGATGAAAGTTTGTACTTGCAGTTCACGTACTCTGTGTTTGCAAATATTTGCAAATAAAGGAATATGATATCTTGCAAAAACGTATATTTTTTTACACTTCAACCTCAACAACTTTTGTAATACAATAACTAGCAACAATTTTGTATCTTCAAAATGTGCGTCATTTTATACTTTAAAAGTCATCTCTGTAAAGTTTTCATGTTCAAATTGAAATAAAAAAGTTACAGCAAAAAAACTGTTTTTTCAAGTCCCACCCTAAGGATAGTTGGAAAAACTGTTATAAAACGATACATAGATGAGATAGAATTAAAATTTCTTCGGCAAAGTTTCATTAAATTGAAATATCTATAATTCTAATGAAGCAAAAAATCCTCTAAATCATAGGAAAAAAAGTTTAAATTTTTATTATGAACATAAAAGGAACACCCTAGTCACAACCCAAACCAAAACATAGATGTTATTTTAAAAACCAAATCTTCCGAAGACATTATCTGTCTGAAGTTAATGGTTTTCGAGTTATCGATTTTTGTCGCGAAACTTGTCCATTCGGACAAGCGCTGGTCCGATTACCATTATTTGTGGTATCAATATGTACACTTGTGATGGAAATTTTCTCGACATTTAATCACCACTGATCACCACTGCATCTTTACAATTGCCAAGGGAAGGATAGTTGTCTTAGTGAGGCAGGTTATTTTTAGATCATGGATTCACTGTGGTAAGTGATGCGATCAATGAAAGCGCAGTAGACTGCTTTTTATTTTAAATCTAGTGGTGATAGAAAGAGGCAAGTGACAAATAGCAAGGAAGGGGACGGGCCTGGGATAGAACTCCCGACCATCTGCTCAGTAAGCAGAACGGGTAACCACTGAGCTACCCAGCCACGTAGAAAAAAAAGTGGGTTACATCTAGGATAAAAACGCAAGTTTAACGTAGGATCGCGTTGGTGTAACTCTTTATATGAAAATTCCTTTCCTTATTTGACCTGCATTCGGGCGAGACAGGCGCTGGATATTGCTTTAGTTTGAGATCACCGGTTTTTTCACATTGAGAATGTATGCTAGTCCCAAGCATCATCTGTTGGTTCTCTGTATAATAACAGCTCATCTGGCAGCAATGCAGCAGCAGCCTCTGGTGGTCAATAATGTTTATTATCTTACTCATGGTCATATGATCGAATAAAATCTTTGAATAGGATAAAACAACTGCAACTTTTCGCTCTGATCAGCATGCTGTATTGTCTCTGAAATTTGGATATGAGTCGTTTCGTCTCGTTCATAGATTATCATAGCATGTGCTCCATTAAAATCTCTTAGATAGGGAAACAATAGTTTAACACACTGAATTAAACTGTAAGATATGATTAACATACAAGCATTAGCATTGGCATTAGCATTGACGTTTGCACACTTCGTGGATGGAGCTACGATGAGGAATAATTTGTTGAAGACATTGCATGCCACCATGAAACAAAACCAGTTTCTGATACGTTTCTTCACGCAATAATCTCCACGAAGACACTCCTCGATCCCTCACCTGGCCACGTCCATGCAACCGTTGGTGATAGGGAGGATTTGGTATCTACCTTAAGAAGACACGGGAAACCCACGTAGGCTTCAGTTGAACAGAATGCCCTGTTTGGTGTACCGAACAAAAGTGTATTCAAAAATGGTTGTTGGGAGCATCTAGTCTAAGAAGGTTAAGTGATGCTCGATTTCTTTTCAAACGGTTGGAACTTTAGCATTAATTATAGTCCTAGCTCCCTATCGCTTATGGCTATAGCGGCATTACTCGCTCTCTGAAAAGAGAAGAATGTCTAAAGATATAAGAACGGGTACTGAAAAAGAACTTGTCAGATTTCTTAGATTGCTGCGCACACTCACACATACACGCATATATACCCATATTTATGGTTTTCAAGTAGCTTCAAATGTTTTGAACCTTTGAGACATAATGAGCAAACTGTAAGATATGATTAACATATATTCTCAATAATACGGAGCTACAGTACCGTCAAACAGTAAACATTGATCAGCAGGATAACATTGACCGGTTTGGTCAGAGGGTAAGTCACTCGGCCACCATGTGGTACCACCGTCAAAAACACTCTCCAGCGCTCTTCAAACACGCCACCTTATGGAAGATAAGTTTATTTCTGGCACCACTTACAAGAATTAATTGTTTGTTTTCTCCAGAGGACTGTAGAAAGCATTAGTTCTTGAAGCCTGTACTTTCGGTGTGGCGCTAATGACGTTTTTAATAGTTTAAGCTCAGTTCACAATGTATTGGTAAGGTACAATATTCTTTCTATCAAACAACTAGTATCAGTAATTTAGATAAAACATTATAATACCTGTCTGATAAACAATAAACAAAAATAATCACCACACGCAGCACCAAGTTTTTGGCTTCACAATTGTTGTTCGTGAATGACAGCCACTTCAGTCCTGTGGTTTTCTCACTGTTTGGTCTCCCCCTCGCTGGCAATGATGTGATTCAGATGATGCGTTAGTTGTCGTAGAATAAACGTCAATTTATCCATGGTTGCCAAATAGCATAAATGTTCATCTGAAGTATTGCCAGATATTTTGAACCACAGAAACATCTTCCGCCACACTGAAACACAAACACAACGTGGCACAGTGACTAACCCCCTGGGTTTGGCCCCTCTCACAAATAGTTTAAATAAACATTTTCCGTTGATACTCTTTCTAACTATGAATTTTGTTTCTTAATCAAGTATTATTTGGCATCCGAAAGCTATAACATTGGTTTAAATATTCAAATTTTTACTAAAAACTGAAAATTGATTTGAGCATAGCTTTTTCAACTTTCCGCTAGCGGGGAACAAAACAATCAATTCTTGTCTAATAGCTAACATTGCTGGTAAGAAATATTTGTTTGGATACGTTAGGTTAGCTAGAATGGGTTCTCAATTAAAATGAAAAGAGTGTTATAAAAATTTTAGTCTTTACTATTTGAAAAAAAATCTCATGGATGTTCACTTTTTGCTCTTTTTTGCTACATCTTGTCACAAAATCCAGGCAATTTAGCGCTTTTGCGTTGAGGCAAAGGGGCAATCTATCAAACATTAGCACTAAATAATAAACAAATGAAACAAACATCTAAATTCTGAAAATTGATTAAAAAGTTAGGGGGGAACAACGGCCCCACTCTGCCCCTCCCCTTCCCCGGCCACGCCTATGGGCCGTACCATGAAATGAATCTGAGAACGGTTTGTAAATTGTGGCATAAGCCATTTATTATGACAAAAGATGCATCGGAGAAATTGGATTGTTTCCTCGAGGAAAGCTATTCAATCTGATGACAGTGTCACCTACTGTACTCACAGCACCTGACACTACTTCAAAACACGTGTTACGTGAATATTACGGATATCTCGGCAAGGAATTCGCTTTCCTGATTGGCATGAATAATCCAGCCATCATCGCTTCCCTCTCGTCCATCGACGTCGCGTGGCGGGGGCGTAACTGTCCATTTACCTCCGGTTTATCGCTGCTTGATGATCAATCTACTCCTGCCAGTCGCATAGCAAGCAAGCAGCTAATTTGTAACGTTTTACCACAAAACTGGCGGCATCGGAGCTGGCCGGCATCGGGTGCTTTTCGCTTTTGTTCAATTACCCAAAATATCATGTTAAATGCAGCACAACACATTCGATACAAGGCACCCCAACCACCGTGGCTTGCAGCGGGTCGTCTATCCTTGCAGCCAAACCGTGGTGCCGGCGAACGACGATGCAACGTTGGTAGTAGGAAGCGAAAGTCGACAAAAAAAAACCCACGGATTGACGACGAAAAGCAACACCCGAGATTTTACTTTCATCGGACTCTAATTGTCGTCAATCACTGAAACTGCCTAGAGCAACCACCCCTCGCAGTGTCGAGGACGGTCGATCGAAATCTGCAGCGTGGCCACCGAAAAATTTCCCTTGAGACGAACGTTGAAAAATTAATGTCATTTTACGCCTAATGACAACTGCTTCGTTGGTTGGTTGGTCGATCAAATTTTTACGTGGCACAGTCATCCGGTTCAGCGGGGAATTGTTGATGTGGTGTGAATATCAAATACCAATGCAAGTTTCAATGCCACCCAAGCAAGAAAATGTAAGAGTTGGACGATGTTAGAACAGGGTTTGACGTTGTCCACATTAGGCTTTAAGCTCCAGCATCATGATTTCGGGATGAATCTGTAACGCTTTAGCTGTAGTTCTCTTTTCATCGTGATTAACCAACATAAGTCAAGGCACCCAGCGTGACGAAGGTGTGACATTACATAAAGCTCGATTCAAAGTAAATCTGGACGCACGGTGGTTGGAACAAAAAACGTTTGACAGGCGTTTGTTGATGCTCATTGGCAAAGAAGTTGGTGGAAAGTTTTTCTCTATTGATCGACGCATCTCGAAATTGCGGATCATGGAACTTGAGGAAAGAAAATTAATTGTGCCCAAAAATCTAGGGAATCCTTCGTGGTCTGCCTCAAAAATAACAGCAGTGTTTAAATTCCCAAAGTCAACGGTGTGTCTTGTAATCAAACGTTGCAAAGATACTCTGAGTGTGGCTAGAGCACAGCGCATCTATCATAAAAGTGCCACTAGGGACAAAGAGCTGAGGAAAAAGGTGTTGAGGTACGTGAAAAGCAACCCAGGTGTCTCCACACGTGATTTGGCAAAGAAATACGATTCCAACTTTTCCACCGTGCGTAACATCCTTTCAAGAAAAGGATACATTCTTTTAAGGCCATAAAGCGAGCACGATTACTATACAAACGATTTTTGACGAAATTTAATGGCTGTATTTTAGTGGATGACGAAACATATGATTATAAACAAATCCCCGGACGAAAGTTTTACCTGGCAACTGGTCGTGAGGATGTGCCTTCCAGGTATAAATTTGCTTTTGCTGATAAATTTGCACGGAACCAAATGATTTGGAAGGAATCTGAAGTTGTGGCCTTCAAACCAAGGTTTTCATCACATCTCACGCAATGACGTCGAAGGTTTACATTCAAGGGTGTCTGAACAAGCGAATTTTACCCTTCATTCGGCAACACAAGACCAAAGTTATGTTTGACCGGATTTAGCCAGCAATTCGTGTATGCTGTTCAAATGCGTCCAAATTTAATTTGAATCGGGGTTTTCAGTATGTGTAAAAAAAAAAGTTGATCCACTCCTACCGACAAATCCCTTTTTTCTTTTTTTTTGCGGTTGAAAAGTGACCTGGTTATATAAACGTTGTTTTATGATTTATTCAGTTTTGTTTGTTTATCCTTTGGATCTTCCTTTGGAAAACTAAAGGGGCTCTGCGTCACTGTCAACCACACAAAGATGCACGCTAGCTCACATTATATTGACAATTTTGATCATCTGACAACTGAAACCGACAAAGATTTTTCATTGGGGCTTAGCTGACAAACGTCTTTGAATTTGTTGGCCTTGGAAACTTGCCTAACTAATCTACCACAACCATTTCGAAGAACAAGAGTTCTCTTCTATAGAATTGGGAATATCGTAGAACCACTGCGTCCACTGAATTGAACTTTTGTGATTTACCCCTGCTTACTCTTAATATTTGCATCTTAGAGCTTGAACACCATTTCCCAAGTAGCACACTACGATCATAATTAGTTGTAGTAACTTGATTGTGACTTAGCAAGTCATATTTATGTTATCTCAACCGAATGGCAACAAGTGTGCTACTTGGGTTGTCAAGTGACCAGCCTAAGACGCGTCTCCCAGTGCGGGAAAATCTAGTTTATAAAACTCACCACCTTTCCAGGATTCGCAGTCTAAATTTCATCAGGTTGCATATGGCCACTGTTCAGAAATTTAAGTTTGCTCTTGTACAAAGCATCACAACTGCTGAGCAGATGTTCCGAGGTTTCACGTCCCATGTTACAGAAACGACAGAAACGACTGAACTAGGCCAATGTTTTTCAAATGATATCTCCTCGGGCAATGAACCTTTTTGACTGAACGCAGCATAATTCTGGGCCAATATTCTGTGCATTTGGCCCTTGTTTAGCAAGCTCGTCTGCCCTTTCATTAACTTCAATGCCACAGTGTCCCGGAACCCAGAATAAATTTACGGAGTTATCTTGGTACCACGTAAGGAATGTCATGGTTTTCCACAGGTTTCATCAAATCCCCATTCATATACATCACTGGCCCATTTTGAAAGCTTTGTGAAATGCTCAGATGACCGACTAAGTCACCAGACTTGAATGTTTTCTACCGTTTGAGTCTAAGCATACTCTTTTCCGCTTCTAATTGCACCTATTTGTGTAGATTTTGATGGAGTGCTGCGCATCGCTCCCGCAATGGACACTAATCGTTGAAATTTTGTCAGCTTTTTCTGTGCAATAGCCTCTTTTGTTTTTGGCCACCACACAAGCGAAACATGCGTTAATTTTGGATGAATTATGGATGTATAAATCCACATTATCATTTTTGGTCTTAGACCCCATTTTCTGTCAAATGTTTATGAGCATATCCAGAAAGCACTGGTTGCCTTACCGATCACAAACTGAACATGAGCATTCCAGTTCAGTTTGGCATCCAGCATCACTTCTAGGTATTTCACCTGTTCACTAAGATGGACTTCCAATCCTCCTAGCTGAAAAGCTTTCAGACTAAATTTCCTTTTCCTAGTGAAAGGTACAATTACTACTTTTGATGGATTAATGCTAAAGCTCTCCTTGATATGCCAAGACTGGAGATTTTTAAGCCCCATTCTGATGCATGGTCACTATCGGAGTTATTGTTTGTTTTGTTTGCAATGAATCCGGTTTTGACTGATAAAGGGCGCGCCTTTGAAGAGTGCTGTCGCTCACAAAGGGTTTAAACAACGGAAACTTTCAATTAAATCTGATTCATTGCCAACAAAACAAACAATGACAACTGTAACAACACCGAATACTTCATCATTTCTCAATAGTGATGAAGTAACTCGACATGCACTAAACAAAGGCTACGGGATATACTACAATAGATCCAATTACTGGTCGCAGTGGTTTATGTCCCGAACAGAGGAAAAAAAAAGCCCCATTGCATTCCCTCTAAAATAATATTGTCAGATTTTCCCCTCCCTTAGCTCAGTCGGTAAAGGCGCGGCTACAAAGCAACACCATGCTGGAGGTGGCTGGGTTCGGTTCCCGGTCTGGTCTAGGAATTTTTGGTTAAGGAAAATGTCTCGACTCCCTGGACATAAGGTAGGATTGTATTTACCGCACAACCATACAAAAGCAAAAATGGTACCAGCGAAAGCTCTCAATTGATTATGTGGGAATGCATTCAGAACACTAAGTTGAGAGCAAGCAATAAGCAAATTGCGAAAGCAATAAGCTTGAAACGCTAAAAAAAGAAAACAATGAGTAGATTTTGTGCGACAAAAAATTTACAAAAGAAGCCATTCCCGTCTAGAAAGATATAACAACATTATATCAGCTTGAGTTATTATGTTCTACTCATTCTCTTTAACAAGCTTTGCTATAAACTTGATGCAGGATGTTGTTAAAATATCAAAATTTATAACAACAACCCCTATTGTCTAATCAGAAGCATAACACAGCGTGTTATAATAACATCAAAAATATAACAAACTGTACTTCATTTCCATGATATATTATAACAGGCTCCTAATACATAATGTTACAAGAAGTATCGAATTTCAAGCACCATGAGTTACTGGGAATATGATACTTTTAAAGAAATTTATAACTAAATATGTTATAATTTAAAAGTAGACAGGTTTTCCAAATTAATTAATAAAGAAAAAGAAAGCATATTTTTATAAGCAGTCATTATTTTTATTGTAGAGATTTTCAGCTGATATCATACATGATTAATAAACGGTTGTTGATAAAGAAGAGAGTTAAGTCAATGAAAATCAGAAAAAAAACCATTTATTAGCAAATAGTGGATCATGAATTAAAACAAATATGATTCTTCGCATGTAACAGGATTAGTAAAACCAAACATGAGTTTGTAAACCAAACATGAGAAAATACGGTATACAACGTACATATAACTTATCACCTTGTACAAACCGTTAGAAACGTAGGGGAGCTAAGAAATTCACAATTATATCCATATGAAAACGGAATTGCCATGCTTATAGGATTTCAGACCTCAAAAAACCATCCTGTCGTTCAGGTATAACAATCTTTTTTTTAAACAGGATACAAAATTTTGCCGGAGTAAAAAATCCACCCAAAAATTTCAAATCAAAATATAGAATTAAGAAGCAGCAAAAATGATGGTACATTGTTTGATAATGTTGAAGCAGATTATTACAAAGGAATTACAATTTGCACTAAAGATCTATGTAAGGATTAAAAATATAATAATCATTCATTTTCCTAAATGGCAATTCTTAAGTATTCATCGGTTGCCAATTGATTCTACTAACAGTGGTTCTCTTCAAGATAGATTTTCCAATACATGTTCATTTATAGGACTTCGGAAAATCAATAATAAAGTCGTATCTTTGATACGCTTGGATTATGTGCAAGCGTCACATTACAAAGTAAGGAAGATTAGAAATCTACAACCAAGTATATTTCAATGTGTAAAATATAATCGCAAATTGATTAAACTATTAAAATTAGAAAGAACTAAAAGTCTCAAACAAGATTTTAAAAAATGACGAATATTTTTGTTTAAAAATGTCATATTTTGATGTGAATTTGTTACATAATATAAAACATTTCATTAAAAAAATTGCAACAAAGTTTGATATATTTGTGATAGTATATTTTCTGGGTGCTGATCTCTCCAAACTTAACTTTATCATAACGAGTTACAAGTATCAAAGGTTGTTAGAATTTTGTTATTTTTCTGTTATGTTCTCATAGTCGGATTGTTTACGTTTGTCGATCTTTATCGAAGTATGACACGACAGAATAAATCAACTGATTCTTTCACATTTGCTTCGTATCCTATAATGACGTGACGATGCACACATATAAATGTGTTGAATATTAGAAAGAAAAGGTTGATGAGTTCATCCCATCCATACACCTATTATGTTTGTTGCCCTTCAAGAATTTGAATTGAATATGTTTTAATATTTATTGTAACATTGTATTGCCTAAACATTTCTGTTACCGCTGGAAATCTTAAGTTCTAGCGGTTCAGAAAGCTATAAAATATTGACAGTTGATCTTCCAAAAGAATCATTGCATATGTTTAAATACGTAAACATACCTTATATAGCTAAAAAAAATATGGAAACTACATAACACGCAATTTGAAAAAATCACACTGCATCTTTATGTTCTATTTAGGATATGTCATGTATCCTTTCTGAATAATAATACGAGTCCATCAAAATAACATAATATTACACGACCTTCAGACATTATATTGGGTGCTCGCCATTTTCCTTTAAATTACAAGACCGTCCATGTAAACTAAAAGAGGCACTCCTCCCTTCTACGCATCATCTGCGCTTCAGTTGTATTTCAACTCAAGGCAATCGTCAACGTGTGAAATTTCTTTTGCTTTCTGCGGCAGTAAACCAAAGTGCCAAATTTAAATCAATTCCTTGGTTGTCAGCACGCATGAAGGCATGATCTTGATCTATGTCTTGAGGCTATGATCTTTTTTCTTCTAATATTGTTTCCGCAGAGCAAATATTGAAAATTGATCTATTTCACAATAGAATCTACTACATACATATAACAGCATTCCCTGATTATAACACTGGGGTCAAAATTTACAATATCTGGAAATTCATTGCTCTATTATTTATTTTCGTTGGATATTCGATTCAAGTATAATTTTCAACTATCGACATTTACATCATCTTAATATGTGTCGAAAAAGGATTACAGTCCAGATTTAATTTGGTTGATGTAATTGTCCATGCAACAGATTAGTAAACCATAGAGGCCGCTCCATTTATGTGCATTACTTTGGCCATAAATATACACGATTTTTTTTAAGTGTGTACTGTTAAAACTATAGATCTTATGTATTAAAAGTAAAGACAGTTTGAATGACCTAGAATATCTCAAGGTTGTCACATTATGGCTGTAGACCTTCTACACTATTCAATGAATAGTGTTAGTCACATATTGTTTCCTTGCATACTCCAAAAACCTACTGTTACAACTGTAGATTTTTTGTTCTGAACTCAAGGAGAGTTAGAACATCACAAAATTAACAAATAATGACCGCTGACCATCCGAAAGATTCATTCAATAACATATGCAACATAAGTCCTGGGAAAAAATCAAGAGCATGGTACTTGAAATCAAACAATCGGATTTTAAAATGCTCTTCAGGGTATTTTATTCAATTAATAAATTGTTGAAAAATATATTTACAGTACGCTCAATGGGCCATTATCTTCGATTTTTCGCAGTGTACGGCGAACATGTTGAATCAGGTTCTGGACGGTGTCTTTGTCTATTTCTTTCATCTTCCGCTTGATTCGATTAACCAATTGTTGCTCATTGTTAGCTTCCCAGCCATTGTCGTACACCATACGTTTGAGAACACTCCAAAAAATTTCAATTGGACGAGCCTGAGGCACGTTAGGTGGATTGTCCTTTTTCGGTACAATTGGTATGTTTTGCTCAATTAGCCAATCTAATGTTTTTTTCGCGTAATGACAGCTTACAAGATCCGGCCAAAACATGATTTCGTCGTCAGCGTGATATTCGTTGATGAATTACTTCAATTTCAGCAAGCATTGGCTGATATACACGTCAGAATTGACAGCTTTGGCCTTGTTTGGGCGTATCAAAGGGGCCGAGATACCCTTCGATGACATGGCTGCCCACACTAACACCTTTGGCTCATATTTCGATTTGCTGGCATATTTATCATCGTCTAGTGTTGTTTTAATGTTAGCAAGATAGAAACCATCGTTGCCACTCAATTCATGGTGCGAAAACGTGAAGTAAGATTCATCATCCAAAATTATGCACTTTCGATTTGCAAAATGCTCGCGACGAAGTGCACGGCAGCCTTTTGGTATTTTTTCGAGTTGTTGCTGTGTATATTTTGGTGCACGCTGACGTTTCTGATAGATTACGCTATGTTTTCTCAAAATCCGATGGACTGTCATGTTTGAAACCTGAAATTTTCATGCTAATTTGCGTGTTGATTGGCCAACCTTGTTTTCAGCGCTTGACAGCAGTTTTTTCGTTGTTCTGGCACTCAATTTTGTTGGCGACCACTTTTCTTTTTATTTTCCGGTTCTTTACCATTACGGCAATCTTTCAAAACACGGTATATTGTTGATTTTGATATTGGCTCGTCTTTGAACACGCTCGAAATTTCACTTGTACTAAGCCGTTCAAAAAGGTTGGCGACTTGTGCTTGTAAATCCAGCTTGTACGACATTTTTAATGGAAACTACTGCGCAATTCGAAATTGACAGTTCAGTAGGAACACAGATGAACGTGACAAGTACATTGGTTGACATCTGTGTGTTTGTTAATGCTGTCAAATAAACGCCTGAAAGTATTCCCAGGACTTATGTTACACGTGTTATGTTTGAATACAAATCATAATCTACTGTTACAACTGTAGATCTGAAGTACTAATCTTAAGAGCTTTTCAGATAACCTAGAACATCCCAGAAAGATACAACAATATTTAACGTTTTTCACCAAAAAATTAATAATACGTATTTATATTGCCATATTCTGAAACAACGCTTTATATAATTAATAAGGCATACATTTTTTCTTCCTGAACTTCTTCAAATTCAGGATGTTCTAAGTACATTTAAGGTCTAGTGGGCCATAAACAAATTTGTTTTTTTTTATTTTCCAGACAAAAAAATGATGTAGACCAATTTGCCGAAGTCAGTGACACTTTTGTTCAGTCATTTTATGCAACCATTTTTCGTTTGAAGTCATTTATGATCCTTAAGCCGGAAGGGGTTAAAATTTAAAATTTATGATTTTTTTAATAATATGTGGCTGACAATCAAAGCTGTTCTCTACTTAAACTAATGCGTAGAAATATTTCCAATCGACTGGTGCAAAATTTTTGAAAATCCCATAAGAAATAACTGAGATAGTAACGCTTAAAACCTGACCATTTTTAGTGACGGCCGCGATGCATTTTTTTCAGTTATACCCCAGTATAGAAAGCAAAGATGTAGTACTACGTCAAAAAAAAAACGGCTTAAGTGGGTACAAGTGCACATTTCATGAACAATTGATGACTAGAAGGGGATCATATGGTCAGATACGACTAAAACAATGCTACATATTTGGGTCTGATGGTATCACAAGAAGCGGAAGACCGGTGAAAGCTTGAAAAAGGAGTGTTTAAGACCGACTATCCATCCAACATCCATTGTCTAAGCAGGTAGGGTTATGATTTCGTGCTCGATGTCTTTGTCTGGTGTTGGAGAGCTTGAACTCATTGACGGAATAATTGTTAAACTGAAAATGGGCCGAAGAGACACATTCCAGGAAGGGGGATGACGTCAAAACTAGTGTCGCATCGGTTCAACGAACGAAAAATCGACGTTTTGAAGTGGCCAGCACAGTCACCTGGCCTTAACCCAATAGAAAACCTGTGGTCTATTTTGAAAATTACAACATTCAATAAGCATTCAGCAATTACGATAAAATCACACCAGAAACGACAGCTAAGCTTGTCGCTTCAATGCCGCGAACATACTTACTTACTTACCAGTCAGGTCAAGGCCGCTGTGGACGACACACATCACTCGATCCATCGTTGACCAACCACTTCAGTTTTTTCCGAAAATCTTTATTCACTATTCACTATTCCTTCCATCCAATCCTCCGGTAAACATTTTTCCTCCAAAATATTGGTAATTATCCACTGCAGCGCTTCACCACCGTCTTTTAATAGCTCTCTCGGGAGTTGATCAACTCCAGCAGTTATGTTGTTTTTCAACTAACCAATTTCCACCTCAACTCCTTGGAGGGTTGAGGTCGGGATCCTATCACCTTCTGCGCGTGTTTCTAGATTTATTACCATCTACCTTCCAATCACCTCACACTCTCCTGTGAGAATGTTGCCAGCCAGGTCTCTGCACATATCGGCTTGTGGTCCGTAGCCTTTGCGCGAGCTGTCGAACTTCCCGAAGAATTTGCGTGTGTTGTTAGCACGGTACAGTTCTTCCATTGCTTCGCGGTCTCGATTTTCCATATGGCGCTTTTTCCTACAAAAAATAGAATTTTGCATGCTCTGTGCCTGTCTAACTATACCTTTCCATATTCGATCTCATAAAATGTTGCAGCATTCTTGCCCGTGCTGCATTCTTCTCCTCCTATAACGATGAAGATACGGCCACAATAACGTGGCAGAGCCTAGCTTCGTGCTATCACGCAAAGGCCATAAGATATCGTTTGTACGTAGAGAAGACAATCCCCCAAACGTACCACAGGCGTGGCCAATCGAGTCGTATTGGGCCATACTGTCCCATTCGGTGTACGAAAATTGTTGGGAAGCATCCACAGCTCACCAACTCAAATCGCGTATCATCAGATGTCCATCATCAGATCATTGGTCCAGACCATCATGGTGAGGATTTCGGGAATCTTGAGGAAGACTGAAGATAAATGGTCACTATTTGCCTAATTATTTCTCTCCTTAAACGCACATTGTACGGGCTTGTGCAAATGCAATGCAGAATTGAAAGTGAAAAAAAAGTGTTTTCATTTAGTCCCGCTGTTTATGACTCATCCGTTGAGTCCTTGTGTATGCCTCAATGTTTTGATTGAAAATAAATTTCAGTTTAATTTCAGTTTTTAATTTAATAAAAATAACGTAGTGGCAAGTTTTTTTGCCAATGACGGTTTGTCTCGATTCTAAACTTAAAGAATTTCCTTTGATCTGACTCCTTATTATAGCTGTGATTGGAAACACGACAAAGGTTAAACCGATTTGACGATTCATATTCAACATAAGAGTATAAATTTGTACTTTCGAAGAAGGATCAGTAACCTTGACGAGTGCAATAACATAAACATTTCGACTGAACGATATCCGAAGGCAGGATTGTAAATTAAAATATGATACCATCTACTCGGCAGTATATGGGAGAGCATTTTTAACTATGTCATTAACATTCAATCTCATGTACATATTTTCTGCTCTGTTTCAAGCGACTGGACTGCGAAAGTCATAACCTACATCTGTGCTAAAATCCAGACAGCAGAGTGTTCCAATTCGATTGAAACCCTGCGATCTCCGATTGCCTCCTTATGATCGTATTTTTGCCTTCAACTGCGTGCTACATTAGAAGTTACTTTCCATGCCAATCTTTCGCCTGTAAACCAAGCATGAGGAACATCTCCCCTGTCCAGTTTATTTTCTCTAAAACTCAACGGAGCTGCCAGGAATGCACACACTTACACCTCTCTTCACGCTGTCGCCTACTTCTGGAGCGAAGCAAGTTTTGCCGATGTTTGCTTAAATATGAAAAGGAACCGCGCAAAGTTGGAGCCGGTTCAAGAAAGTTGGCGATATCGAATTTCAAACCTGTTCCGGCAGCAAAACCGTGTTGCATCTTGCTAAAAAAAATCAACAGCCACTTGGCGAACACCAACTGCTAACTGTGTCAACAAAGATTGATCGAACTCAATATGAGGCTGCTAATTTTAAGAAAAGTTGGATGATCCATCAACAGGTTCCATTCCTAGTCAGAATTTTCGGTTCTTGTTTTTTCTCAAACCGACACCAACGGAAAACACTCAACTGAAGCAAATTTGGGTGCGATGAAAGTTTGAAATACACCACCATGATTAATCATACTAATTTGGAAGTGGAGAAAAAAACGCCAGCAAATCGAAATAAATAGCAAAACCATTCAAGGTTCGTTAACTTAAGTATCATGCTCACCAAAAGCAAGCTTGCAAGGTTTACAGCATTAACCACGAACAAAGTTGAAAGAGTGAAAAAACGCATCCGGTTACCCGGAGATCCCCCACATTAAGAGTTGAGTTGATTGATACCCTTACCGTAAAACGTCTACCGGGCCTTAAGAGTTGGGATCAATTGCTGAAAGTTTGGTTTATGAAAAACGAAGGTGATTTTCGCATCTCTCCAATTACTGACGTCACTCGTGTATGATACGATCGTATCATGTAATGTAATTTATAGCAAAAACGTTAACTACCCTAATTTGTAGCAGCCACCAGCGATCCATTCACTCTGATAGTAATCATCACCCGACTGATTCGACTTTGTCTGAGAGTCGATCAATATCGACACATGACAAATTGCGCTGCCGGGAGTGTGTGTGTGTCGATTTTTGATGATTGCCATTAGGTGAACCTGAGGCCCCATATTTGTGTCACCGAAAACGATAAACCGTTGCTAATGAATCTCGGACACGCAATTAAAACCATGTTTCGGGTAGCATCGAGACGACACAATCTACATAGCTGGCATCTGAGGACTGGGCAAAAACTGGTCTGTTAGTGGAATTTTAGTGTAATTCATGAGGCGTTCCGCAATCCAAGTAACCTAGTTTGTGGATTGAAATTGACAACAGTTGACCGATATGAGGTAGATGATAGAGACTGCAACTCTGAAAACAAATCTGAATTTTAATTTTCGTGTACTCATAACTTAAGAAACAAATTATTTAAAAATTTTCATGTTTTGACTGTTTCATCTAAACAGTGACTTGTTGTCAGTTCATTCGTAAACAACAAACTGAATTAGTGCTCTTAAGTTGACGAAAAAAGAAATGGATTCATGTAGAGAACAAATTCGATGCTAGCATCTTGACGGATTGACTAATTTGGAGATCAGAAGGAAGCTGTCGCATTTGAAGCTGAGCGATTATTTGTGTACAGGACCATAAAACGTTTCAAAGATACTAGGTACTGCTGTCTCTAAGAAGAAACCCGGTAAAAACGCAGTGTACGGACGCCCTCAGCGATCAAGGCAGTTAATGAGCGAGTTCAATGAATCCGGCTCGGTCGGCGAGAAAATGGCGCGTGAAATGAAAATGAGTCACACATCAATGCAAAATATATTGAAAGGTGACCTTGGATATGGAGCTTTCAAAAAACAGAGGATTCACGGATTGACACGCAAGAATATTGAAGACAGAGTTGCCAGATCACGTGCGTATGCTTAAGACGCTACGCTGGTCATAACATAATTTTTTCAGATGAAAAATTGTTTACTCTGAAATGTCCTGAACAACAAAATGATCGTGTATATGGAACAAATCTTCGTGAAATACCGGCTGACAAACGAGGGGTTGAACGATATCAAAATGCCTCTGCGGTGATGGTTTGGGGTGCAATATCGTCAAAAGGCAAATTACCGCTGCTGTTCATAGACAGGGGTGAAAATAAACAAAGAGTACTATTTACAATACGTCATCAAGGACCACCTACTTCCCTATGCTAAGAAACTTTTCGGTGCGGAAAGTTTTTGCTTCAGCAAGATTCAGCTCCAGCGCATAAGGCCATAGTTGTTCAGCATTGGTGTAAGCAAAATTTACCATGTTTCATCAGCTGCTCAGAATGGCCTGCATCGTCTCCTGATTTGAACCCACTGGACTTCAGCATCTGGGGCTACATGCTTGGAAAACTGGGCAATATGACATGATGTTTGGACTCATTTAAAAAACGCTTGGTTGAGATTTGGGATCAAATGCCGGAGGAGGTGGTGCGTGCGGCTTGCAAAAACTTTGAGAAGCGTCTCCGTACCGTGATTAAATACAAAGGTGAAAGGTTTGAACTTCACTAAGCACAATAAAGTTTAACATTTTGTCTTGTTATTAAAAGTGAAATGAATGAGAAATACAATTCTGTTTAAGTTTTATAACAATTTCCGAGTGTATCATTTCTACGTTGCCACCCTGTACATACTTTGAGACAAAGTTGGTGCAATGCCAGGATCAAATTACAGTGGAAAGTCAATGGTCCTACAGCTACAAAAAATGCCGAGCGAATAAAAAAAGGACTGACCAAGAAAGCTATGTCTATATCAGTATTGAGGTGCAGTATCTGAACGAGCAAACAGGAAAAGCTGAACATGAGCTGGCGGAAGAACGAGAACAGGTAACCAACAATGGGGGAAAGAAGGGATTTTTTCTTTGAATATCGCAAAATGTTGGTATTAGCCTTTTATCGGTAGGGACGGAATAACAAATGACTTGAAGTAAAGTGGCCTCTGAGTTTTAGCTATCTGAATTTGACTGATTTGACTGAAATGCCATCACTAATCCCTATCGCCACCTTGACGTCCTGCTGGAGGAATTAGAATTTCTCTCGGGAAAGTACTTGGATAAGTTCGAAGGATCGCTTACTGACTGCACTTTTTTTGGGCCAAAATCCAACGATGACTACGTGTTAGGGTGGTTCAAAGTATCGATTCAACTCCACTCTACTCAGTCGATTCCATATTATGTCCTGACTCTTCTGTGTGTGTATGTGTGTGTGTGTGTGTGTGTATGTACAATCCAACGCCCACTGTCCGGCAGTGTTTTTATGGAAGAAAAATGTTTGCAGCTAAAAGAACTTTTGTCAAAATGACAAACATTTTTAGCCCGGGAATTGGAAGGTGATAGCTCTGTTGAGTTTCAGTGACCCATTTCAGAATGCCTGGTTACTCACGTCCATTCCGAAGTCACTTTCACTTATAACCAGCCCCGCATAGACACAATACAAACAACAAATGGAAATTAGTATTGTGCATACACTTCCATCATCAAGTCATATTGATTTGACGATGGCACGTATTTAGTAATATCGTTCAAATTTAGTTATAATCGGATAGATCTCACCGGAAATCGTTGCTGATGTTCAGTCTTCATTTGGACGGCCACACTGTGATGCTAAAGGATGCATTTATGTCTCTAAAGAAAATGCTCTCCGCTATTCGGCAAATATTTCCACATCATCCTTTTCGCGTGGAAAAGCACGAATATATTTAGTACTTCGTGCACAAATGAAATACAATGAAAATCACAGGTAAAAACACTTTCGAGTAGAAATTAAACTTGAAAAATCACAATCACTGGGCAATGAATGAAAAAAAAAATCACAGCTCTCCCTCTGTAGACCACGTTATGAATGCATCTGAAATTATATGCCACACTGACGCGCATGCGTGTTAGCTTCGATCATTGCTTCTGACCAGGAAATGGCCGTTTTTTACATTGCACTGGTCTTCTTTTTTTCACTTCACACTCTGCCATTTATCAAAATCCCTCGTTATGACGCAACTCTATATCGACTTCAAAACTGCTAATAATCATGAATACACTCGCGACCAAGCGGAAAAATACTCTAATTTAACCTTTTTTACCGGGGTGGCACAATACTAAAAGCACCAATAAACAAAACAAAGCTGATTTAACTCTGCCTCCGGGTGCAAAAAAAAAATACTAATAAAATCGGGCAATGCTACCGATCATTACATATTTTGGGAGGGAATCGATTATATTCACTACGTCGTACACAAAACACGCAGAGTTTTTATGATTTAACTGTTTGTTTAAGTTGAATTACGAATTAATTTTGATATTTTGTTTCGCGAAAACGACGCAGCAAAAACAAAACACGTCAGTTTCAAAGCACGGCTTGCTGCGATCCCCATATCATGTCCTATCATGTCCTGACTCTTCTTCCCTAAAATTGGATCGCAATTGGTTGTGAATTTGAACTGCACAGGACAGGAAGTTTCTGTAAGAATTACTCTAGAAAATTCAAACTATTTGTTCTTACACTTCCAGCTCTTCAGCATGATGACATATGAAAACGTTAACTATTTATGTTGTAAACATCTTTTTATAAACAAGTTTGAAGTCGGAAAATGTTAACTAACGACAAGTCGAGTACTCGACACTGAAGAAGTCTGTGAGCGTCTGCTTTTCCTAATCGAATTTAAAGTAATTTGCTCGCATCTACTGTCATATACTCGTTTGTCGCTGCAACTTTCAAGAACTTAGTTCTGTCATGTTAGAATGAAATTTCAGTTGCCAATTTCCAACATCAGGATGCGTAAAATTAGTTACATGATAACGTTTTCATATTTCAAAACGTCAGCGCAATCGAACAATTATTTGCTTGAGCAAATGCTTTTTATTTAAATTAATACCCCTAGTGTGAATTTACTTATATCAGAACGAATATCTACTGTAGTCCCCAATAAGGTTGGCAAATATGTATGATGCTGATAAGGTTTTAGAGGATTCTGACTACTCCATATCTTATATGTCGAAATAGTCGAGTGGTAAAATCACCGATCTAGGAAGCTAGGAGTCCATAGTGTGAACCTGGTTCATGGAAGCCTCTTTGTTACCATCGAAAATTTGTTTAAATAATGTTTCAATCATTTGTGTTTATGACAATTGTCTGACATAAATTATGTTTCGTAGGCTCCACCTTCTGCGCTATTTCAATTCTATAGTAGTACCCTAAAAGGTTTACCACCATCGGAATGGTAACATAATCATTTGTCACATTTAGGCAAAAATGCATGCAATCAAACAATTCGTGTTACTTGGGCAAGAATACAAGATGAAGTGGAGGTAAAAACAGCGATATATTCGTCCACAGAGCCGTTCGGTGGTTGAAAAAATCTCTATTTGATTTTCCAGAAAATTTCACATGGGGCTTGCACTATTTTATTGATTTTGAGCCTCTCCGTGCAAAGATGTCTGAAAATTATTCTAAAGTGGGGTAAATCAGTTCTACACTCTACAACCATATCCGTGCGGTGATTGAAACCAGTTCCATTCGATTCCCCAGACAATGTCCAAGTGGAAATGGCCTTGTTTACAGGCCACGATTAAAAGCGACAAAAGTTACAGATTTTTTCCTTAGTTTTCATCAGTTCTTGCCCACTGTGCAACGGCGAGTGATCGGTTTTATTCCTTGAACAAAGTTTCGAGTTTTCTTTTTTAATGTTAATATTAAACAAAAACTTGCCAAAAGTGAAGATCAACAACTTCGGAATAAACAGTCTATTTTATTTAAAAAAATGGCTTAAGAAAGTCAAAAACACAAGTACCCGGAAGCAATGAAAGTGCGGTTCCAAAATATTAAAAAAAAAAATCCAGCAAGGTCAACGAGACCCGTGGCATGGGAAATTCGGTGTTCGGACTTCTCAATCTGGCGAGTAATCGCTAAAAACCTTGGTCATAAGACATATGCGCTACGCAGAGTCCAATTCATGGACGCTGCGATCAAATCACGGCGATTGGAGATAGCTTAAAAAAACTACTGATTCTTTTGAAGCATCCACATCATATCAATCCTTTAATCTTTTTTCTGATGAAATTATTTTAGCCAGGATCAACAGGTATAAAGGTTTACGTACTGTTCTTGGCTGTATGCACTCAACGCACCATATGAGCCTGGAGGTTCTGGCGGGAGTAACATACTTAAAACACCGAGAGCTTCTGGGAGCTCTCGTCTAGAATACGGATCAAGTGTGGAATCAGTAACAACCATGTGATTTAAATTTTCGAAGAAAAGATCGAATTGAGTATTCAGTCTACAATTACTAAATGACATCCGATATTAGTCTTCCAAGCTACAATTCTCCTAGTGTACACTTCACTTCTCACCGTTCCTCCATGGATTACGATATCTTCATGATGCAAGCTCTTTATGGAGTTCCAGATCAAATTCGACCCAATTTAATTCCCCATATTTTGATTGAAAAATACCAACATGTCAATTAGAATAGAGTAATTTTTACCGATGGGTCGTGCATAGATGGATTAAGGGGCCGAACGAACTTGTTAAGTTCCATGGATTGAAGGAGGCTATACTTGATGTTGCCGATGTGAAGATGAGGAGACATAGCCGAACTCTCAAAAACCTTCGTCCTCTTGGTGATCAGATGGCGATGCGTCCAAAATGACGTCGGCATCTTAAATTCGGTGTAGTTGCCAGATTTGGAACGAACAAAGTAGAAACAACCTTTGTAACTCCTCTAAATAAGTATGGGATATACATACACCACACATTGGTGTGGTGTTCCGTCGGCCATTTATATCCGTAAATTGGAGAGAAATTTTCGAAAACGGTGTTTCTACAGAGATCCAAATCGCTTAAAATACTCGATGCTGCTTCGGAATCTTAAAGTCCTTCAATTACTGTACCTAAAATATCAACATTAATATATGGACATCGATTTTCTTTGACATTGACTGTCATAACTGTCCGGTATCTTTGAAAACCTTGCGAATGAAGAGCCTGATCCGTTTTGTTGGAAGGGTTACTCCCTAATCCCCTTCCGTGAATTCGTTTTTTGGCCTCTCCAATTAAGTCTAAATTGGCACAGCTCCTATGAAGAATGGGATTGGTCAATGCACGGGCTTGCTCCACAACTACTTCATTCTGCCACTCTGGTACGTTAGTGATTCTTGGTTTACTCAGACTAATCGCATTAATTTCCGCATCGTCCGGTCTTTGAGGATCAATCCATTCGGTATTCTCTAGGCGATGTACATTGTATGGTCGGCTTCGCTGTAAACCGGTTTATCCAACTCGTAACAGAGTCCACATAAGGATTCGATGTCCAGGTTGTTCTGATTTATAAACGCTAGATGAGGTCTATACAAGTCTCGCATTTTTTTAATCAAAATACCGAGTTTCACCCTCTCAGTCAAAGGTTTGGACAACTGCTGGCATAGGCGCAACCTATCCCATAAATGTTACAAAGGTTTTGTTGCTTCGAATCGCAATCGGAGTTGATACTTCAAGGTCTGCCAAGTGTTGAACTTGTGGCTAAAGGTATACCTACGCTTCCGATTCTGGTTGCAACAAGAAATTCACCTGACTCAGATGGTCCTTTTCAAGGACTCTTCCACCGAAATTCGTTTTGGCTCGCCACTGAACTTAATTAGCCACTTGTTGATTGGTATTCTGGTGTTGAAATTTTGATCATCAGCATTGGAATTTCCGGAACTACGAAATTGGTTTCTATTGTAACTTCTTGAATATTCTGGTAAAATATATGATCGTTGCTCGTATCTATCCCTAACGGGACTCAGGCTCAGCGATATACTCCTGATTTACTCGGAAGTGGTGCTCAACGGTCCCTTCCTGGTATTCATCCCAAGATACTGGATGTTCGCTCGGATTTCCATGAGCGTCTTCGACTCTTCTACGCGGTGGCATTTCATCTCGGGTCCGCGGAAAGGGGACATCAGACTGACATGAGGGACTCCTTGGCTCCTGGGGTCTGTTATTTTCCTCCAGATTCAACCTAGGAATGGGCTGCCCTATTTCGCTGCGTTGATTACCAAAGGGACGTTGGAACTCTTGCATACTTTCCGCGATCCGGAACGTCATTCTCTCCATCTGATTGGACAACACATGTTCAACAATGATACTGACATCCACTCGTAACCTAGTATCCTCTCCTATCGTTGGAGTGACCGGACTTTTCTCGTTGAGTACAGGTGGTTGAACTTCAGACGGTATCGAAATAAGGTCCTCCTTAAAAACTTAACTTAACTCGTTCTCCACTGGTTCAAAATCCTTGTCGAAGAGTTTTGAACCCGGCTCCTATTTATCAGTGATTTGTCTCTTGACAGTCCGAGTTGCTGATTGGTTGTGTTTGCCTAAGCAGAAAGGCTGGTTATCGGTGCAGGGCACGGTGGTGCCATCGAAGATCGTGGAATGTTTGGTGGAGTGGGAAATTCCAAAGCAGAATTCCAAGGAATTCTATTAAAGACTGTACTCGATGAAATTTGGACACACGCAATTGTTCGTAACTGTTTAGAGTATGGGTAAAAAATATTGAAATTTTATCTGAATGTATTTCATTGTGTTGTGTCAATTGTGTAATTTTCGTGAAAATCGGTCGAGTGATTTCAGTGATGGCTTCGAATGAAGAAATAGTGCGCCAACCAATTTTGGGCACTCACTTCGAAAACCCAGACGCTTCTCATCGAAGGATCGGAAAACAGCTCGGAATCGCACATTCAACCGTATCTCATGTGATCAAAACGTTCAAGGACCGTAAGACAACCAAGCGGAAAAATGGAAGAGGCAAAAAACGTGGCACATCAAATCCGAGAAGGCCAGGATGGTATTGAACCAATTTAAGCGTTATCTCAACGTTATCGAACTGGTATGTTGCGACAAAAGTGCAAGATGAAAGTTTCAGTTTGTTTTGTGCAGAAAACAATGAAACGTCTGGATTACATGTGTACAAGGTCCAGAAGGCACCGAACCGGAGCGATAAACAGAACTCGGTGGCCAAAACTCGTGCAAGAAAACTGTACAGAAAGTGGCTCACAAAACCGTTCTGCATTGTGATGGACGATGAGACCTACATTAAAGCCGACACCAAACAAATACCAGGACAGGAAGACTACGTCGCCACCTCTAAGTTGGCCGTTCCGGAGAGTGTACGAAAGAGGAAAATGTCGAAATTCGCCAAAAAATTCCCTGTCTGGCAAGCGATCTGCAGATGTGGCAAAATGAGTCAGCCCTTCATCACCTCTGGGACCGTCAACGGAAAAATCTACAAGGACGAATGCCTCCAAAATCGACTTCTGCCCTTCTTGAGTCGGAGGTATCTGCCACGATGCCGGCCGTCTAGACTGTACAAAGACAATAATGTAGTTTTTATCCAAAAGACGTCAATCCTCCAGACACTCGTCGCGGACGACAATGTGCAGCTTAACCCTCCAAACACTCGGAACTTCGCCCAATGAAAATTTTGGGCAATCATGAAAGCAAAGCTCGTTAAAACTCCAAAACTGATAGAAAATGAACTTGAACTAAAGAAAGTGTGGTTGAAAGTAAGTAAGCAAGTCGGTCCTATCATTGCCCAAAATTTAATGAAAGAGGTCAAGGCAAAGGTGCGGGCATTTGGGTTGGGAGAAGAGGTTCAATAAACCAATGATGTCAAAACTTAACCATTTAGTAGTACTTTATTTCCAGAAAGTTTGAAAAGAATCGGGCTCAAAGAAAATTTTTGGTGAACTATTTTGTGTGTCCAAATTTCATCGAATACAGTCTTTAGTTTGCTCCGCCTGTCGGTGGGTCTCGGTATCATAATCCGGGTACGATCCTCTGAACTGCCAAACGTATTGAATTGAAACTCGATCTCTTCGATCACCTCTTCCTCTGCTCTAGTATCTTATACCGTAAGTGACGCAATCGCGAAATCAGATACTGTCTGGACCCCTCCAGGTCAAAAACTTGCCTAAGGTAATCAATTTTACTGGGATAACCGCTATCTCGTCCACTATGGTATTATTAGATTGAATAACTTTAGGGCTTTGTTCTTCTTTCAATTGCAGTCTCTTGAGGATATCTCTTTGTTCCTGAATTTATGTTCGGGACAGATCGAAACCCCGCAACAATAACTCACATTGCACTTCATCAATCGATAAATCCGACGGATTAATGTAGAAATACGTCAAAGTAGAGCAACTTTCGCAGAAGTATATTTTATTCTAAAGTTATTGAGACAAATCTAAAAATATCAATAAACAGTACAAATTGAAAATAGTAATAAAAAACGATAGCCTAATAATATTACTCCCATGTCCACTCAACGAAAATTCAAAACTTACTATTAAACAGTGTTCCGATCGAAATTGGGTCAAACCGTTATGTATGTGAGTCGATCAAAGTTTTTATTAAGGGGACCCTCCCCTGAATTCGGGCAAAAATAAGGCAATGTTTTTTTTTTTTTTTTTTTGTGGGAGAATGAAAAGGCGTACGAACTTCCGGTTTCGATGATTGATATTCAAGATTTCTTAAATAGTATGTTGGGAAAATTCAAAATGGCGGCTACAAAAGCATTTCGTAAGCTTGCGCAAAAATATGGGCTTCAAACTTCAAGCCTGCAGCCTCTTGTAGAGGACAAAAATCAAATCTAGGTATCATTTCTGAAAGATAATGAAATTTTCTACGGCTTGAACTAAATTTCTGACAATTTAGACTAAAACTCATTGCAAGGTGATCATTTAAACTAAAAAGTTTAATTTTTCGCATTTTTTTTTTTCATTTCAATTGTGTTCAAAAATTATAAATAATTAATAATTAATGCCAATTTTTAATTCAAGCCGTACAAAAAATTATAACCTTTCAAACGGTTATTTGTTGGAGGGAATCGGATTAATAGTTCAAGCCCGGGGCTTGAAGTTAGATTGAAAAACACGGTTCCGAGAAATCGCCATTTTGTAGCCGCCATTTTGAATTTTCACAATTTTTTTATCGCTTTGAAATTTTGAATAATAATCAAATTTAATCGTCGAAACCGGAAGTTCGGACGCCTTTTCATTCTCCCACAAAAAAAATACGAACTTTGCCTTATTTTTGCCCAAATCCAGGGGAGGGTCGCCTTAAATTCTCGAATTTCTGTGTTACATCAGGTTCCGTAAGGTATCCTCAGATACGCCCACCGTGAAGATTATTCATCTCTAGGTTTTTTTTTTATTAGGGCGAATCTACAATTGAGAGATTCTCTCCGGGCTCGCTCTCTTTCATTCATTACAGCGCCATTATAACACTTTCGAGAGATTCTTTAGTACAGATCGAAACACAACAGTTCTGGCTAGCATACTCTACAAATAGTAGAATGAAAAACGTAAAGGTGACTGGTTTATGAATGAAAGAGAGCGAGCCCAGACAGAATCTCTCAATTGTAGATTCGCCCTAATGAAAAAAAAACCCTAGATCTTCTCTTGAAATCAAAGAACCAAGTTTTAGCCTACTTGAGAAGAGAAACGTCCTTTATCACCCGCTTGGAGAAACAGATGAGAATGTGAGAAGCGAGAGACTTTTATACTCTCTCAGCAGTTTTCGCGAGAAAAGCAACGGTGATTTATAATTTTCGGAGAGCGAGCACTGTCATTTGCTTACTCTCTTGTTTTGCATAGCAGCTGTCAAACGAACCGCTCGCCAGTACATGAGGTCTGGTTTGTACACAATTGGACACAAGCAATTTTCAATGTTTTGATTTTCACTATATAACTCTAATTTTGAAAATAACTTATATTCGCTCAAACCGCATATCTGATATGCTCGTACAATTTGATATCGTATTTACTAGTTTTAATGTAAGCCTTGCCTTTTTCGAGTAGGATTTAATCTAATGTCTCCAATTAAGTCATAAACTTACAAGTTTCGGCTTGTCCTTCGGTTTGCTATGGCAGCATCATTTCGCCATCCGGACAGGCTATGAACTGATGCTGTGGAACAAGGGCTTGAGAAGAGAAAAATAAGCTTAGTCCGTTGCACTCCGGCTTAACCTTTAAGCTTCTAAGAATCGATTTTTGGCAAATTACCAAACTATAAACACCGTTATCAAACCTGATCATTGGACAGAAGCAAAGCCATTCATATCACGTATGCTACATTAAATATTCCTACAAGCCTCAAAGTCGAGGAATCGAGCTCATCGTGGTTCTATCTCCAATTCTCATTAGCAGAATATCCTTAAAATTTTAAACAAATTAGAAGTCAAAGTTTTTGAAAAGCCTGGCAACCGATAAGAACCGATGAAGATTGATTCAATTTTAAGCCGTATTGAGTAGCTCGCACGTTACTCACGAGTTACTCAGAGAAACTCAGAGTAGCGCTGTCTCCTTTTTTTGCTGTTTTTGCTCCTCGTATACGATCTAGGTAGCATGTTTTCAATTGAAAATTTGACATGTGAAAATATTTTCGTTGAATTTTGGAGAGAGATATTTTCGCATATTACAATCCAAGAGGATAATGAATTATCGGCGAAAAAGGAGAGATGAAAATGTGAACGGTTCGCTACTCATCGACAACCTGCTTGAGAGAGTGAGCATGGTTTTAACCCAGCTGATTGAGAATTTCGATCTCTACTTGAAATCATCGGTTCCATTTGCTTTCTTCTTAGTTTCGAAGAGTTTCCGCTTAGCTAAAGCCCCGTACTTTTCTATTGGGCAAAGTTCTGGACAGTTTGGTGTATTGACTGTTTTTGGCACGTATTTGACCTCTTGTACCTTATACCATTCCAGAACGGATTTCGCATAGTAACAAGAGGCCAAATCAAGCCAAAACAGAGACTGAAAGTCATGGCTTCTGACAAACGGTAGCAACCGCTTTTGCAGACTCTTTCCTCGACATCCTTATTGATAATACCGGTAGAGACGAAACTTTAAGATGTTCGACCATAACTACAAATGGCCTGCCAAATCAAATACTTCTTCAGAAATTTGGACACCTTCTTTGTCCGAAAATGCTCAGCAAGGGCTTTTCTTTGCATAGCGGTATAGAAAGGCAGACCCAGAACTGTTTAATGTCTTCGAGTACGTATGTTTCGTCGTCCAATATAATACAAGAAAATGATTGCAAAAAATTGAGTGTAAAGCTCTTTAGAACGACTTTTTACAGTAAATGTTGCCTTTCATCACGTTCTTCAGTCCTTGCCCCTGCTTCACTTTTTGTACGTATGATTTTGACACCCCAACTTCGCCACATTTTGCACAGAAAGATTAAGATTTTTCTCAATAATAGCTACCACTTCCTTGTCCATTTCCCAGGAGCATACTTTTCGATTTGTTTCAATTCCAACCTTTCGATCCACAGTCAAGCGCTGAACAAATGATTTGCAAACACAAAACACGATACTTTTCGGTAGTTTTGGTTTCTTGGCAAGATCGCGTACCGTTAAAATCAGATATTGCGGCCGTTCGTACAAAATGCGTTTGCGCACTTCCACTTGATTCGACGCCATTTTAGTGAATACACTGAATGATAAGTGTCCGAAATTTAAAGTGGACAGGCTGTAGTACTTAGATGGCACAGAAATTACCTGAAGAAAATGTTTGAGATAAATAAATTTGCCCCCCTAGCAGTGCCGATACTTTCAATAATTTTGTGTGGGACGTCGTCGAGTGCGATATACATAGACCCCCACACACCACACCTAGACAGCTCAAAGCTAAAAGCAAACCAGTGGCGATATCTAAGGATTGCAACTTGGCAAAACACGCATGCTGTAGTGTCCGAAAGCGGCAAGGTAGGGGTCGAAAGGGGAGGTGATTTTTGACGTAAGACTACGTCTTTGTCTCCTATACTGGGGTACAATTTAAGGAAATGTTGAAATGCGACCGTCACGAAAAGTTCTCAGATTTTGAGCGTTTATATTTCAGTCATTCCTGAAGAAATTTTCAAAATGTTTGCACCAATTGATCGAAAATATGTCGAAGCCTTGTCTTTAAAAGCCATCAAAAGTATATGAATTCAAAGAATATTGCATTGTATATTCAAGACGGCTTACATTTCGTAGCGAAGACCTACGTCATCATTTACACCTAGCAGGTTTTTGGATAAAATAATTTATAATTCCCATTTGTAACCAAAAAATATTCACTGCAAATATGACAGACTGGTGTAATTTTTATAAAACAAGTCATTTACTGCAAACATTTGTCACGCACCCTGTGTAAGTGACAGCTGTTGAAGAAATTATTGCCATTTATGAAACAGGGTAGGTGAAATTTCGAAAACCTTTAATTCCACGGAGCATGCCGATCATTTATTTCTATCCAAGCTGCCATTTGGCATCCTCAACCGGGGCACGCGCTATTGATGGTCATTAGCAACAAGTGCCGCGAAGGAAATTTAAATCCCCTTCGAAGCGAATTACAATCCAATCAAAACGCGTCATCATCATCAACGTGAAACTGCGACTCCATCCGGATGATATTGGTCATCGGCTGATGAGTCAACCGTAAACGGATGGAACCCGGAATTTTCGGCAGGGCAATTCATATCGAATTAGCGAAATGACTAAGTCACGCGAGAATGAGCTCAGTTTCTCGTCACGTCATTCGTCGGTTGTTGGTACCGAAAGCGCATAACGTGTTCGCATTAGGGAAATTTCGCCCATGTGTGTGGTCATGTCCAACGGTGGCAGCATACCGAAAGTGCAAAGTGCTGTGAAATAGGTTCCGATTGATTGCTGCCATTCTTCCACGGGAGGGCTTGGTGGTCAGTCACAACCCAATGATCAGCGTGATTAATTTGCGTGAGTCGGGCGAAATTGATTGCCAATATTCAAATGATAGTGAGCTCCTCTCTGCAAGTAACGGATGCTAGAGCGGTGCATAAGAAGGCACCGGTTGCAGAAAGAAGAAAACCAGGCACACACAACCAAGCAGGAACAGCGACGTAGTGTTATGAAACCACGTATGGCCAACTGTAGCTGAACGGAATTCAACAAAACAGCAGCCGGCATGCGTGTGCACCAATTGATTGTTCCTTGGTTGGGAGATTTCGCGGGGAAGGACCGATCAACAGTGACGCAAAACTGGATGCTTCGTAGCGGTTGAATTAGGAAAATAGCAAATCGAAATTGTTACTTCATTTGACCAGATTTCGAAATCATTCATTTCTCTTATGCAAGGTTGATTTAATCAAAGCAGGTTGGCTGGGATGGTGAGTCCCAAATGGCAAATGGCTTCAATTAAGTCATCAGGAAATTTAAAACTTTCATCTCAAAATAGTGCCCAACCAATCGGAAGAAGCTTGTTTTAATTTCCCTTCCCAGATAGAAATCCTTCCGATGTTTTCGATTAAAATTTCTACCAATTTTCACAAACATGCTTCCAGTTTGATCACCAACGAAAGTGGTTTATCCGGTGTGAGGGATTCCCACCCATCAAAACATGCTTTTCAGTGGGGAATAAACCGATTGTTGTTGCACTGTTAAGCAAATAACAATAACAGCGTTGGATTTTCCCTTGCGGTCGATCTACTTCAAACTGCACGCTCACTTAAAAACCATTATCTTCGCAGTATTTGTGGGTCCGTGCATCTAGGTTTTCTGCCTTGCCCTCGAACCCTAATCGGCGGCATCAAACGAAATCCGAAAGCTGTTGTAAATGATAATAACTCTTTCCATAAATGCGAACAGATAAAACCAATTTAAGCCCTCGGCTGTCTACCATGATCGAAAACGAACACCCACACAGGGTCGCCCAAATGGATGGAACAAATCCGATAGCAAACATCAACAAATGGATCATTTCATTCATGTTTCAGCCTGGGGAGCGGCCTAACAAAACAACTTAACATCAAATTCATAATCGAGGAAAAACAAGAATCACACCCACATAACGAAAAACGAAATAAAAAAAAACAAAACACCGAGGTTTGGACACATGCATTGTTTGTATTATTGACTACGCACGTTATCGATGTTTTCTGGGCAATCAACTGTTTAGATTTCCCAAAGGGGCAGGGCAGCCTCGGTGTTTATGAAAGCGAATCCAGAGCATATGTTTTTCGGATTGTTTACATCTGGCATCGGAAGGGAACTTCTGGTTAACGGCACCGCTGTAACCGATCCGAACGGGGAGGGTTTACAGAAGAAGAAGAAAAAAAGGTCTCTGACGTTAGCTGCCAGGGCCGTTTTGATAGCGATGGAATTCACAGGAAGGCAAAGCAGCTGGGTCGGAGCTGTTCGGCCGGAGTTGGCTGACGGCGCCGCTGACAAACAACTAGCAAAAGTAAGTTGCTGTAGGAGCGCGTTCAACAATGAAAATTCCACATGATTTCCAAATTGGATCATTATTAGGTGAAAATTGTCTTACCGCCTCTCCACCGAACGTGATAAAGATTAATATCTGACCAGGACAAATGTATTGAGCAAGGCGCGAAGCACTCGAAGGATAACGGTAAAATATTCTCTTATTTTTAGATGCTTCATTTGCGGAAAAGAGTTGCTTATTCGACGACAAAAACGGTTCGTCCCATGTTGTGCATCTGTTGAGTAATTCATGGGAGCCTAAAAGCCAATTATAAACACTGACTTATATGTCGATCTGTCACAAATCTCATGACTCATCCGATATCGAACTACAATAAAAAAGTAAATAAAACATTACTTTAACCAGATGCTGCTCTAAATGCACGAGTGTGAAATCGAGAGAATTCTTCTTTTAAAATCACTGTACACGATTGGTTTTTGAACCCTTATCCTGAATTATTCGAGATCTGTGAACCCTAGGATCGTTTCTGGGTTTTCAAATTAAAGATCTACCGTATGCGTGATAATGTTTGCACCATCGAATAAATATTAGGTTCCCGTTTTACCTGTGCTTACAACGCCTTGTTTTTTTTTTTTTGCATGCACGTAAGTTATAATTCATATCATATGTAGTAGGCTGTGTGTGAAGGAAGGCAATCTCCTTAGTTTGACAGTTCCTCTATAAAGAAGTGGCAGCGTATTCATGATTTGTCACACGCGTAATTATTGCATAAAGACATTTCAATCACCGTAGGAGTATCTCGGTGGACCGTAAAAGCGTCTCAGGCCGAGAAGAGAAAGGACAACTATTCGCGAAGGTGACCTCAGGTCGTCCGAGGTTAGATCGGATGCCGAAGGTTACCATTTCCATCAAAAGGAAGATTCCGGCAAATCCAGTGCGTTCGATTGCGAAAATTGCGAAGGAACACGGAATCAGCGACTTTACGGAACGGGAGATCGTAAAGAAAGATTGCGGAAAAAACTCACATGATAACAAACTGGCTATCAAGGCCATTCGAAGCGATGGATTCGTTAATGTCTTGACCTACTCCGCATGGGGATGCTTGGCAAAGGACTGTGTGTTTGTTTCGAAATACTACCTCACACTACCTGCCATTCGCTCAATTTCAAAACAACTTCAATTCAATTTTCACAAGCCTGCCGTACTCTAACAGAACTATCAATACTTTCGCTTAACAACTTTGTTATAGAAAACAAAAAATGTTGTCCACTCCTAGAGCTTCATGGTGATGAGAAATTTATGTCCTTCTCAAACAACATCATCATAGATCATTATTCCGCGTATGGTAGAATACATAGAGAACCTATATCAGTGAACAAAATCATGTTAACATTATCACAACTAAAGTTTCATGAATCAAAATATAGTCATACACATGAGAAAGATTTTAGATACTCCAATTCTTAGCCATCATAATTTTCACTGGTTAACTAAGCAGATTATTTTCTAACTTGAACCAGTACATCTTGTAAGCACCTGAATTTACGGAAATATTTACAGGTTATATATTAACTGTTTACATAACAAACTGAAAAATGACCCCACAAAAAAAACCATATATCCAGTTATCCAAAGTAAAGTTATTAGCGTTCAAAGTGTTTCAAAAATTCGTGATGGTCACTATTTTTCTATAGACGTAGTCTAGGTCAAAAAAGCGTGGGTGCTTATAGACTTTTGTTAAGAAGTAAGTATGTGAGAAAATTCTATTGTACACTTTTTAAAAAGCATCTGTGGGCCGTGTGGTCTGAATGATGATAGGGACACGGTCGTATTTGCTACGCTGGTTAAGGGGGTCTCTATTTTCTTGGCGTAGATCTGTTAGAAACATGAATTTTATTTACAAGTACACAAAAGGGTTTCTTTTAAGAATATGTAACTGTATAAAAATAATTATGTTAATTGTTAGATAATTAAAACGATATTTTTTGTGCAGGAATTCAATAAACCCTTAATATTTTTTCCAAATATTTGAAAGTCGTTTTTTTTTTTTTTTTTAATCAGTTCGTTTATTTGTTAGGCTCAGGCGTGTGTAACACTTTACGGAGCCGATATTCAATATTGTTGTACAACAATTTTTACTTTTTGTTATTAGTAAAAGAGGGATGCCAATTACTCGTGGCTAGCTCGAGGTTAATGGGTCACATTTTCGTTTGGAAAGGGCTAGGTAGGTAACTTATTTAAGCCATTATTTGCTGCTTTTGGTTGCGACATCTACCAAATCCTCGATCCCTGTAGTCCCTTCCAGGAACAAAGCCGCAGATGGGTGACCACAGATTGCTAGGCAGGTACAAGTAGCACGGAAACAAATGGATAGGTTAACTGGGACACAATGGTAGGGAATTTACTAGAGTGGAAGGAAGGAGGGTGATGACGTTACACTCTTAGATCAGACAAACAAAGGAATTCGTAAATCGCTTGCATGTAGGGAAGATCACGCATTCCCAAAACATCTCTTATCTCGCGGAAGGGTTGTCTTCCTCGGGCCACTAGGGTATCCAATAGTCGTGCTCTGGAGGCATCATTATCCGGGCAATGCCAAACTGCGTGAGCGATGTCATCATAACCGGTTCCGCACCTACATAAATTGCTATCGACGAGGTTAATTCTGTAGAGATGTGCGTCTAGCGAGTAGTGGTTGGACATAAGTCTTGACATCACACGAATGAAACCGCGACTTACATCCAGACCTTGAAAGTCGTTTAAGCTCAGGGTATTATTCAAAATAGCTTAAACATTTATTCGCTCTGATAACTGCTCTGATACTTGCGACATTTCACTTTCTCTTTAAAAAAAACTTCCTCAAAAATATTGGAAAAGTTGAGATAAGTGAGAGAAACAGAAGAAAATAAGCGGAAGAAGAGAGATATAAAAAGAGAAACGGATGAAGAGAAGTGGAAGAAGAGAAGAGGAAGACGAGAATTGGAAGAAGAAAAGCAGAAGAAAAAAAGCAGAAGTATAAAGGTGGGAAAAAGAAACGAAGGAATTGAAGTAACAGAAGAAAAACGAAAAAAGAGAAACAGTAAATGAGAAACGAAAGCAGATTAGAGGAAGAAATGGAACGGAAGAAGTGAACCGGACGAGTAGAATCGGAAGAAGAGAAGCGGAAGAAGAGAAGCGGAAGAAGAGAAGCGGAAGAAGAGAAGCGGAAGAAGAGAAGCAAAAGAAGACAAGTGGGAAGTGGAATAAGAAAAGCAGACGAATAAATGCGGAAGATAAGTAGCGAAAAATGCGAAACGAATAAAGATAAGCATAGGAAGAGAAGCGAAAGACGCAAAACGAAAGAAAAAAAATTTAAAAAAAACGGACGAATCAGAGAGGGAGAGACGAGAGAGAGAGAGAGAGAGAGAGATAAAAGAAACGACACCGATGATTAACACGAAAACAAAACACGATGACGTAAACAACGGGAGGCTAGCGCACCATAACCATTATAAAAAAGGAGGTTAGATAGCAAAATCGACTAGAACAGTTTTGACGAAAGAATTAGTTAGATGATTATCAGCAAGCTGTGAGTTATATATGTGTTAACCAAATAGATAAAAAGTAATAAAGATTTATTTTAAACGTCTAATGATGGCTTAAAAATAGTAAGCCGGAACGTTACGTTAAAATAGCTGTTTACATTGATGCATTACCGATATAAACCAACCAAAAACCAAATAATCAAACTGTACTGCCCCCTTTGAAATTTCTATGGGAAGACCAAACTTTTTGTTCACATCCTGCCAATTTAACATTGACTATCATGTCAATATCCTACACGCTCAAATCAGCCTTTCTTTCATTTGTATTACTGTCCCTTTTTTTCTCACGTTAAAATTACTCAATTTTCGAAAAAATTAGAAAAACTTAATATATGAGTTGTTAAATTTTTTACGGAAATTGAGTAAATTTTTCATTAGAAAAAAAGAACAGTTAAACAAATGAAAGAGAGGTTGCTTAAGCGTGTACATGTGTAGTTTTCATTCTAGGCTAAATTGGTAACAAACTTAAATAAATTTGGCTGAATATATCCATGGAGCAGGCAAGGAGAAAAAGCATTTCCTTCCTCAACTGTCTGGATAACAATAACGAAGCATGAACAAAATTACTATTTTTTTCATCGGGTGAGTCTTGTCAATGACGAAAAATTAATTGCATTTTTAGCGAAGATTATTATGTGTATTAATTTATCTAGCGACAAAATCAATGATAACCTTATCAATACTTGCGTACAGACATTCAATGACAATGACCATATTGATCATTTCGGAACAATCCAGATCCCAAGCAGCACAAAATGGTCAAAAATGGTAGCAGCAACTTGGTTGTGACTTATTTGAGTCACAAAGCAGTCACTTTAACTGATTTTTAACAAGTGTGCTAGTAAGGATGCCCAGTGGGAACCCTTTCTTAAGGTGCGAATGCTGATTTTCGTGTTCTTTTGTTTCAATTTGGGTAGAGAATCTGTTGATCGGAAAGATGTTTTGAATCAAGCTTAGAAGGCTACATTAGAATCAAAACATCCCCGAGTGAAACGGAAATGATTGTTGATGATGATCATCGTCATGATTGGTGCATAAACTCCCTTGTGATGGTAAATCAGGTTTCTATTGGTCAATATGTTGGACCCTCTTGATTATTTAGATTTCGATATATATTTAGATTTCGGGTTTTATAACATCAAAAGATCCCCGAGTGAGACGGAAATCATTGTCACTGTTGGAGCATAATGTAGGCTTTGTGATGGTGAGCTAGGACGCCCATTGGTTGATATGTTGGATCCTCTCGCCACCTCCGGATGCAAGTAAAGATGCATTGTAATCAATTAAATGGTAATAAATTCTTATAGGATTAGTTTATCATTGTTTTCCTTCCCTAGTAGCACACATGTTGCCATTAAGTTGAGAAGACATATATGTGCTTTTGTTAGTCATAATCAAGTTTCTGCAACTAATTATGATCGTGGTGTGCTACTAGGGTTTGTTCTCGGGTATTCGTTTGTTTCAATTTGTGTAGGGAATCTGTTGTTCGGAAAGATTTTTCAACGGCTCAAACGTCATGATTTTTCATGAGTAGTCTACTTAAAACCTTAAAATGAACAAATCATAAGGATCGTTCATGGGAAATATAGGTACTCCGAATGATATTTGAATTATCGTTGTTCGGTTTCCAACAGGGGATTACTCATTCAGGGTTCAATAATACTTGACTGGTAGAACACAAAAAAAAACAGATTTAGGTAATTTTGATTATCAATAGTGAATGTGATATCTGGTTTGATCAGATCTATGATCTAGGGTTGATCTTCGATTAATTTTAAACTGTTTAAATTATGGTTCTCAAATCAAAACAAAAACTGCTTGGATCTTTAAATGAGTCCGTGAACAGTGGGGTAGCATTACTGGGTAAAAGCATGCTATGGGTAAGAAAATTTGCCAAAAAAAGGTGTTGCCTGCCCTTCGACTCAGAAAGCAGTCTGGGCGCATTCTGCTGGCTTGGTTGCGCTGATTTCATTTGTGAATAGACTACCACATCAACGTTCAAAAGTGCCTGAACCAAATTGACCGCATGAAATTATCACTTGAAGATGCGATGAGGGATCGTTGCACGGTAGTGCGTGTGGCGCGAAATTTTTTGGCCAAATCGCAGTCTGAAATGTTGGAGTTTGCCTTAATGTTCTTGATGATTTTGTTCCGCAGTTGACGGTTGACAGAACCCGTGCAAAGCTTGGTTTGAGGCTTGCGATCCGTCGACAAAGTGTCAAGGATTCTGTACTTTTTCAAAACACGCAACACGGTTTTTCGGGGAAAACCCAACACTTCAGCATGTTTTGGCCCAGACAACGAAGGGTTTTTCAAATGATAGCGGACAATTATTTTTCTTCTCTCTTCTTCCATTTTGTATTTCTCTGAAACACGTTCGAACTACACCGCGAAAAAAAACTTTTGATGTAGTTATTGTTATTGGGAACACATAAAATGACATAGGTTAAAAAATCGACTACTAGGGTTGCTGTAAAAATCAAAAATGTTTGTTCCAATACTAAATGGGCCACACCTTAATAACGTGAAGTAAATCCCGATTGCTTTATTCAGTTCCCGGTGTATTTTTGCTTGATCTCAAATTCATGACTTCCGTTTACGTTTCCGGAAATGGATTTTTTCCGTGTAGAAGCAGAATACTCATGTAAAATCATGAAGGTTGAGCCTCAAAAAAAGCATGTTCCGAAGAAAGTTTGTATTCGTAGGCGCCTCACGGATCGTGGCAAATCATGACCTCTTCCGGCACAAATTTCTTGTGCCAGATTTCTTGTGCTGGAATTTCAATTGGATGAACAAGGGTAGTACTCACCAGGAACTTAAATTTGGGACAGGTTTCAAGCATTTTGACAGCAAAGACTTTAAAATTTGGTCATATAAAATTTCCACACTGAGAGTTTGAAATCCGGGTCAATAGGACCCGGATTTCATTTTTCATTATTCATTATTTTTCGGATTTCATTATTTGTCACAAAATTTTAACACCCAAGGAAGGTAAATGATTTTTTTTTTCATTGAAAAGGCAATAAAATATCTTTGTTTGGATTAGTTAACCCTCGATATATGAGTGATTTCTGCCGTACGGATTTTTAAAAAGTTTTGAATTTTAGAGCACAGTCAGTTTTGATACTCAGAAGACACCACTGATAAAGTGCTATTTAATGGAAGCATTTAAGGTTTTGGAAATATTGATTATTTCATCAAGATAGTAGTAGGCTACGCTTCGAATTTGACGTTTATTTGTACTGTGTGTAATTTCCAAGGTTTACTCTGTTTGCTAGTTATATTTATTCCAACATTAACTAGCTGTTGAACTTGAATTGCAAGCAAATGTTAGTTTAAATGCCAACGTTTACGTCAAAGACTTATAAATTAAAGGGTGGAACGGTCGAAAATTGATCAAACGTGATTAAGTGCACACTGATAAGTTTGTTACATAAATATTCAATCTTTATTTTTTTTTTGCAGTTCATCGTCTACAAAACACAGGAAAATTATTTTTTCTATTTTTACGCTCCCGATTTTCCAAATATGAACTTTCTGGCTTTAAATTACACACCTTCCATCAAGTTTTGTACCGCTGTTATATCCACTTTTATGATGCTGAACGCCAATTTGCCTCAAACAGTTTTTCACGCCCAACTATTATTTTAGTTCTCTTGAGGTTCCTCTTTACGATTGCCCAATATTTTTCGATTCGGCGCAGTTCCGCGTTTTTGCTAACATTCCTTTACATAAATATCTTGGCTGACAGTGCCAGTTGTCACAAAACTTTCGCTTTTAATCCCACAGGTTCAAATAGTCTGTCTAGATTTTGCTCTTCTTGCTTTGACGTGATTTTGGCTACTGAATAAATGGCAAATTCAAAACAGAGTCACCATTCCTTACGCATACACCTGCAAAATTAAGAGTATGTAAGATTTTTTTGAAATGCACGATTAAAAAATAATACACATTTGAGTAGGCCTAGCTTTGACCGTTGCATCCTTTACTCTCCATAAGACGAAAGAATTGATACGAGAAACCCGCAGCTTGTGTATGAGAACATAAGAATAATTATATAAGAACATAAGAATGTTTTCCGGCGTGACTCTCCGCCTGTGTCCCGAGTTTTCTTTCGTCTAACGAAAGCTAACGACAGAACGTGGCGGCACTGTTAAAATTTCCATAACTGACGGCTTTGGGTTGAGGGGCAGTTGTTTTGTTTTGTTATGGGCAGTGAAGTTTCATAGTGGTGGATGAAGTATGGTGAGAATTCAAGTTATTATTGGCTTTCGTTAGGATTGCGGTTCAGTTGGTTCACTGGGAGGTTAATTTCATGTCTCCACACAGAAACAAAAGCGTTCACGAAAATGCAAACGGACCGTGAACTGGTTCACGATTTCATGATTTTTACCCGAAAACGTGAACTAGTTCCCGATTACGTGAATTCAGTACACGGTGTATTTTTGCCTGTTCATGAATTCGTGACTGCAGTTCACGGATCCAGGCACGGATTTTTTTCCGTGCAAGGATACCTGAAATCAAGATTTTGGTGAATTGAAAACGAACGAAAACGTTCTTAAGCGTGGAACCACAGAATTCTACACTTCAACACTTTACAACATATCTTACATTTCAGGATCAACCGAATGAAGATCGTATATAATAGATTCAAATGCTGGTAGTATTTTTTCATTTTCATAAATATATACAAATTTTATAAATTTCCACTAATTTTTTGAACATTGTGTCAACAAAAAAATAACAATTCGCACTAGAAAAACTTAAAATAGCAATAAAAAATTGATAATTCACTTTCAATAATTCAAAAGTGACCGGTTAAACCTTCAAAAAAAGCAATGGAAATTAGTATAAACGCAATAATAAGCTGATATTTTTCCGTCATAATAATAAGTTCTAGCGGTAAACATGTGACAAAAGTCTTCAAACACTTCAACTCTTTCCACAAAATCGCAATAAAAAATCAAAACATTAGAAAAAAATTAAAAGATTTTTTTGGTTTCAGTGGAAAGATTTGAAAATTTTAAGACTTTTTGTCACATGTTTACCCGCTAGAACTTATTGTTATGACGGAAAACTATCAGCCTATTATTACGTTTATACTAATTTCATTGCAACTACGAAGTTTTACCCGTCACTTTTGAATTATTGCAAGTGAATGTCAATTTTTATTGCTATTTGAGTTTTTCAAGTGCGGTTTATATTCTTTCGTTGGCACCGTGTTTAATAATTTAGTGGCAGTTTTAGTAATTTTCAATGCTAAATATTCACTAACTAGTGCCAGTATATATTTTAGTCGTTTGTGAATATAAGGCGAGCTCTCCCCACCCATTTGGAGGGCATCCTCATTTCTAGATGGCTTGCTCTTATGACCATTGTCCAATTTTGTTATTGGAAGGGGATTGTTTAAATCCCTGTGGAAACGTATAAGTGATGTTGCCTATCGATCCACCCAATCCGTTGTTAACCCTTCATACACTGGCTTGATTAGGATAGTCAGTGTTTTTTAAAGCTTGATCAAGTCTAACAGAGAAGAGAGCTCATTGCTGTCGGACTTAGTTTCCGTGCTACAATGGGTGGTAGTACATATCAAACAGCGTACATCATATGCTTCCTCGCCAAGGATAGCCGCCCGCATAAGCAGGTCCAATTTACAACTCCAGATGACTATGAAGGTAGCATGAGTTCTCGGTATCTTCTCAAGTAGACATCTAATCAACACTTTCCTCCCATCTCTGCTGATAATAAGGATCTGGCCAGTTGTTGAACAAAGAGAACGATGGATAAAGACCCTGTCACACCCAAGGCAGTTCTTCTGGCGATTAAATCGTTTCTACAACCGTCGATCCAGGAGAGCGTATGGTCAGAAAATGCTATGCTAAATGTGACTATTGACAATTTTGTCAACAACATCAAATCTCTAGAAAATAATAGGAAAATGTTAAATTTTGATGTCTCACATACGAATGAGCAATGAATTATTCGTTCAAAAGAATTGATGAAACTTATTTTAGGAGAAAAAGTATTTATTTCTGTCCCGTTGGTGTGAAATTGTAATCAATTGTACAGTGGATATAAAATTGTACAAAAAAACACAGAATAGTTCCCAGCTCAATCTAATAGCTTCAATTGTGTATGCTATCCCAAGTTAAATTGCCAAAACTATCCAGCTTTACTAAGTTTTATTAAATTAATACGAAAACCACGCGAAATCAATTTGGTTTTATTATGGCAGCAAGAGGTGCCAAAAGGTTTTATATTTAAGTCAGGTTTATGCAAACCTACTGAGCTCCTTTACAGCGATCTTTAAACCTTGTTTGCTAAAATTACTTCCCCTCCATCAAAGGTTTTATTTTGACTTTATGAACTCGTAAATGCTGTTTTAGGACTCATTCATATGATCTTATTGTGGTCAGTTGAAAAAGCATTTTAAAACCATTTCACCTCCAGAAAATGCATTAAATGGCAAATACGCATTTGAGGAAGGCACCAAATGACCAAATAGTTTTATAGTAGCCATTGCGAGGATAAATTGTCTTCTTGACAAAACTGTGATTTCTTCCAATCGCCATATCGAAATGTAAGAAATAATTGAAATGTGGAAATACACCAAATGTAATGTGAATGAACTGTAGAGCCAAAATCAATTTCGGCATTCTTTTTGATAATTTTATTGAATTTTAAGAACTTTCAGAAAATTCGTGATTAATTTGTCAAATATATTTGTTTCAATTTTTGTTGTTGTTGTAAACTTGCATAATTTCCGAGGCGCATTTATATCCGGCTCTTATCGTGCCAATATTCACCATAAGATTATATGCGCATATGATTTGGAGCATGATACGCTATAGAAAAAAAAACTCAATTTATTTTGGATATTTTGCTATCAAACAATATTTCCCGCAAAACTCGAACTTAGAAATTGTTTTCTTTTGTATGAATCAGAAGAGCAAAGCATCGAACAAAGCAGAACAACAAAAACCAGCCACGAGAAGTCTGACAGCTGTGGCCATTTGGTCCTATGCTGGTTTTAATGGCAGCCAATAGGTTTTCTGAAGGTTTTCAAATAGTAATAACATCTTTCACTAGAACATGTTCAAACTGTATATGGTCTTACAGAGGTTTTCATTATTTTGTTTTCACAACCGTTTACAGGGTACGGAAGAAAATAATGCGAAAAAGTTCAAACTTGAGTATTGGGTTAATTAGTGTAGCTAGTGACTAATTTCTGTCGAAAGTGTATTTGCTTATGTTTACTTTCAAGTGCTGCATCTAAACATTCTATTTGTTTTATTGCAAATTCGTCAAAAGGTTCGCGAAAGAAGTGATCACCAGTTTGTTGCTTGCCCAGAAGAAGCCGAAAGAGATTGCCAAGGTGGTAGGGTGCCATTTGGCAACAGTTACCGCCCTAAAAAAGTCCCTGCAGGATGGTCCTAAGCAGCGGAAACCAGGAAGCGGACGTCCTCGTTTGCACGCACATCGAATGTGATCAAATCGGTCCGTGCTAAAAATTGCTCGCATCCCGGTGCGTTCCATAAGAAAACAAAGGAAACCAATATTTCGGAGAAATCTATGCGGAGAATCATCAAAGAATATCTGTATATTCTTCCAGAGCCAAAGTGAGTCAAGGAACTACGAGTGACTCGATCCAAGAGATTGCTTTCCTTGTTTAAGAAGGAAAACATGATAATCCTGTTCTCCGACAAAAAGCTTTTCAGCATCGATGCTGTGGCCAATAGCCGCACGGACCGGTTCATTTCACCGCAGAAAATTGCGGAACGTTCCGGAAAAAGTGAAATTCAAATTTCAAACAAAACGGCTGGTGTCATGATGTTTGGCTTGGTGGCGTCCAACGGTTTGAAAATGCCACCTGTGTGCCACCATACCGAAGTGTATATCGGTATTTTAAAGCGACCAAGTGCTTCCCTGGGTGAAGGCCAACGTCTCCGAGGACCAAAACGTTGTCCTACAGCAGGATGGAGCGCCGTGTCACACGTCCAATTGAACCCAACAATGTTTGAACGATAACATGAAGTTTTGGCCGTAGGATTATGTCGACCTTAGCAGTCAGATCTCAATGCTGAAATGTTTGAGCCGGCACAAACATCGACACCCGAGTGTGAAACCCTGAAGTCAACCATAACACGCACATGGCAGTCAATGTCGGAGGACTACGTCCGAAAGGCATGCTCTGGCTTCCAGCGTATGCTCGAGGATGTTGTTTATAAAAATGGAGGACACATTGAATAAATTAGTTTAAAAGGACTTTATAAAGATAATTGCACTCGAAAATGTTGATATTATTGCTTGAATTAGTTGAAAATGGGATTTGAAAGAAATAGAACATATTTTCGCATTATTTTCAGCCGCACCCTGTATAGAGTGGGCCACAAATTTTGGACACATTTTGGCTTGAGAGATGCATAGAGGAGGTGTTGGTTGACAAAACACTTTTGAATGTAGGTTTATCAATAAAGCCGGAAGGAGTGCTATACGGCTAGAATAAAACTAAAATTGTTACTTGGGATGCTATTCGGGCTATCTCAAAAATATTTGAAAAAAAAACTATTTCACTTTTTCTTTCAGGTTTAAAAAAAATGTCTTTCATGCGCAACAGTTACTTGACTATTTATCAAAGTACTCTATAAATTAAATGAAATTCAGTCACCTTGTTCACCTTTCTAAGCCTCAAAATCAATTTCTCGCAATACATCATTAAACATAACTGAACGCCTTAAGCAGAAACGTTACCCGAAGAGTGCAAAACATCTCACAACAAAATCTCGAAGCGATAACGTTTTCCCAAACAAAAAAACCAACATTTTCCACCAACAGATTACAAACCAAACATCCACCCACCCAGCCCAGACGGGAAACACATTTAATGAATTTACTTATTTAATTTTCCGCTTCTCTCTTCGCTTCCATTTACCGCCAATCATCGTCGATGATATGAACACACTCATACTTCTGGTAATTTTTTTTTTTGTTATCTTAATCTTTCCACTTTTTCCCCCCTCAGTTCGACAGTTGTTTTTCTACCACCCTCCTCCCTCATCAGCTATATCTATGGTCCGCAACTAAAATGCTTATTTTTTTCTTTCTTCAAACCTACAACTATTGGTGAGAGAGGAAAAAAAAGTGCGAAGAAAGTTTTTGCCTCTTTTGTTTTGAACGCTTTATTCACCACACCGCGCACCCACCGCCGCCGCCGCAGCTGTTCCGTGGATGACGATGATGCTTTTGACCACATAGGATTTCTTCTCGCTCCAGTGATGCTCCACAACCGTCGAATGAACGAGCTCACAAAAATCAAAACTCCACGTCCACGTGTAAAGCGCAGCATCACCAATTTCTACGTCAGACTTATTTATCCGTCCGGACGCTCTCTGTGCAGGAGAGTTTGTTGTTTACGGCTAGGTGGCCATAGATACATACAATCATGTTTGTGCCGTTGCTGGTCCGCTACGGGCTGTTCCGTCCGTCGTCCGTGTTTCATGGTCAGCGGAAGTAGGTTAATGGTACCCTTGAAGAAGAGTAGCCCCCAGAAGAGACTCCCCAGGCAGCCGAGCCCCGTGCGTTGAACTTGGGAAAGGGGACCTCTGAACCGGGGTGGAAAGTGTGATATGTTGATGCTGATGATGCTGATGATGATGATGTTCGACGTTGATAGTAATGTGCGGTCAGGTGAGATGGGAGCTCGCGCGTCGACCTTAGGCAAATGTGGAGGGCCGTGCTGAGCGATGGACCCGACTTTGTCCTCAATTTGAAAACGCAAAGTGAAGGGAAGTGCTGGTTTACATTTTGGGCTTATTAAAGTGATTAGACTTGTTTTTTTTTTCGTTTTCGGGTGGGCTGTCAATTGGTGGTAGTAAAACGCTGAATTCAGGTTGTCCTACTGGATTGCTGGGTGAAAAGTGAAGGTTGATCTAGTTAGGCTTTTATGCTGTGGTTGCCCTGGGCAACTTCAAATGGCTGGTGTTTGTTCAGTAGAAATGTCAGACATTAAAACCAACTAAACCATTTGGAACGATTACCGACCTACTACACAAAACTTACAAAGAAATCAATTCCGTTGGAAGAATTCCGCTCCGCCCATGCTGAGAGAAAATAAAACGCAAATCTAAATGCTCACATCAATCAGCTAAACCGTTGCTCATAGCTAACAATTCCAAAATCAACCATCAAGTCTTCAAAGCTCTCTCTCTCTCTTTACAATTTCAGTGATTACAGCCCTTCTCTTTGAAGGCAAACATCCAGAAAGACTGAAGACTCCGTTAGAAAACACCATACTCGGTTGACTGCTTCGTTCGGCGGACGTTCACCACTGGACCTCCCTGGCACTGCTTGAGAATGCATCCCGAATGGTGGTTTTATTGGTCCATCCCCTCAATCAACACTCGGCAACCGCATTTCTACTCTGATAATCACCACTGTCTATCGGCGGTGCGCGGCTCTGCAGTGGGTAGCCACATATCTTCTTTTCCGTAGTTAGCTTTCTGTTAATTCGATCCCCAGCCGACAGCACCAATTTTGCCTGCTCGCGCGCCTACATGACTGATTGAATTAAGACCTTCTCTTTAATAAAGAAAATTGCTCCAATGAAATTTAACTCGTTCGATCAATCTGTGCTGCGGCCAGCGGGAGAAGGAAACCGATACCCGCAGACAGAAAGTGAGGAAGCTCACACCTCCGCCCGTCGTCGTCTTTGTGTTGTTGTATTTTTATGCGCTTCACACAACGATATTGGGGTTATTGGTTTACTCGCACCCGCAGTATGATGATGCTGTACGTTCAGCAGCCAGTCTCCGCTGCGGTTTCAAATGGGAGGAAGATCTCACGGTCTGGACCGCAAATCTGGAGCTGGCGCGTAACGACGACATAATCGTGATGAGCAATGAGCAAAAATCTCCGACCAGGCAGTTTCGATAGCAGTGTAGGTAGTTCGAGTTTTATGAGGGCCAGTAAAACGAACTGGGGCTAAGTTTCAACGATGACGAGCGGAATGGTTTTTGCTGGGAATTTATTGTAATTTGGC
>JASCZW010005050.1:0-44117 GCA_034211315.2 Aedes japonicus
GGAAGCAGTACCTATATTGAGCTCAATAAGCAGACCTCCAGTGGAAATCGGTGAATATGCACTGAATACCGAACACTGAGTACACAATTTATTCGCAATTTATTCGTCCATTTACCGTTAATCGTTTAGCAACACACAAAACATTCGATTCTGATAATTTTCTTCCAAATTTAATACGGAAAAGTTGAAACTGCTATGCACCTATATTAATAATATGACGAAAAACATTAATCCCATCTGTGTACATATGTTAATCGTACTGATTTTAATCAAGAAAAAAATACAAACAAGTTAACGCTCTTCACTACTACACCCAAAAATGAAGTAGGGGAAGAGGTGGTAAAATGAGCAGGGGTGGTAAAATGAGCAGGTGCTTAAATTACGGTATTCGGTCAAATAAAATATTATAATCTTTTGGACACCCATTATTTTACTCATAAAAACCTTTTTGAGCACCCCTATGTTGCATTGAGCCGTCGAATAACATATATAATAAACCAAATCAAACCGCCCGTGCAGTTGCTTGTCTGTGATCTAATTTTCGGCTCGCATTATTTAGCGATTTTTGTGGTGTAAACGTTGAATTTATTTAATCAAACACTACAGGACAATAAATTAACTTATTACTCAGCTGCTAACATCGACAGTAAGTATTTAGTATCGTTTTTCACATTAATAGTAAGACGTTTTAAACTGAAACCTCTTTGCGGGTAAAATGAGCACCCGAAGGTGGTGGTAAAATGAGCAATGTTAAGTTCCTTTTCGTACTTTCAGATGGGACGGATTTATGTGAGGAAAACGGAGCGGCAAACCTGGACAGATGAGCAGATGGCCGCGGCAAAGCGTGCCGTTGATCGCGGAGTATCTGTCAGTCATGCTGCTATTACACACAACATTCCCAGGGCCACTCTCGCCAGGTGGGTTGCTTCTCCTGGTAAGAAAAGAGGACTTGGCTCGAAGAAATCGGTGTTCTTGCCAGAACAAGAGCGTGAACTGATTCAGCATCTTCTTGATTTGGAGACCAGATTCTATGGGGTCAACATGAAAGATGCTCGTAAACTTGCCTATGCTCTGGCGGAGAAGAACAAGCTACCTCACAACTTCAGCCACAAACGCCAAGTGGCTGGCAGGTACTGGTTTCAGCGGATTTCTCAGGCGAAATCCAACCGTATCATTCCGGAAGCCGGAAGCAACATCCATCGCTCGAGCTAGAGGGTTTAACAAACCCTCTGTGAATAACTTCTACGACCTGCTGCAGAAGACTTTGGACGCCAAGCATTACCCCCGAATCGCATTTTCAATGCGGATGAAACTGGAGTCAATACGGCAAATATAACTTTTCAATATTAAATTTTCATTTTACTAATTATAAAATATGGAAACATTCATTAGGTCCCTCCGAAGAAGCTGAAAATCGCGGCCAGGAAGGGGAAAAAGCAGGTTGGATCGATTACTTCTGCTGAGCGAGGAGTGCAGACAACAATCGTGATGTGTATGTCCGCAACTGGGCAACATTTGCCACCCTACGTAATCTTCCCGCGGGTGCGCATGCACGATTCCGTTGAAAAAGGTGCACCGAACGGAACCAAGTTTAATTGTAATCCTTCCGGTTACATGACCAGCGAGATCTACCCAGCCTGGTTTGATCATTTCATTGAAAATACCAACCCGTCAGAAACCAACCCGGCCTTACTGATTATTGATGGGCACAGCTCTCACAAGGGTTTGGCGTTTGGTGAAAAAGCTCTGGCCAATTTCGTTGACGTTATTGTGTTGCCACCACATTGCAGCCATAAAATGCAGCCTTTGGATGTGGCCTTCATGGGCCCATTCAAAAGCTATTATGCAAGTGCTTCGGAAAATTTTATGCGCAAATTCCCTGGCAAAGCCATAACGCTGTACGACGTCGCGGAATTGATGGGTGCGGCATATTTGAAAGCCGCTTCAGCAGAAGTGGCTGAGAGTGGTTTCCGAAAGTCTGGCATTTGGCCTTTCAATCGGAACGTGTTCAGTGATGAGGACTTTGCTCCATCCGAAGTGACCGACCAGCCAGAAATCCGACCAACAAATCAACTAGTCAATCCCGATCAGCCAGCAATCGCCACCGACCAAGTAAAAGTTTATTTATTTATTTATTTATTTCGTCAAGCAATGTAGACTACATACAATGGTTACAGTGTTCTACTTACATACTATACATTATTTCTGTTGTCTTTTAGACGACATTTTATATGTTCTTAAGACATAGTGATGCCGATGATTTCGCAATGTAAGTTATACTGGCGCATCATTCTATTAATGGGGCCATTTTCTGCATAATTAGTTCTGTATGATTTTTCTAAGAATAATTTCCGTGTTCTAAGATGCCGACTGGGACTATAAAAGTTCAATTGCGAGAGTAGTTTTTCTGATTTTATGCGTTGTGAAATAATGTCATTGACGTAGAAAAGCATTGCAGATTCGCGGCGTTCTTTAAGTGTCTGTAAATTGATAAGCATGCAGCGTGCTTCATAAGATGGCAGTGGAAATACAGTCCAATTCAATTTCCTTAGGGCATATAAAAGAAATTGCTTTTGGACGGATTCTATGCGTTCGTCGTGTATGGAACAGTACGGGTTCCATACTAGGTTGCAATATTCAGAATTGGCCTGACATATGTAATGTATAATATTTTAATAGTATATGGATCTTGAAAATTGTGACTGAACCTCTTAATGAAGCCCAGCATGCTATTTGTTTTACTTATAATAGTGTTGTAATGTTCTACAAAAGTGAGTTTAGAGTCTAGGGTAATGCCTAAGTCCCTTTTGCATGTTTCTACTTTTTGGTTTCCTAAAAATATTTCCGTACGAGGTGTTTCGATTTTTCTGCTAAATACTATTGAGTTACATTTTTTCACGTTAAGTTGAAGTAAGCTTTTGCTACACCATGTGTTGAATAAGTTAATTTCGTTCTGGAATTCTTCTGCGTCACTAGGATTGTTTATTTCCATGAAGAGCTTCATGTCATCTGCATATATCAGTATTTGGATTTTTTAAGTATGTAGGAAATGTCGTTTATGTACAAAATAAAAGAAGTGGGCCTAAATGTGAACCTTGGGGACCCCGAGGTGACAGAGATAGGTTCTGAAAGTTTATTTTGAAAGCGAACAATTTGTTCATGATGCGTTAAATATGACTGCAGCCAATTTAACAGTCCAGGTTCCATTCCAATTGTTTGCAATTTGAAGAGTAATAATGGTATGTCGATTCGGTCAAAGGCTTTACTGAAGTCAGTGTAAAGTGCTTCTACGTGCTTGCCATTGTCCATTGCATTCAAAATAAAAGTTACAAATTCAAGAAGATTAGAAGTGGTTGAGCGACCTTTGAAAAAGCCGTGCTGTTTGCTTGTAATTTGATTTTTTACTTGCTGAAAAATATTTTCATTCACGAGAGATTCAAAAAGTTTTGGGATGCAAGAGATAATGGCAATTCCACGATAGTTGCGGATGTCTGATTTCATGCCTGATTTGAAAATCGGAACCAAATAAGAAGATTTCCAAATGGTGGGAAATGTTCCGCTCTTAAGAGACATATTAAAGAGAAGTTCTAAAGGGAGGGCAAGTTCGTCTGAAAGGTTCTTTAAAAATACGGGTGCAATACCGTCTGGGCCTGGTCCCTTCTACCATCTTATGAAGCACGCTGCATGCTTATCAATTTACAGACACTTAAAGAACGCCGCGAATCTGCAATGCTTTTCTACGTCAATGACATTATTTCACAACGCATAAAATCAGAAGAACTACTCTCGCAATTGAACTTTTATAGTCCCAGTCGGCATCTTAGAACACGGAAATTATTCTTAGAAAAGTCATACAGAACTAATTATGCAAAAAATGGCCCCATTAATCTGAATGATGCGCAGTATAACTTACATTGCGAAATCATCGGCATCACTATGTCTAAAGAACAAATAAAATGTCGTCTAAAAGACAACAGAAATAATGTATAGTATGTAAGAAGAACACTGTAACCATTGTATGTAGTCTACATTGCTTGACGAAATAAAAAAAAATAAAAAAAAATAAAAATAAATAAACCTTAGAAGCGTCCAAGTTTTTTAGTGCATTGAGAATTTCGTGAGGAGGTAATTGATTTACAGATATATTGTTGGAAAATTCAGGAATGAATGCAAAGAAGTCGCGATCACGGTCTTCTTCGGAGAATGTAGTGTATACTTCTTGGAAGAAATCTGCAAAAAGCTAGCAGATTTCAGAAGGATTATCACCTACATTTCCGTCAAAATGCATTCTTGGGGGGAAATTGCTATTTTTCAATTTCGTTTTTACATAATTGAAAGAATTCTTAGGACATGATTTGACTTCAGTTTCGACTTTACGATTATATTCTTCATGTGCAGAATTAATGGCCGTGTTAAGTTGGTTGCATATGTCATAATAGTTTTGCAAATTTGTGCTAGATTTTTGCTTTTTATATAATTTGTGTGCTTTTTGTTATTTGTTCTTTAAATGTTTCAAATGTGGATTGAACCACACTGGTAATTTATTGTTTTGGGTTCGCCTTCTTCTTTTCATTGGTACAGTTTCTGAAATAAGGTACTGAATAATTGAATGAAATTTGCCTACTTCAGTGTTGACATTTCCTTCAATACTTATTATATTCTGCCAATTTATTGTACATAGTCTACGTTTTGCTTCTTCGTAATTTGCTTTTTGATATTCCGGCACTTCCTCGAAATCCCAGTCGCTGGGGGCGTGAGTATTATGTACGAAGAGTGAATATTCAATTGCTGTGTGAAATACTTCGTTTTTCCATAGAGGTGACAATGAAGTACTCACACAAAAGTCTTCAGTGCAGTTCGTAAATAAGAGGTCTAAAAAAGCATTTTGCTGATTCTTTATATGATTAATTTGGTGCAAGCCAAAATGTGAAATTTGGTCGAATAGGAATTGTAAAGTTTCGTCTTCGCCTACGACTGGGAGTAGAATTGATTCATTTTCGATGTCAGGGATGAAGTTCGCATTCCGTTTATTAAAGTCACCATAAATATGCAGTTTTACTTCCGGTTCCATATTCGACGTGATAATTCGACATTTTGAAAAAATAATTCGAAAGATTGTTTATTGGCATGTTCGAGTGGGAAATACACAGATGCAAAAATATGTGTTTCATCAGCAATGAGTGCTTTAACCCAGACATGCTCAAATTCTTTGTGCTTGATAGTTTTTAGTTCTTGAGAAGTAAAGTCTGCATTGATGGCAATGAGAACTCCACCTCCAGATTTTTTATTGCTATGTTGCAAATTACGGTCATGCCGGAATACATTAAATTTATTTCCAAAAATTTCTTCGCTTTTTACGCTTTCATCCCAGCTTGTTTCGGTTGCCAGAATAACGTTGAAAGAAGAGGCTAGAAGTTTTTGTTGAATTTCTTTCATTTTGGCTGGGCTTTTCATGCGATTGAAATTTTGGCAATATACCAAAATTTCAGTCGCATTCTGTTGAGAAGACGAAGACAGTTTTGGAGGATTAATTATACTTACAATACTATTAAATGATACTTCTTCCAAAGGGCGCGTTAGTGTTTCCGAAAATTTGAAGGGTTATAAAATTTCAGGGCGGCCTCCCTACTACGTCACGACTGTTACTTTGATCACGGTAACTAAACCACTGGTGCTTGATGGATCAACAGTACAGCAGATCCCCATGCCGAGTTCAATCAGTTTTCCTGTGTTAACCGATCAAATCATCAGCATTGAACCAAAAATCTGAACCCTCTCCGAACTCCTCATTCACCATACCACCGAAGGACATTCTACCACTTCCGAAAATGGCAGCTCCGAGGAAGGCAAAGCGCAAGCGTAAGGCAGAACAGGCAGTTGAAATTACCGGAGAAAACTATCTTCGAGGCTTAGCCACGTCGGAAGCAGCAAAACCATCAAGGCCATAAAAAAGGACAAAAACCAACGAAAAAGCGAGCAAAAGTGCAGAAGAAAGCTGAGATTTTCGGAAGATACGTTGTGCGATCTCTGTGGTGCAACTTTTTCGGATTCCGTTGATGGCCAAGGATGGAAGAAATGTCATTCCTGCTTGATGTGGTTCCACACTGAATGCGGTACGAACGAAGACGATCTCGGATGCCGATTCTGCAACTGAGTACTTGTATTGCCCAGAAATGGGTCTCTAATTTTCAAGTTTTTATTTTTGCACTGAATGTGCCGTTTGTTTTACGTTTTTCAAACTTGTTTTGTTTGTTATGAAATAAATGTGGATATTTGAAGAATAAAAGTAACCGTTGTGATACTTGTTATGAAGAGCTGATGATTTTTAATAATAGATTAGTTTACAATCTTCTTATTTAACAATATTGTTGAACATTACATGAAGTCGGTGTTTTTTCCAAGGTGTTCATATTACCACCTCCATATGCTCATTTTGACACCCCACTATGCTCATTTTACCACCGCCCCTGCTCATTTTACCCGCATTCTATAGAACAGTCGATAATTAACTCGTGTTCTAAAATACGAAAAAAATACATATTTAGCAATGAATCTGACTCAAATTTATCAATATTTGTATTAATGAATGATGGAATAATGATTATCTGCCGTTTATTTTGGGTTTTACTACTGAATAGTGGAATAAATCAAGTAAAAGCTTAATATGCTCATTTTACCACCCTTCCCCTAGATCATTTCACAGCACTTCACGTGTGTTGGGTAGCATGCATATAACCAAGATAAAATGAAAGGGTTTGTTTGTTATTCTTCCATGAGAATATTGACAACAAGACACACCACAACGCGGGGGATAGAATGCTCTATGAATGATTGAAAACGCACACTAGCGTTGATGTGTATGCTATACAGTATGTGAGCAGTGCAACATCAAGCGATTACGTCGATTGTAAACACGGTTCAGAATAGGTGCAAGCGTATTTAATTATTGTGAAAATTAATCGCATAGTTTTCTAGTATTATATCATGTATTCGTAGATTCTCGTGTGGCTAGTGTAATAAGTGAAGTGTGATTTTTATGGTTTGTGCAATTACGCACCGAAAATGTGTAAGGATATAGTGCAATTAAGGAGAATACTAGAGTCTGGCTCGAGTAGATTCTCTAGTACGGTTCGATCAATATGACGAATTTGTAGTTCAAAGGTAAGCAATTTTGTTGAGAATCTGATTGCTCATTATTTTTACGAAATTTAAGTCTCCGAAACGTTTTTGTAGCTTTTAATTATATTCAAGACCTAATTTTATTTGCCAGGATTATATATTCTTGGTTACTGCGTCCATTTATTGGAGAAATTAAACATCTTTTAACGTTTGAAGTTGGATGGCTGCAGAATGTGATGGATATATGTACTATGGTGAGAATAGGTTCCGCTTCCCTATAACAGTTTTTTTTTTTTGGCGATCAGTGTTGTAAATTCAATTTTAAGTAATTCAATATATAACTTAATCTAATCATCGAACACATGTCTACACGCATGTTTTCGTCAGCCATGGGGAATGTTCAGGTTAACTGCCGGAAGGCTGCTCGCAAGGGCGTAGATTTGTTTGCAAGTAAGCTTAAATAATTACCTTCCATCTGTCTTAGATTTTTTTATGACCATCCGAAATGGTGATTTTTTTAATTCGAACCTTAGAACGGATTGTCGAGGATACCCACCACTGGTTGCACCAGTGTTGGAGTACCTCTTTTCAATGGTTGCTGAATAAAAATTTCAGCACTCATTAGTGTAGTGAATGAATGAATACAATCAATACCTGAAATCATACACACAAATTCTATCAATCTTTTGAAACAGCATCAGTAGCATCCAGTTTATTTGTAAAAAAACAAATCACATCACCAAAAAAAAACAAACTGCTTCCATGCGACACTGAGCTACCGAAACAGCAAATTTCCCAAGACAATCGTGACAATTGATCCCACAAGCGTTTCCGCAGCAGCCAAAACAGAAGACACGTGATATCCTTTGGCACAAAGTGTCTTTTCTTATCTAAATTCAATTTAATGCTAAATTGACGTTTGATTGCGGAAAGCAGTCAACCTGCAGAAAGCAAGTGAGGAAAGATTAATTTCAAATCCCAAAAGAGACTGCTGGGAAAGCAGTATTATACAACACATAGGCGGACATCCGCCTCCACAATATATCTATGATGCTGCAAGGCCGTAGCCAACCTAGTCTTTCTTCACTTTTGGATGGTCATGTTTTCCTTCATATCGCTAGGTATATGCTTGCTGACCATTTCATTTATGTTCCACTCGTGTTTGCACTAGTCAAAAGAGACACAAAATACTTTGGTGGATAGTCTCCGTTTTAAACGCTTGCAAGCATTCACTATTGGCCTGATAATCCTTTTAACCATAGCCGGAAACATTCAATGCAAGAATGGACCCAGAGGACCTATCTCTGCTAGTGTAATCATCTCTTGTCGATTGCAGTAGTATTCTCGTGCAACTTGATAGAGATAGACTGAACTATGCTATAAAGTGCATGGTAGAGAAGTAGTATACCTCAAATGACTTGATTTTGACTGTAAATGCAAGATCTTGCACAGGAAGATTGCATTTACTTTCAAGGGTAGAAAACAATAGGCTGTATTGTTTTGAATTTTATTTATTTCTTATTAATACTGTTTAATGGTTTCAATGGGTGGGTTGACGCACGAATCGATACTCAAAATCAAATAACCTAAAACGAATACATTGAGTCCTATAAATAAATTCTTTCAGTAATATTTTCCGCCCACATTCGAGAAACTTCGTTTAGTGGAAAAGTACTGCTGCAGAACTGATTCATTTAAGAGAAGGCTCCTTGAGCTGTACGATGTATTCCATATGAATAATCTGTTATTTATTTATTTATTAACTTATTTAATACATAAAATTCAACTGACAATTGATGTCTCAATGATATAAACTAAATCTATTTGGCAACGATTAGCGGTGTGGAAAAGATTTAGAAGTCTTTGGCAAAACACGTCTATGGAAATATTAAAGTTAAAGAAGCCAAAGTAGTCGTTAAACCGCTGACAGAATGAACGAATATGCTCACGCAAAGCGTAATTTCGGCTTCGTGGTTCCAAGAGTAGAAAATCACGTTGCCGAAGTGTACAAATTCAGCTGTGTCAGCGTCGGCGTCGGTGTAGTGATAAGCGTGACTGCCACTTGGCACCCCAGTGGGTCTGGGTTCAATCCCAGTCGACGTCGGTGGTTTTTCTGAGGCGTTAAAATCTGGTCACGTCCTCCTTCGCAAGGGAAGTAAAGCCGTTGGTCCCGGCTCATAGACATGAGCCGATATATAGGGTCCAGGTGGTGGATTCGTCTCCCTGGCGTCAATGATTGTCACCATGTGAGGAAATAGACCGACGGAAAAAAAAAGGAGAGCCGGATGTATCCCGATTGTAGTTTTGCTGCGAACGTTGCTTGTGCAATTGATCGTCTCACCTCCAGTAGTTCGATTAGTAGAAGACGGCACCAATTTTTTTTGAACTGCTTCAATTCGGGCAAACCTAATGACATGGAAACGACTCCAAACGACCGAATTTGTTTTTAGTATTGACCGTACAAGTGAGCAATAGAGGGGCTTGAGGCACAGTCGGTCACGGAATTCGTCAGCAATTTCGAACATAAAGCCCAGTTGACGATTGGCTCTGGCAACAATATCCTGAAAGTGCATTCGGCAGATAAGTCCGGATTCAAGAATAACACCGAGATCCGAAAGGTGCTGTACTCGAGTAAGGCAACGTCCAGATAACACGTAGACAAATGTGATCGGCTGGTGTTTGCGGTGATACGAAATAACGTTGCATTTTTCAACGCTGAGGCTCAGCAAGTCTCTTTTCAACCAATCCGCAAAGATACCAAGCAGTCTGAGAAGCATTTTATTATTTTTTCAATTTTCGCGTCGTCAGCGAAAAAGAACCGGCATCCCGAAGGTAACAGCGAGGAAAAATCATTCAAGAAAATTTAGAAGATCAGCGGACCGAGGTTCTTGCAGGACTCCCGACTTGTTCAAGAATGATTCCGATTCAAAAGAGCCGATCTTGACCCGCCCTGAAACGTAGGTTCTGAACCAAACCACACTCCTAGGTAATCCACTGAGTCAAATGCAGCTTTCAGGTCCATACATGCAGCATCAACTTACGATCCTGAATCCATGCTTCGCAGGCACGAAGAGGTAAATTGTACCAAGTTCGTAGATACAGATCGTTTCGGGTTAAAGCCGTGTGCTCTTTCGATGTACTGTTTACAACATGCAAACAGGAAATCGTTCACAATAATCTCGAAGAACTTGGAGCATGCGCACAAGCAGGTAATTCCACGGTGATTGACAACATCTCATTTTTCTCCTTTCTTGTGAATTGGAAACAAAGAGAAGAGAGAAGGAGAGAAACAATTTCCATCGTGTGGGGAACTGACTTTGCTGCGCCGAAAGATTAAACAGTAGGCGGAGGTTGGACTAAGGAAGATTTTGCGGATGTCGTCGTACTGGAACAGCACGGAAAATTGCATCCACGTCTGCGGCGCTGAACTGTTTCACTGCGACATTGACGTCAGTGGTCGAATCATTGAAATTCCGGTCAATGTCGGAAAGCACGTTGCCTAATAAAGCGTAATCAGCCCGCTGAAACTCCAGAGCACGCTGCGCAAATGCCGGTACATACAGGGTGCGGCAGATAATATTGCGAAAATTTGTTCTGTTTCTTTCAAATCTCATTTTCAACTAATTAAAGCAATAATATCATTATTTTCGAGTACAGTTATCTGTATAAAGTCCTTTTAAACAAATTTATTCAATGTATCCTCTATTTTCACAAATAACATCCTCGAGCCGACGCCGGAAGCCAGAGCATGCCTTTCGGACGTGGTCCTCCGACATTGACTGCCATGTGCGTGTTATGGTTGGCTTCAGGGTTTTCACACTAGGGTGTGATGTTTTGCAGGATCGTGCGTGAACATAATCCAACGGATTAAGATCTGGACTGCTAGGGGGCTACAAATCCTTCGGCCAAAACTTCATGTTATCGTTCAACCATTGTTGGATTCGATTGGACGTGTGACACGGCGCTCCATCCTGCTGTAGGACAACGTTTTGGTCCCCGGAAAAGTTGGCCTTGACCCAGGGAAGCACTTGGTTCTTTAAAATACCGATATACACTTCGGTATTGATTTTAACTCCAGCATCAATGAAAAACAGGCGGCATTTACAAACCGTTGGACGGCACCAAGCCAAACACCATGACACCAGGCGGATGTTTGGTTTGAAATTTGAATTTCACTTTTTGCGGAACGTTCTCCATTTTCTGCGGTGAAATGAACCGGTCCGTGCGGCTGCTGGCCACAGCATCGATACTGGAAAGCTTTTCGCCAGAGAACAGGATTATCATTTTTTCCTTCTTCAACAAGGAAAGCAATCTCTTGGAACGAGTCACTCGTAGTTCCTTTTCCCGGTCCGTAATCAAGTGGCGTTTCATCTGGCTCTGGAAGATGCATGTAGGTCTTCTTTGATGATTCTCCGCATAGATTTCTCCGAAATATTGGCTTCCTTTGCAAGTTTTGGCATGCGTGCAAAGCGCGGACGTCCGCTTCCGGGCTTTCGCTGCTTAGTACCATCCTATAGGAACTTTTTTATGCGGTAAACTGTTGCCAAATGGCACCCTACCACCTTGGCAATCTCTTTCGGCTTCTTCTGGGCGAGCAACAAACTGGTGATCATTTCTTTCGCGAACATTTTGACGAATTTGCAATAAAACAAATAGAATGTTTGGATGCAGCACTTGAAAGTAAACAGAAACAAATACACGTTCGACAGAAATTAGTCACTAGCTACACGAATTAACCCAATACTCAAGTTTGAACATTTTCGCATTATTTTCTGCCGCACCCTGTATACAATCGGTGTAGGTAAGTCAACCGATACAACAAGAATGGAATGATCGGCATCAAGATCAATCAGGGCTCCAATTGGTAAAGAAACGGTAGAACCGGATACTGCAAAATCGTTCACTAGAACAAGACCCAGCAAGCAATCATTCCTGTTCAAATGAGTATTGATTTGAAAAAGCCCGTGCATGTCGAATCCACCCAGGAGAACACAGCAGGCTGCGGGCATATGTGATAGTATTGGATCAATGGATGGTGTACCATTATTGGAAAAGTGCCATTGCAAACCAGCGTGAGATCGGGGGCTTAGTCGGGACAAGACCAAACTTTTCGATTCCAAAAGCTCACAGGTGATCGAGCAGTCGTTTTTTAGGACAGCAGGCAGGAAAACTGCGCCGACACTGAATGGGTTATGTGGAATTTAAACTATAACCCACAGCTGTTCGAGTCGACTGGAAATAGGCGCGGGATCAAGGTAGCTGGTTAGTCTCCTCGAGGCGGCAATCAGGACTCCCCCACCACGTGATTTACACGGTGTTCAATAAGTTCGGATACACTTTCAAAATTTGTTAAAAAAATGAAAACATGTTTTTTTATTTTTTGGATTTATGTTATTGAAAGCTATGTTTACAAGGAACGTTTACAACATTTCTCTTGGAATGACCCCCCCTTTGTACTCCTTAACGAGCGTCAAACGTTTCTCGAACGCGTCGCAGGCGGCACGCACGGACTGCATGGGCATTTCGTCCCAGATTTTGAGAATTACCGTCTTGAAATGATCCAAAGTGCTGACCTTGTATTCGTTCAGCTTCGCCATCATATAGGACCAAACAAAAAGTCGAGAGGATTCAAGTCCGGGGAGCTGGGAGGCCACAAAGTTTTGTCCAGAAAGTCGGTTAAATTGTCCCGACACCAGGCTTGAACCACATTTGCCGTATGGGCTGGTGCACCGTCCTGCTGGAACACGTAGTGCTCATCGCCGTAGAGGCTTCGGAGACTGGGGCAACAACCTTTTCCAAAACCTCAGTTTTGTAGTACGCCGCGTTGATTTTGACGTTTTTTCAATAAACACCAAGGGTAGCTTACCACGTTTGCATACTGCCCCCCAAACCATCACCGACGCGGCACTTTGGAGCCGAGGGATGTTTATATTGGATTCAGGAATGCTGTCCCTCGATGGCGCCCACACCCGGTCATTTTGCACATCGTGCGGCTGCTGCAGCACGAACAGTTTCTCGTCCGAAAAACAAACTCCTGACCAGCGTGCCGAGAGAGGATCCTCTTAGCTCGATCCAACCGCTTTTTGCTGGTAGCCTCCGAAACGCCATGGACCTTACGTTTTTGTAAGGCCTGAAACCAAGGTCCTTGGTGAGTATGGTGTGAGCGGTTCCAATGGAAACGTTGAGATCTGCAGCCGTTTTCCGGATTGAGCGGTTCTTTTTGCGCCGAATTCGCTCCCTCACGATCTTGATGACCCGTGGCGTCCTCGCTGAACGCGGCCGACCGGATCTCGCACGGTCATTGGTCGAGGACGTCTCCCGGTATCGCCTGATGGTCGTGTAGACAAAGTTCCGCTTGACCCCATGCGATTTCAGCAGCCGGAATATATCACCGGGTCGCTCACCGTTCAAAAAACGCTTAATTACGAAGTCCCGATACTCTTTCATAGCGCGTAACAAACGAACAACAACTAACAGAATGTCAACACCGCGCACATTCGGTAGCGTATGAATGAAGCTAAAGCTGACACCAATACCAATGCAGAATATGTACATGGCGCATACCTACGCAATGATGAAAACTTGTATTCGAACTTATTGAACACCGTGTACAGCTTTTCAGGTGTGACCGATCTGTTCTGAAGACGGTATAGAGCGAACCAAAAAGTAGCGTTGAGTAGATCCGTTCATCCAGCCATGTTTCTGCCAGCACTATCAAATCGTACTCTTCCTCCGAAACCGACAAAAAGACCGTGTCGATTTTGGTCCTCAGTCCACCTACGTTCAAGCATGGGAAAAATCGGTTCACTTAGCGCTAATTTTCACTCACACGCACAAACATTCAGAAGTGAGCGTAACCACGTTTAAATTATTCCGATTTTGCTCATTACTATTCCGATTTCATTCTATTCGTAGAAAACAGAATTGAGCAAAACTAGCAGCTGAACGTACAGTGAATGAATCGAACGGTAGCAGTGTGGACGATTTCTCACTCCCTATTATTTACCCGTTCAATCATTAACGATTGCCTTCAGTTGGATTCAGCTGAGCGAGATTGATTGAATCACACTCATTTCTTCAAATCATAACTTAAGCATCATTTAACATTTCAAATAATGATCTAACATGATGTTAAGCAGTCTAATGCAACATAAAAACATAAAGCGTAATTTTAAACCGTATCTCTGCTCTGATCCTTCTAGATGATTGCATTTACTGAGTCAAAATAATCTCAATCGGTGTATTCAAATCGCTTACGTTCAGTGGCAACGCATTCATTCAATATAGATGAAAATTTGTTCCGCATGATTCTGTTTTCCTCGTTTATTCTTTCAACAATGTTCGTTTTCGAGGATTCGTGTAGAATCGTTCGATAGAAAACATCACACTCTTTTGCTATTCTATAAGCAACCGATGGTTGCTATTTTATATCGGTGGTGCTCATGCGAGTGAATGAATTTTCCCATGCTTGCCTACGTTTTGATAATAAATCCGGAGGCTAGGCTCCGGAGGTTGGGTTTTGGAGTAGCTCGGAGTTACAGGTCGGAAGCCACCATCACCATTACCAACTGCAGGGCCAGGACGGAGACGATAAAGGTTAGTGTGAGCAGGAACCGTGACTGAAATGGCTGGACCAGCTGAGTTGTCAACTAGAAATTAGAAGAAAAATTAGTATCAACCATTTAATTCCAACTACCTTTGCTTATCTTCGACAGATACGCGTATTTCGTCTACAATGTGCAGACTTCTTCAGTGCCTCGTACTAATAACTCGACTTTCAAGCTGGTGATCCATCGATTGCACCGTACCACGGGTGTCAATTGGCCCTGAAGCGAGCGGCATTGAAGTAGAATATGCGTGGTTAATGAAATGAGCATCGTCCAAAGAAAGCTGGAATTGTCGAGTTCTACTGAGAACGGGTGCAGTATCTTTGTTTGCTTAGGCTGGACGTATACTGGTCAATAATTTACCTGTACCAGCTGTCATATTTTGCGTGACGTTATTTTTATATATATGGTAAAAAAGTCTGAAATATCAAGGAAATATAAAACAAACGAAAGGGCTCTGTGATCCCGATACACTGAAAATCAAATAAAGCAATTTAATCCATCTTTTCGTAATAAATATCGCAATTTAAGTGTATTTTTATATTTCTTCTAGAAAGAATACTGTATGAACTTTTGTTTGCGTTTTTAGTTGTTAAATTCGGCACAGTGGTTAAAAAGTAATCAATTTTTACCAAGTTACAGGACCAAATTTATGTAGATATGATCACCCTAACGCCAAAAAAAAACGAGTCTAATATGTTTAGATCATAAACAAAACTACCAATTTTTTGAAGTTCAGAGAGATCGTATATAATTTGTCTTTAAAAATGCTGATTTGTAGTAATACGTGAATGTTGTGATCTCAAACAAATTGTTCATGGGCTTCATTATTTTAAGAAAATCACCACTAACAATGAAATAACTTCGAATGATTTTTATAAATTTTGTGAATGTAAATTCATCCAACGTTTTGATCTTTACTAAAATGGCTAAGTTAGATATTTTCCAAATTTTGCAAAAAGGGGCTCTATTATTTATTTATTATTTGTTATTTATTTACTTTTATTATTCATGAAAATCCTCAACCATACCAGAACGACTTTAAATCGTTTGTGTAAATTTTCTCCGAATATTTACTATAATAAATTAGTGCATTAATACATCAAACGGTTTGACGTGGTCTACGTCAACCGATCGTGATTGATACACAACCTCACTGCTTTTCTTTCGAATCTTTTGCCTAGATCCACACAGCCGAGTGCCCGGCAATTGAAATTAAATTACCAAATCAGCGAAACAATAGTTTGTTTACAGCGGTACTGGAGTAATCATCAATCAATTTAACAGAGATTTCAACAAAAAATCTTCCACCGCAATCCGCACAGTAGAGATCAACAGGAAAATTTAAGTGAGTCGCCGTATAACTCATGTTATTTTGAATCTGGTACAAACATAAACTTTTCTGGAAACTCAGCAGATTCACGTATTTTATCAGCGGTTCTGTATTGCACTGCTGTAAATGATTTTTCTTCCGCGGACTTCGTCGTTTGGGCGTAACTACCTTCATAAAAAATATGAATAAAACTATACAATTCATATTGAAAACCTATTCAACATTCAGATTGAGGAGTGCTTCCTGTATGATTTGTTGCTGCTGCATAGCGTTTAATTTACCGAGAAATCGTCATTTAAAGTGTATGTTTACAAAGCCAGGTACGCCCAAAACACGAAGTATCCCGGATATGTCTATTAAATTTCAATCGGCGGGCGCTCGTCTGTATGGATCTCGGCAAGAGACACGAAGGAAAGCCGAATTTAACTAATTGTGTAGCTCAAAGAAGTACGGATTTAAATAATGACTGTTTTCCAAAATATACATACGAATAGGCGTTAGCATTGGCTAAAAAGATATAAAATTGAACAGACACTGCAATCGTACATCTACTTTAAAACAAGGTGCATAGATTATCCGGGCAACCGGTGTTGTTTAGATATTTTCAATTCTCTCTTCGGTAAATGTTTTTGTTGGTCCCGTTCCTACGAATCGAATTTTGGGCGAATCCTGTTGTGTTACTTCTCTCTACTTAAATTAATGGAGGCAGTAGAGTGAATTAATGGTAAAAGAATCCAAGTTTCTGCGACACAATACCGATTTTATCCGATTGCTGGGAATTACAAATGTACCAACCCGAAAAGTGTACAAATAACATGTCTTCTACGCCCGACTGATGGAACGGTTGATGCATTATTTTAATTGCATTTCCAAACGGAATTGAATGCAGCTTTGTGGCAAACAAATGGTTGTTTGTAGGCAAGCGGCAATGGATGGCTGATACCAACAGTTTTGTTTTATGTGGGTGTTTGACAGTAAATTTGGTACGAGCTTACACCTCATTTAATTTAACTGATTCGCACATTCACAAGGGGTTCACTCCGTTGGTTTGGGTTGTTTTAATTACTCTATGAAAGCATCAAACACATAGGCGTTACTGTGCCCAGTGCGAAAATGTAAGTTGATTTGCTGGTCAACCTGTCACTTTTTAGGAGGATTCCGAATGTGGAAAGCCATCTCCTATAGTTGGATAGAAGTGCTAAAAGTTGAGCTGTTTGTGCTGGCAGTTCAAGTGCCATTATTCCAATATTTACTTAAATGAATATAGAGCTTATAAATATATGTTTAAACCATGTTTGAAGGGTAACTGCACCAACACTGGTCAACACTTTCGAATATTCTTCGTGTACGTAACTGATTAGTTACTGTTGATATCAAGGATGTTTGAAATTTGTTTGTTAATTATGTACTGATTCTTTTTTGTTTGTTTCTTTTATGGGTAGATGAGTGAAAAGACAATTAATGTTTCAAGGATTTGACATGAAGGGTGAGTAGACAATTATTGCGACACTTTCTTACTTACGTTACCTACTTGACCAAAATAAACCAAATTTTGCCCAGTATCTCTTTAGATTGCGTTGTTTACACTAGAAAGAATTTTGTTCACCTATTTTCCTGTTTAGATATCATCAGATAAAATAATTATATTAATGGGATGTTAAGGGGACACAAATCTAAAAACGGCCAAAACTCAAAATTTATGTTTGTCAAAAGCTTACCACTTATTATTCGAACAACTATTAAAACAAATATGTTCTATTGAAACGTTGTGATCGCGGAGAGTACAAACGGTGTGTTTGCGGTATTGTTTTGTCATTATATGCATTGAAAATTTATTTTCGTAATAAGCTTTCACTCGTAACTTCATAACATGGATTTTGTACGTATGTACATGCAAAATCCTGGGTTGTCGCATCTTGCCTAGTGAAAACTTATATACATACAACTGAATATACATCATTCAACCATCTCAAGGGTCTTCCAAAGGTTCCAGGAATTGATGACAGTAGACCACTCGTCATGGACTGGATAAAGACCGAGAACAACGCGTAAAAAAAAAAACGCCCGCTTGTAGCCAGACTCGCGAAGCAATCTCCAGCTGGTGACCAATCCTACTTGAACCCGCTCGATAAACTCTCCCTCCTTCACAAGTTTCAGAATCTTTTAGATGTTTCCACGATTGTATCCGGTCGACAAGAAGGGGGCCACGGGGACCGTCTTTTTAAGGCCCGGATGGAGCAGGCGGTACGAACAACCCATAGATCGATGTTGTTTCACTGTTCTCGCCGTAGCTGCCGTAAACAAATTGATGGAGCTGTCAAATTTTCCCAGTATATAGGCAACTTCTATGTATTGACTACTAACCAGGTGGCAGAGCAATCACATGAAAAACCGGAACTTCTAGTCGCTTTTTTTAATGCATGCTTTATACTAAATGTACGTTAACAACTTGTCTTTCATTGAGAAAACTATCAAAGTGCTTAGTTATGCAGACGACAGGAAACTATATCTCGAAATAAGAAATAAGGAAGATATCAACATATTCCAGAATGAAATACACATTACCCACACATGGTGTTCGAAAGGCCTACGGCAACTAAATATCAAAAAATGTAATATAATATCATTCCTCAGAATACGAAATACACCGAATACAACACTCTCATTGGGAAATCAAGAAGTTAGAAAATGTAACAGAGTTAGAGATTTAGAGTTATCTTAGACTCTTAACTAAATTTCAATGAGCACTACAACACAATTATATACTTTCATAAACAGATTCAGCTTCAATGTTGACGAACCCTTCACAACACAAACACTGTTGCTTATGTTAGTTCGTTTCAGGAATACTGTAGCATTGCCTGGTCGCCATTTCAAAACACACATATAGAACTATGCAAAATATGGGCCCTTAAATCCCACTATGGCCACTAAGAATCAACATTGAGAAACTATAATGTTTCTTTAATTCGCATTCGCTCATTTCATGAACATGTATTTTGTACATAGAACAAATAACTAGTAAACTCTACGAAACAATCATATCTCTCGTCATCTGGTGAAATGCCATCATAACGCCTTTCTGTACAATGCAGGATATAAATGATGATCAGTCAACTTGTTGCTATTCTTTTATTTTATTCATACATGTTGAGGTTGCTGCTTGGGTGAGCAGCAATCAAAATAAAGCCGAAATAAGAATAGAAACACTGTTGTGATAAAAATTAAAGCGCTCATACTCATACACCATGTCCAATATATTCTCATACAAAATAAAATTCTATTTATTTCTAATCGATAATCCAGATTTTATTGATAACTTTATCCATTATATTGCAATATAATACTGATCAACTACAGCATATGTTTTGGAATAACACCGCCTTAAACCTTCTTGACCAGATCCAGACGTTTTTCGAAACCGTTACAGGCTTCCATCGGCATTTCGTCCCAAATTAGTTTGATTACGGTTTCGAATTAGTTCATATTAGACGCCCTGTGGTCATTTACCTTCGCCAGCATGTATGAGCATACGGAATAATCCAAGGGATTCAGATCTGGTGAACAGGGAGACCATTCATTCTTGTCCAAAAAGTCGGTCAAATTTTCGCGGCACCAGCCCTGAACGAGATTTGCAGTATGCGATGGCGCTCCGTCCTGCTGAAACACATTGTGATCATCTCCAAACACCTCTTGTACATATGGCTTGACAACTTTCTCCAAAAACTTCCGTTTTATAATATACGACATTCACTTCAACGCCTTTTTCGACGAAAACCAGTGGTAATTTACCTCGCTTGCAAATTCCTCCTCAAACCATCACTGACGCAGCACTTTGGAACCGTCGAAGAAGGAGCCCACAATCTGTCATTCTGGGCATTGTGGGATTGTTGCAAGACGAATAACTCTTTGTCGGAAATGATAAATTCTTCCCCACCGTGCCACGACAAAAACAGACTTGCTCTTTCGAGTCGTTTCTGCTTAGAAAGTTACGAAACTCCGTGAACCTTACGTTTCTTGAAAGCTTGGCATCCGAGGTCATTTTGAAGTGTATTTTGCATTGACGATCTCGAAACATTCAGATCTGTGGCCAATTTACGTACAGAGCGCTGTGATTTTCGTCTAATCCGTTCCCTGACCACTTTAACAACTCGTGCAGTCCGCACCGGACGAGTACAACCGGATCTCTTCCAGTCATCCAACGAGCAAGTATCACGGTACCTTCAGATGGTTCGGTACACAAAATCCCGCTTTACTCCGAGGTTTTTCAAATTTCTGAAAATAGCGCCCGGGCGCTCACCTTTCAAATACTTTTTTATCACCACAGCACAAAACTCGTTCATCGCTGCTAAAAGATAAACACCGAATGAAAACAATCGGACATAACCTGAACGCGTTTGTATAAACATTGTGCAAAACTACAGTAGTAGTTGCACGACACCAATGCAAGGAAAAATTGTATGAGAATATATTAGACACGGTGTATATCTACTTCTACTACTACTTTACAGATGCATCATGGTCCATCATAGATTCAATAACTGGTCTTTTCAAAAGTACAGGATGGAATCCCATGTCAAAAACATTTAAAACGATGAACAAATCTTAATGCTTGAGTTTCAACGTAGGACTAAGTTTCTCCGAGCGTCATTTTAAAATTTAAAAAAAAATGAGAGCATTACCCAACTAGAACAACATAAAAGAAAAATAACAAAATTCTAACATTAAGTTAAGTGGTATCAGTCCTTCAATTTTTTACTTAAAAAATACCTACTTTTGTTCCCATACAAATCGGCATTTGGACAGGTTGAAAATATGGTTTTCTCTCTCCGGTTCCTCAAAAACGGGTAACAAATGATTTTATTTCATGTTTAACACAGCAATAGCCACACTTCTCAGCTGCAAAACTATTTTGCTTTATTGCCGGTGTCTGCTTTTATAACTGAAGCCCGTCCCTTCTTATGAATTTTGCTTGGTACTGCATTTTCGTGCCTCTCTTCTTTCTGGACTATGCTATCAACGCTACTATATGGGACCCGAGGCGAATCTAAATAATTTCATTGATATATTCAAATTAAAAAAAAAAACATTTTATTTCGAATTCATACGACTTCTCTTGAAAACAAATCACTTTTCGAAAATTCACAGGTCAAGTTCAACTTGTTCGCCCTTTAGTTTAACTAATCGCCACCGACTCTTGTGGTATTTTATCCCAGGCTGCCGCCAGATGTTACTTCAAAACTTCAACACCATCGCACCTTCCACATACTTCACATGGCGAAGTCCATTGGGCTCAGGTCCAGTGAACTCACCGATTACTCTGATCTTGAAATGCACCCTGGATAATGTTTCGCAATCCAGAATTTGGTTTTCTTTGTAAGCCAGAGCCGTGTCCTGTTGAAACACTCAATCCTTGGAACCAACATGACGACGTGCCCACGGCTTGACGATGTTTTGTAGAACTAGTCCCCGGTATGAATTTTGGATGATCTTCACTCTTTCAGGTACGAAAATCATTGAAGTCCGCCCATCACGGGTTATTCCGGCCCAAACCATCACCGACGCTGGATTCTGTTGCCTGTTGGCCGTCAGCACATTGGTTCGCGATCTTTCTGGAAACCAAACTCTGTCGTTCTGCTCATACGGTGAAGAGTTTCTCATCGGTGATATTCTCCAACCTTTCTTCCATGGTCAACTTTAGCAGCACCTTCGCTCTTTTCAGCCCTTCTTGTTTCTGCCGCACCCAATGGTCTTGAAATTTCTGGATCTTGTTGGGCTTGGTCTAAAGTTTATTTTTCAGGATTCGGCGGAGACTTTGAATTGATACTATGAGATCCTCCGTCAATTCAGTGGCTTCTAAGGTGCATATTGACTATCTTCATCATGGCACCACAGTAGCTCAATGTTCCCCATCATACCGTTGTTTGGTACTTACGGGCACCGGGTTTCTTTTCACTTTACAGTGTTCGATATTTCTGCACACACGTAAATCGGACAGCTCACGAACTATGTTCTTCTGCCGTTTTTCAGCTCGGAACATGGCAACCACAGCACTACGTTTCTGTTCTAGATCATTTTTTTCAGATAACACTCCATTACAAAAAGTCACGCATACATCCACTAGACACAATGTAAACAAAGTGACAAGGGATACTTCTCTATAGTTTTGTGTGCAACGTAACAATGACTGCTGTATAATGTATATGTCTTCCAAAACGCTTCTGCAGGCAAGTACGATTTAGCTATTAGCCCAACAAAACCTGATTCGCTCTCCGATTCCAGCATATTTCAAGCATGTTTGGAAGCTGCATCTTACGAAACAACTAGTGTTAGCCGATTCCTGGGACGCACCGAATTTAGTATTGCGGAAGCCCTCGATCCCCTCACCGTAGTCGAGCCATTCCCGCCAGCGATCTGCAGCCGTCCCGGGCCTACGTGTGAGAGTGGGGAGAGGGTCTTCCAAAACGCTTCTTCAGGCAAGTACGACTCCATTACTTGCCCAGCCAGACCTGATTCGCCCTTCAATTCCAGCCACTCTGATTGTTCGCCTGCTATGCTTCACGGACTACTGGCTTATTATCAGAATGTTCGCGGTCTACGAACGAAAATAGACAACTTTTTCTTAGCTGCCGTCGATTCGAACGTCGACGTAATAGTTCTCACCGAAACCTGGCTCAATGACCAAATTCATTCCGCTCAACTATTTGGAGATCAGTTCACTGTTTTTCGGAATGATCGTAATCGCATAAATAGCACCAAATCTCGCGGTGGTGGCGTTTTGATCGCAGTTTCCAATAGGCTTCACAGTTGCCTGGATCCTACTCCTATTGACCCTTCGCTCGAACAGTTATGGGTCCAGATAATAACTCCACATAGGAAGTTAAGTATCGGTGCCATGTACTTACCTCCCGATAGGAAATCTGATTTGAACAGCATTGAGAACCATATCAGTTCGATTGGCGCTGTGTTATCCCGTTTAGATCACAACGACTACGCGTTAATATTTGGCGATTACAACCAGTCTGGGTTGGTTTGGAATGTTCCTGATGATTGGTCATCCCACAATTGACGTTCTTCGTTCGCATATGCCACCTGTCTGCTGTGCATTGATGGATGGATTCAGCCTTCATGATTTAACGCAAATAAATTCAACGTTAAATCGTAACTCGAGACTGCTTGATCTTGTATTGGTAAATGAAGCTGCCGTAATGGAATGTACTGTTGTTGAAGCCTCCGAACCTTTAATTAGCCTCGACGCCGATCATCCTGCGCTGGAGATTATTATCAATCTATCAGTACCTATTACCTTTGATAACATCGTTGATCCACATGGTCTGAACTTCCGAAGAACTGATTTCGCCGCAATGAACCAATATCTGTCCCAAGTAAATTGGCAGTTCCTTGACTCGTGCTCCACTATCGATGAAGCTGTAGACTTTTTTGACGAAGGGAGATAAACAAAATGCCGAAAATTATCGAGGGATCACATCGCTCTGTGCCTGCTCAAAAGTCTTCGAGATCATCGTCAACGACTTGCTGTTCGCTAGTTGCAGACACTACATCTCTCCTGAACAACATGGATTTCACCCCAGAAGATCGATTTCAACCAACCTTGCACCTTTCGTTTCCTCGTGTCTCCGGAATATGGAAACTGGATCTCAAGTCGACGTTGTTTACACGGATCTCAAGGCTGCTTTCGACCGGGTTGACCATGCTATACTTTTGGCAAAGTTAGACAAACTTGGTGTGTCAAATAACTTAGTTCGTTGGTTTAAATCTTATCTAACGGACAGGATACTCTGTGTGAAGATCGGCTCAGCTCAATCGAGCAACTTTACTAATATGTCGGGCGTACCTCAAGGCAGCAACTTGGGACCACTGCTGTTCTCAATTTTCATCAACGAGGTTGGACTGCTACTTCCACCTAACTGCAGGTCGTTCTATGCAGACGATGTGAAAATTTATGTGGTTGTGCGATGCTTCGCTGATTGTTTACGACTACAGCACTTGATCAGCAGCTTTGAAGAGTGGTGCTCCAGGAATTTCCTCACTCTGAGTGTTAGTAAATGCTTTATTATCACTTTCCATCGAAAATTGCACCCAATTGCGTTTGATTACATGATAAACAATCAACCTCTGCAGAAAGTTGATACTGTTCGTGACCTTGGAGTCACGCTTGACTCGGTTTGACATTTAGACAACACTACACGGATATGATTACCAAAGCAAACAGACAGCTCGGTTTCATGTTTAAGATCTCCGACGAGTTTCGTGATCCCACCTGTCTGAAAGCATTGTACTGCTCTCTTGTGCGTTCTATTCTGGAATTTGGAGCCTTGGTGTGGTGCCCGTACCAAAGAATCTGGATTGCGAGGATTGAAGCAGTCCAAAGAAAATTTGTTCGTTATGCACTCCGTCACCTGCCGTGGAATGATCCTGTCAACCTTCCAGCGTACCAGGATCGTTGCTTGCTCTTGGGTATTGAAACATTGGAGCATCGGCGTACAGTCATGCAAGCAGTTTTCGCAGCAAAAGTGCTACTAGGTGAAACCGACTCTCCAGGAATTCTGGCCGAACTGTTCATCTACGCTCCTGAACGAGTTCTGCGAACAAGAAATTTTCTACAGCTCGGAACTCGTGCAGCAAACTACGGCCAACACGATCCAATTCGATTCATTTCATCGCGCTTCAATGAACTCTACGCTCTGTTTGATTTCAATTGTTCCGCTGAGACCTTCCGTAACCGGATTCATCGTAGTTGGATGACGAGACGCTAGTTCAGAAATTGTGGCATTAATGGCGAAGACACTAGACGACTGATTCCATCACGACAGATTATTTTAAGTTTACTGACAAGTTTTGTGTGTATTAGAATTAATTTAGTTTTGCTTGCTTTGTTTTCCTTCTATTCATGTTGATTTATGTAGTGTACGATTTAGTAATAGGGGGTTTTTACGCCACATGGCTTTTCCCCATTCCAATAAGATGTTAAGTCAGTTGGAATTATATCAATAAATAAATAAATAAATAAATAATGTATGTAGCCGTACATTTCTAGGTTTTTTTTTCATTAGGGCGAATCTACAATTGAGAGATTCTCTCCGGGCTCGCTCTCTTTCATTCATTACAGCGCCATTATTAAACGTTCGAGGGATTCTTTAGTACAGATCGAAACACAACAGTGCTGGCTAGCATACTCTACAAATAGTAGAATGAAAAACGTAGTGGTGATTGGTTTATGAATGACAGAGAGCGAGCCCAGAGAGAATCTCTCAATTGTAGATTCGCCCTAATGAAAAAAAACCCCTAGATTTGTTGGACCCTGAACTAGTGGTGGCAAGCCAGAAGGATCCGCTGCAAAGTTTTGCAAGTGTTTCCGCTCGACCTGTTGTTATATGTATAATTTCGATGAAATCATTATTCGCATACACCAACGTGGTCCTACGTGAACCTTGCGATTATAAACCTGATGTATTCAAACTTTTTTTTTCTTTTACTTTTCTAGTCGATATAGCACATCTTTCTATCATTCATGCATGATAGCGTTTCTGTTTCTATTTTTTTATTTATAAATCTAGCAAAATATTCGGACCTTCTTGCGTTTGTTTTCCTATGAGACACATATCTTCTTACGTAACAACAAATGGTTCGCTTTGTTTTAGACTTGTGTAAGTGGCATTGAATGTGAAAAAAGGTAAATAAGGATTGTGTCGTACCAAGCTATTACATCTAAAATACCTGTAATTTTTTCGAAAATTTTATTTTAAGCCATTAGGTAAGTTCTCGCCGCTTGTCAGTGGATGACTCGAGCTGTAAGAGCTCGTCGATTCTGACATATCCAAAACGTCATGAACCAAGGTTGGACGTATAGTATAAAGTAGTTTGGGATCACTTATTTTAGTTAACTTGCACTCTCTCATTCCCGGTGCAACTTTGTTCAAACCCCTGCCATGAGATTCAGGACTACCTGAAGATGTTTTTACTGGCAGAATTACAATTTTGACCAGTTTTTCGAAGATTTCCCTTAATAATTGCCTAGTATCTCTCGATGGGCCGACATTGTGGAACATTTGATGGACATTTTTGGGCACAAATTGCAAATCATTACTGTTCATAACAGTCACCATATCGTAGAGACTCATCATGAGATCCGGCCAAAATAATGTGCTTTAACATTATACCTCGAATGTACAGAAAAATTACGTATTTAAAGCATCCATTGATGTACACATCCTTATTGATTGTTCCACTCGACATGAAAGAACTTCTGCATTGACAGTTTGCCTGCCAAACAAGATACTTTCCTCCAAAATGTTCAAGGCTAATGGTAGTTTTTGATTTTGGAAGAGTTTCTCCTTCTTGTTTTGTGGAGTATTGTGGTCCAGGAAATGTTACAAAATCCGCTTGTACGTATGTCTCTTCGTCAAGAATTAGATGAAAATGGCTTTTACCGAGAAAATTATAACGCTTTTGAGTGCGAGTCTTGATCACGTCACTTTGCTTTTCTGATGTTTTTGCTGCCTTCTGCTTCTTGAACGTTTTGATCAGGAAATTTTACATGGAACTAGCCATACTTTGTTGTTCTTAAATCACATCGAGCAAAGAAATGTCTGAAAAACACGACAATATTAGGGGAACCAGGGTAAAACCGGCCATATTTTTCCCAGAGCCATACGGTGGATGAAACTTACTTCAATTGGTTCTCCTTAAAATTTTACATAAGACCAGCATCATTTTGTTGATCTTTAGTCACACCGAGCCAACAAAATTGTGAAAAATATGAACAGCTTAGGGGAATCAGGGTAGAAGGAGCTCATTTGCTCCCCAAGAGTTCCACGCGTCCAATGAGACCACGTCCATTCGATTTCTTAGAAAATTTCCTTCAAGTTAAGGTAACATTTACAGAAACCGTTCCACTCCGAGCTAAGATATAGAATTCTTTCGCGTTTCGGGCACTTTTTTCCCACTGTGCGTTGCTTCAATGGTTTTGCTTTTGTTTACAGTATCTCTCACTGACAACTGTCGATTTCGGAGAATTGTTGTAGACATTTATTTGGCCAAACTAGACACCCGGAACCTGGAGGACCAAACTTTCGAACATTCCTAGTTGTTGACAAGAATTCAGAATACCGTTTCAAATTACCGTGACGGTACACCTCGGGATATTAAATTCCTTTGCTATAAAATGATGTGAATGCTCCTGGATTTCCACTCATTTGGCGATGATGTTTTGCGGCCCCCTTCTAGATTCACTGTCGTTAACCAAAACTTATTCATCAAACGTCAGAAGCTTTTTGACAACATTGCTCATCTAATTGTTATGTTTGCATTCTCCATGCGTGAGTAACGATTATAATGTAGAAGGAGATGTTCGCTCATACTACGCTCATACGCACCAAGAGTGGACAGTAATGTTTGCTAGAATAAAAGATAAGAAGAGTAAGTATTGAAAGTTCCGTCAGTGAACCGTAGGTTGGAAATAGAATAGAAGTATTGAAAATTTTCAACCTACCGTACACTGATGGAACTTTCAACACTTTCTCTTCATATCTTTCATTCTAGCAAACAAAACTGTCCACCCTCAGTGCATCATGGTGATGAGCAAACATCTCCTTCTACATCATAATCATTACTCCAAGCACGGAGAATACAAAACATAACAATTAGAGTACGAGCTTTTTAGTTTCCTAGAAGCAGCAATGATCATGTCCGAGGTGATGGAAAAGGTGTCCAGGTCAAAAACATCATCAGGTAAATTAGAAGTTGTCAGTTCAGCTTCTTGTTGAGAGTGAGGCCAGCGGAGAACACATACGTGAAATGCTTGGCAAACAGTACGCATGATTCTTCAGCTGAAGATGATCCTGATTCGTCTAGAAATACATTTGACGGGATGAAAGAGCATTTCCTCTTAGAATTCACACAACTCCAGAAATTTTTTGAATCTCTACGCAAGCCAAATTGTACAGGCATAACATGTGATTTATACAAACTAGCATTCACTAGGTGGCATGCGTCAGTTGCATGTTTAAAAGCCTGTTGATTAGTGAAGGAACATTGCTTCCGAAGTTTCAACCTACGCAGTTCTGGGTTGCTTCATGGTGGCTTAACAGGTGACCTAGTCCTAGGGAGATTTTCATTGAGCCATCTGCACAAGACAGAAGTGCTCTGTCATATCGTCAACATTCTGTCTATTAAGCAGTTTTGTCCAGTCCATATTAGACAGAAATTCAGTTAGTGAATTCAAATAAAGTCGGCGGTAGGTCAAAGGTCTTGCTTCACATCGTTTAGGAGCAGCAGCGTGAGTACTTTTGGGCCACAGCAATGAGATCACGCCCTAACAAAGTCTTATTGCTATTCTTTTCACTGCGGTCACAACGGTACACATTATAAGAGGTCGCAGAAACCTGGCGAGGGTGGATGAAGTCAGCTAGACCCGTATCGGTGAAGATGATGACATCATAATTGCAGTTGTTGGTGGCGGGAAACAGTTCATCAATTTTTGTTCTTACACCACGTACAATCTTGTACAAGATCCAGATTACATCGACTTCATTTGAATTTTTCCGTTTCCGTCCAGTGAACAAATAACTGGAAGCGGTAATTACATCAGCGGTTGAATTGTTCGGAGAGAAAGCGTACTTGCCATTAATGGCGGGTTCAAAGACCCTGTCAACACACTCGCACACATGGCCGGGACGACAGACGACCGCTAGCAGGAATGGCTCGACTGAAGCGGGGGGCTCGAGGGCTTCCATGGTACCAATTTAATTGCGTCCCAGTGATCGGCAGTCAAACGGAGATTGCTGAGGTAAAGTTGATGGGAAATTGCGGTAATGTATGACTGTGCTGGCAAGCTCATGGGATCCCATCTTGCTAAATGGAATTGCCTTTAAAGTAGGTTGGAATGTTTGACCATCTGATGAGTTTGTGCTAGGCGAGCGAGCATTTGATGATTCGTCATACTTGCCTGGGTTATCAGGTTGGAAGACCCCCTTACCAACTCCGAACACAGGAACGGAATGGCTCGGATGGCTGGAACTTGGATGGCTGCTTTGATGACCAGATGAGTGATGTCTGAGTGAGTTAGTGCCAACACACAAAGCGGGATGGAATTCAGCAAGCGAAGAATTTATGTCAAATTCATCCATAGAGCTGATGTCGGTACATCCAGAAACTGCGTGAAGCCAAGTTGAAGAGTTGCGGTTACGTATCGCAGTGCAGCTGTAACGTGAGAAGAAATCAGGTAGATGGACGATACTTGGACGTTACGTGAGATAGATTGTCGGGAGATCCCATCACCAGCCACCGAAGGGCAAGGACGACTTCGTAGGCAGGAACTAATAGTAAGCGCGACTCGGTTGGGTGGCTCAGGGCCTTCCAAAGTGCTGTTGGCAATGCGGCAACAGCTGGCGTCACCTTGACTGGCAAAAAGAGTACGCGCTTGATCGTGCTCAAATACCGCCAAAGGTTCTAGCGATGTGAAATTTCTGTTTTGCACTCCCTAATGTGGATGGAAATCAATTTTTGAGAGTTTTTAAAAAAAACAACCCAACCTTTAGTTCTACCGGACGTTTTACGTTTTAGTTATGTTAGTTCTCAGTGTAGCACACTACACTTTTAATAACTGAAGAATTTAGAGAAAAATAGAGTACTAAGTTTATACCCATGATAAAGGATGGGACGACTCGTATAGTATGAGTTTGAATCATTTTTCAGTTGCACATTTTAGAAACTCAATTTCCGAACATGCCGTATGATAAACGCCTTACGACTGTTCCAGAAAGTATAAGCACACCTTATTTTAACGGTAAATTTGAATATAATGGAATATTTCAACATGTTTTGGCTGCGTCCTTTTGTTTGCACATTTCTGAATGACAAAGCATCAAAAAACTACTCAGTTTTGTGCTACCTATCAAAATGCGCGGTCTTACTCCGGAACAACTAAAAAGTATCGAGCACAAATGGAGCACTGTGAGCGGACTTTCCTTGAGAAAATAGGTCAAGGAAGAGGGTGTAAGCATCGGAGCGGTACGATCTGCGATTCGAAAATATATAGAACAGTGTACGTTTGAAGATGCACCGAAGGGTGGTCGGAAATCCGGTCCTGTTAGTCCGGATATCGATAAAAAGATCAGGGATACCTCCTGTTCTTTTCGTATCAACAGACTGTTACATAGTTTCCAAATGATACAATGATTGCTTTAATCTACTTAACGAACTATACATAATAATAAACTACCTTGAACTAAAAAAAATCTAACGTGTGTTGTTATGTGAAGGTGCGAGAACTTTGTAAAATCTTTTTCGAAGAGTGGAACGAGGAACATTGAAGTCAAATTCGTTGGAACAGCGGTTAAAGGATCGACACCTACAAGTGAAAACCAGCGACTTCCGTTCGGGATGTTGCGAAAAAACTAGGGACCTCGTCGAGTAACGTCATGCGTGCCAAAGAAAGACTTGGGCTTAAAACATACCGAAAGCAGAAAAAGCCCAAAAGGAACCCAAAACAGGCCACGTCCGTGAAACAACGAGCCCGCAAACTCTACGATTCGTTATTGTGTAGAAATTCTGGGTGTATAATAATGGACGATGAAACGTATGTGAAACTAGATTACAAAACGCTTCCCGGACCACAATTCTAGGACATCCTCGAAACGGAGAAGGCAATTTTTACCGAAAAAATCGGTAAGAAGGTTATGGTTTGGCAGGCAATATGCGAGTGTGGTAAAACATCTAGTCCGTACATCACAACGGAGACGATGAACACTCGGAAATACGTTAAGGAATGTCTCCAGAAACGATTATTGCCGATTATCAGGCAGCACGAAGGCCAAGTAGTGTTTTGGCCTGATTTGGCATCATGTCATTACGCAAAGGACACTTTAGAATGGTACAAAAGTCAAAAATTATGTTTCGTGCCGAAAGACATGAATCCGAACCGAACTGCCCGGAGGCACGGCCAATCGAGACTTTTTGGGCTTTAACCAAAGCAAAGCTTCGAAAATTCATAAAACCAGCGGATAACATCCAAAAATTTAAAAAAGTGGTCAAAATGGTGGGAAGTACCACTGTGCAGAAGCTAATGGGTCATGTTCGAGGAAGAGTTAGGAGTTATGGCTTTGATTAAATATTTTGATAAAACGAGAGTAGAATATCATATAAAACACAAATACAAATATGATTTGCCAAATAAAATTATTAAAACTCTAAAAAAATTACTCTTTTGTTATTTAGAAAGCGTGCTTATACTTGCTTATACTTCCTGGAACAGTCTTTAGTACGTATTTTTTCCTTTAACTTAGCCTATCAGTATGTTATTTGCACTCTTATAAGTATGCCGTAAAAACGCAGCAGGTCATAGTTAATGTATATTTGGTTGATTCATTTAGTTTAAGGAACTCTAACTAGTGATATAAAACTACACATTTTAGAGTATAAAAGCACACTTGTAACTGTGCAACTTTCCAAAAATGCCATGCACTACAATTGATCATATATTACATTACGAAATTTTTCTTGTGAAGTTAGTTTGCAGGCGAATCATACTCGTACTTAATGTGTCGTCCCATTCCTGCCCAAGAGCACATTGAGCACATACAGAACTGTTCCTGTATCCCAGAGGAAGTGACCAGTTCCGGGCTTGAATCTAAACCAGTCGATTGACATCTTAAATATCAATAATGCTGAAAAATGTATTAAATGTACATTAAAATTGAACGCTATTCATATGAACACTAAGGAGTTATCACATTGATGAGGATGGATTTTGAAAACTAAATGTGATATTTGTTTTGACAGAGCATGAAATGCAGTAAAGGGCGATACGGTCAAAATTTGGTCAATATCAACTTGACGTATTTCTTTCAATTTTGCATTTAAAAAACCTTAACACCCCTCATTTTGAAGGTGTGTGTGTGTGTAGAATGTTGCTCCTATTTTGATTTTGGAATTCACTCTTCAGTTGTCAAAATGCCGTCCAAGCAAGAAGAGCAGCGTATCAAAATTTTGCTCGCGCATCGCGAAAATCCGAGCTACTCGCACGCAAAGTTGGCAAAATCGCTAAAAGTTGCCAAATCAACCGTTACAAATGTAATTGAAGTGTTTGGGGAACGTTTGTCGACAGCCAGGATATCGAAAACCGGGAGGAAATCGAAAACCGGAAGCCGCTGAGACGACAAAGAGAGTTGCCGGTAGTTTCAAGCGAAACCCTAACCTATCTCTCCGAGATGCCGCAAATAAGCTGGGTGTATCGTCTACAACCGTGCATCGAGCCAAAAAACGAGCCGGACTATCGACTTACAAGAAGGTAGTGACTCCAAATCGCGATGATAAACAAAATACGACGGCCAAAGCGCGATCCCGGAGCCTGTACACGACGATGCTGACGAAGTTTGACTGCGTGGTAATGGACGACGAAACCTACCTCAAAGCCGGCTACAAGCAACTTCCGGGACAGGAGTTTTATACGGCAAAAGGAAGGGGAAAGGTAGCAGATATTTTCAAGCACTCGAAACTGTCCAAGTTCGCAAAGAAATATCTGGTTTGGCAAGCCATCTGTACCTGTGGCTTGAAAAGCAGCATTTTCATAGCTTCCGGGACTGTCAACCAAGAAATTTACGTGAAAGAGTGTTTGAATAAACGTCTGCTGCCTTTCCTGAAGAAACACGGTTGTTCCGTACTGTTTTGGCCGGATTTGGCATCTTGCCATTACGGTAAATAGGCCATGGAGTGGTACGCCGCCAACAACGTGCAGGTGGTTCCCAAGGACAAGAACCCTCCCAACACGCCAGAGCTCCGCCCAATTGAGAAATACTGGGCTATTGTCAAGCGGAACCTAAAGAAGACCAAAAAAACTGCTAAGGACGAGCAGCAGTTCAAGGCAAACTGGCTTTCTGCGGCGAAGAAGGTGGACAAGGTGGCTGTACAAAATCTGATGGCAGGGGTCAAGCGTAAGGCCCGGCAATTCGGATTTGGAAAAGCGGAAGCCTAACTGAATATTTTTCCTGAATTTTATACTAATTGAACTTGAAAAAGAAATTTAATTTGATTTTTTAAATAAACGATATCACCGATTTACACGCGTTTTCCCTTGACCAAATTTTGACCGTATCACCCTTTATAAAACACAAATTCAAATATGATTTGCCAAATAAAATTATTAAAACTATAAAAAAATTACTCTTTTGTTATTTAGAAAGCGTGCTTATACTTCCTGGAACAGTCTATAGTACGTATTTTTTCCTTTAACTTAGCCTATCAATATGTTATTTGCATTCCTATAAGTATGCCGTAAAAACGCAGCAGGTCATAGTTAATGTATATTTGGTTGATTCATTTAGTACTATAACTAGTGATATAAAACTACACATTTTAGAGTTTAAAAGCACACTTGTAACTGTGCAACTTTCCAAAAATGCCATGCACTACAATTGATCATATATTACATTACGAAATTTTTCTTGTGAAGTTAGTTTGCAGGCGAATCATACTCGTACTTAATGTGTCGTCCCATTCCTGCCCAAGAGCACATTGAGCACATACAGAAATGTTCCTGTATCCCAGAGGAAGTGACCAGTTCCGGGCTTGAATCTAAACCAGTCGATTGACATCTTAAATATCAATAATGCTGAAAAATGTATTAAATGTACATTGAAATTGAACGCTATTCATATGAACACTTAGGAGTTATCACATTGATGAGGATGGATCTTGAAAACTAAATGTGATATTTGTTTTGACAGAGCATGAAATGCAGTAATTGATCCTGCGTACTTTTTTTAAAAAAGAAGAAGGAATTTTACGTTACCAACCGCTGCTCACTGTTTTGTTTCGTTACGCCGTAAAATTCATGTGGGAGCCAAAATTTAAGACACCGAATATTGGAAAAAACAGCAAATAATAGAGAAACAAAGTTGGAGGTGGCATGAGAGGTAAGTTCGCCCATTCGATTGAAGCAGGCACTCAGAAGCTTTTTTATTTATCTCAGCTTAGAAAAAGTTTTTGAAACACTAAATTTTTCATTACTAGGAAGGCTGTCTCTAGTAACGTGAACTGACAGTTAAACCTGAATTTCCAAGGGGAAGAGCGCCAGATAAAACCATTTTCTATTTGAACGTTCTTTCTGGAATGAAATCAGATTAAGCATACGTCATAGGGAAAAGTATTGCCTTGTACTCCTCTTAGCTAGGCTTTCGATTCCACACTAGCTATTGAAAAGTTAATAGAAGTTTCTGTTTCGTTGCGTATTGGAAATGAATTCCAAAGTAGTGCTATAAATCAAGTTGCTTTCCAAAATTTTGAACTAGCGTACAAAGGGCCAACAGAACCGGGCAACTTTTGCTGAAAAGGCCATGCAGCCAATCCGAAGAGCAAACACAAAGCCCGCAAGAACTCGTCTCCCTCCAGAGCGGGTGCAATAAAGCAAAAGTTTCTCCTTTGTCTATGCAGTGATATTTTTGTGAGCATCGCGAACGAAACCATTCCTTGCAGCCATGGGCAACGAAGGCGGGACATTATAGGCTGCAGGCATCCTGAACAAAAAAATGGGAATGAAACGCTCGGAAACATTTCCCAAAGCCTTACAGGCTTTACACAAGTGCATCGGTTTGGAAAAAAATGAAAGGCTGAAGTTGTAATGAATTTCGGAAAAGTTTAATGGTGTGTTAAAACAACCATGAATTTACAAACCACGTGGGCTAAATGTATTTACAATTGTTATTGAGGTGTGTTTGATTTTCGCAGCACAATGGTCGTAATAATGCCAATCACTGTCCAAATTATTTCCATTGTCCTGTATGACTATATATTCCGAATGGACTTTATATTCCCGGTTATCTGATCGCTGTCTTTTTTAGAAGGAAAATGCAAGTCATTATCTATAGACCAGCTTTTATATACAATATGTTAGACAAGGTGTGAAATTCCTCAGATTACGTTGACGTTTCTCGAGCGTAACGTTTCTCGAGCGTACCCCAGAATCCTTCGTTTTCTACTAATCAACAGTAGTTTCATCAACGGACAGGAATTTCTGCAACGGGTTGTGATCATTTTCAAAAAAAAGTGAGCCTAAATGGCGTGGCTTTTTTCTCAACACATCATTTATCCATACTTATCTAGTTAATTATACTTAATTGAATATTGCATTAACTTTCAGTTGTAAGAAAGAGCAACAGAAAACTTTCGTACAATGTGTTCAGGTAAAAAGGGCGGCAACCGACAACGGATAAATTAATCACCAACTTCATAGCTTATATAAATATTTTAATATGAAAATTGTTAACATCAATTGCTGAGCGTTTCATGAAGCTTACCGTCCCTACTAATGCAAGTCTACCTTTCCCGTAACATTTATGAAGGTTCATGGAGTTCTACGCATTTCTCTTAAGTAAGTGTCGGACTAACAAGCCTTCCTTATCCCCACCAGTTGCACGGACGTGGCCAAGACAGCTCTGATCTGTTGGAAGGGGGCACATCCTTTATCTAAGAGGTGGGGATTGTTCACAAATCACTATCTAACAGTAACCGATAAAGGCCCGTCTCTATCTTAACATCAGTTTAAAGCTTGTACCACCTAAGCTATTGTGCAAACTTGTTTATGCTATGCTATGCTATAGTATTTATACCCTGGAAGTTTAAAAAGTGTCTGACTTATAATGAATTTTCGGTGATCAATTTTGTCTGTGAAAGAAAAAAAGTAAAGTATTATTCTAAAATAGCTCAATTCTGAATAAAAAGACAACCAAATAGTGGACTTTGGTGTGATACTCGACGATAAACTCACGTACAAACCTCACATGTCCTACATCATAACAAAAGCTTCCCGAAATCTCTGCCTCATTTTTCGTGTGGCTAAAGAATTTCGGACGTGTACTGCCTTAAGTTAGTGAGGTCCATCTTGGAATATGCTAAAATGGCGTTGAACTTATTGAATCAATTCAACGAAGCTTTATCCGATACGCTCTTTGTTGACTGCCTTGGAGAGACCCTTTCAACCTTCCGAGCTACGAGAGTCGCTGCCTTATTGTTCATTTGGACACTCTTGTAGGCTCTCATACAACTTTTTGTTCATGTCATCGGGCTTATCGCTCGTTGGCGCATACATGCTATACAGACTGTGGTTTTATTAAACGGACACTTACTTGTTATATAATTACGGTAGAGCTCTATGAAATATTATGAATGTTATGTGTGAAAAGAAAATATCCTTGTTATAAACATGCAATGGACAGCAATTTTTGCTAGAACCAAAGATGTGAAGAGAAAGTATTGATAGGTCCGTAAAAGCACGGAAGGTTTTGAAATTGTGGTTTGAAGGGCGAAGGGCATGAAGATTACAAGAAGGATTTCGCTGCATCTACCTAAAAGAGACTGTTATGGCATTGTTATGGCCGAAATTATGTCATGCAAAATGTGACTTTTTATAACCCCACCCCCACCCCCCTTGTCACGTTTTTTGTATGGAACTTCAGTTTTTTTGTATGGATCACGTTTTCCCAAACCCCCCTTTCCCCTTACTGCGTGACATAATTAGTGGACTTTCCCATATACCATCTCCTTACTGTGTGGCAGCTTCTTTGGAACTACTCGAAAGTGCCACTACGACTCATTCAAAAATACTGGGCAATTGTTTAACAGCATTTCAAGAAGGATGGTAGAGCAGCTAGTTACGTGCAAAATCTCATGCCTCCGGTGTAAGTTTCGAGAATTCTTCAGGAATAAGCAATAATTCTTCAAATCTACTTGAGGTTATCCACAAGTACATAAATATTCATGTATATAATCGAAACTACTAAATTTGTTTGAGAATAAACAATTCTCCTCTAAAAATAGGTGTCCACAATTTTAATGAATAATCATTTTTAGATGTACATACATCTTCACCTTGCATCTTCATCCTACTGAACCTGAAAGACAAATTCCACTAATCTGAATTAATAAATCTCGAAGATTTAGACAAAAATCAGCGAACAAGCATTAAAATTTGATACAACTTTTTTTTCTACCTAAATACAACATGGCAAAGATCGACACAAGAGCATCCATTGTGTAATAAGAGTAGATCTCAAGCTTAGGCAGTGAACCGAAAAACCTGTCGCTTGTTGTACGCCGTCAAACATAATCCGTGTATACATTACAATATCTCTTTTTTTTTTTGCAGTAATCTTCTCATAGCACCGACAAACAAAGTGACATTTTATATCCTGTTTTAAAATTCAAAAGCCATTTAGCGTTTTAATCTCGTCAAAACACCAGTGCCAGCTTCAGTTTTGCGGTGTCGCAGCGACGGCATTCATTTGAAATATGACATAAAACAGAAATAAAATTCCCTTTTGCCATTTTCAGTTCCTCGGTGGTTAGCTGTAAGCTTTTCAGTGGTATTTTTGGTCCTGATTCTCCGGGTGTATGGCGTACATTTCTGTAACGTTTGCGTTCACATGCGACTCCCGCTTTTACTCGCATTCTCCGGGGATTTCCTGACAGGAACGTAGACCGCTTGAATGCGAAAGTTTTCAACTGTTTAGGTAAGCGTAAAACGATAAAAAAAGATCTCTACCATCTCCACACATCTCATGCTGACATCGCCACATGTGATATCACAGTGCTTATATTTCGAGATGACTGTTTGGACTGCGTTCCGCTGACCCATTTTTCAGTTAATAAACGCAGCTGTCAGCTATGTGTCGACCTCGTTTTGCCAAAACTCATTGCGTAAAATTGAGATAATTGTGTTTAAAGTAAAGGGTTTATGAGTTTAAGAAAAACTGAAAACAAGAAATCCAATTAGTGACCATAGTGTTGACGTAAGTCTCTTGCGATTATAGCAGAACATAATTTCGATTTATAGCTGATTAATTTGAGAAAAAACGTCCACCTAAAGAGCAAAATTAACATAGTCAATCCGAAAGGTGGAAGTTTTTTATCTTGTAGTGACAACTAATATGAAGATAATTGGATGAAGTTATCCAAATTGGGCGTTCAATTAGTGAGGGTTGCTCACAAATATAAACAACGCTTGAAATGATGGCAGCCTGTTATGAACTCTAATAAAATGACGTTTGCAAACCATTACAAAACTTTGTTTATCGTGAAGGGTGGTATCATAAAATCGACTTTAAGAATGATTACATGATTGCTAAAGTATCGAATAGAACAAATAAAATGGAGGTACAAACAGTAGAATGAACAAAAATTTGAATGGGGACAATACGAACACACTCCGTCGCAGTTTAGCAATTTAATGGTGTGTTTAGAAATGACAAAATTATATAAAGAAAATACTGTCACGTTATTTACATATTACGGATTTGGAAAAAGCAGGTTATCATATTTTTCTAACTGAATAAAGAGAATGGCTCCAGTGTTTGATGCGGAATAACTAGCTAAACATCGACACTAAGCTGAATTTTCATTGTAATAAAGTTATTTTGAAGATGAAGCATAGACTCTGACATAAAGACTGTATTCGATGAAATTTGGACACACGCAATTGTTCGTAACTTTTTGGCGTGTGAGTAAAAAGTATTGAAATTTTAACTGAATGTATTTCGTTGTGTTGTGTCAATTGTGTAATGAGTTTCGTGAAAATCGGTCGAGTTATTTCAGTGATAGCTTCGAATGAAGAAATAGTGCGCCAACAAATTTTGAGCACTCACTCGAAAACCAAGCGCTTCTCATCGATGGATCGGCAAACAGCTCGGAATCGCACATTCAATCGTATCTCATGCTGATCAAAACGTTAGACAACCAAGCGGAAAAATGGTAGTGGCAAAAAACGTGGCACATCAAATCCGGAGAAGGCCAGGAAAGTACTGAACCAATTTAAGCGTTATCCCAACATTTCGATCAGAAATGTTGAGAAAAAAGCGAAAGTTTCAATTTGTTTTGTGCAGAAAACAATGAAACGTTCTGGATTACATGTGTACAAGGTCCAGAAGGCACCGAACCGGAGCGATAAACAGAACTCGGTGGCCAAAACTCTTGCAAGAAAACTGTACAGGGAGTGGCTCACAAAACCGTGCTGCATTGTGATGGACGATGAGACCTACATTAAAGCCGACACCAAACAAATGCCAGGACAGGAACACTACGTCACCACCTCTAAGTTGGCCGTTTCGGTAGAGTGTACGGAAGAAGAAACTGTCAAAATTCGCCAAAAAATTCCTTGTCTGGCAAGCGATCTGCGGAAGTGGCAAAATGAGTCAGCCCATCATCACCTCTGGGACCGTCAACGGACAAATCTACAAGGACGAATGCCTCCAAAAACGACTTCTGCCCTTCTTGAGATCTCACCATGGCCCGACACTGTTTTGGCTGGATTTGGAATCTTGCTACTATGTCCGGCCCGTCTTGAGACTGGTACAAAGATAATAATGTAGTTTTTGTACCAAAAGACGTCAACCCTCCAAACACTCCGGAACTTCGCCCAATTGAAAAATTTTGGGCAATCATGAAGGCAAAAGCTCGTTAAAACTCAAAACTGATAGTAAATGAACTTGAACTAAAGAAAGTGTGGTTAAAAGTAAGTAAGCAAGTCGGTCCTATCATTGTCCGAAATTTGATGAAAGGGGTCAAGGCAAAGGCGCGGGCATTTGGGTTGGGAGAAGAGGTTCAATAAACCAATGATGTCAAAACTTAACCATTTAGTAGTACTTTAATTCCAGAAAGTTTGAAAAGAATCAGGCTCAAGGAAAATTTTTGGGGACCTATTTTGTGTGTCCAAATTTCATCGAATACCCTTTAAGAGCTTTAAGAGTAGTTTTCCTGTTCTCCTTATTCTGATGGTTCAGACAGACAACTGAAAGCTAACAATGAGCTTGGAATAAGGAAAACATTCACGTGAATTCTTATTTTCCATTGATGTTCTATAGTTCGAATTGGTTATGGCTAGGGTTCTGATGCATGGCCAGTATCAGAGTCATGGTTTGTTTTCTTTGCAATGAATCCGATTTTGACTGGTGAAGGGGCGCGCCTTTGAATTGTGCTTTCACCTCTCAAATGGTTTGAATAGCGGAAACTTTCAATAAAAGTCGATTTATTGCCAACACAACAAACAATGACAACTGTAACAACATAGAATACCTCATTATTTCTCAAAAGTGATGAGGTAACTCGACATGCACTAAACAAAGGTTGCGGAATACACTACACTACACTACACTACACTGATCAAATTACTGCTTGTATCTCGAACAAAGGAAAGAAAAAGAATAAACATAAAATAATATTATGAAATAATAGTGGTGACTCTGTGAAACTGACCTGCAAGCTACCCGGCGGGTCAAAGTCTGCGGATACTGAACGCCCTCGAGATATAAAGGTTAGCTGCGAAGTACATAAGCGGTCCCGGACAAGCAGCAGGGGCTGCTCAGGATGTGAGGGGACTGAGCAGTTATTTGGACCCTGTTGAGTTTCTTCCAAGAATTCTCAAATATCCGAAAGCAGCACTGTCAAAACGGGTTACCTGTCAAAACGAGGTCGTACCTGTCGGCTTGCAACAAGATAAAGGCGATTAACACATTTGCCGTGCCCCTGTTGACCTAAAGCATTGGAATGATTAAGTGGACCAGAACTGGCTTGGAGGCGGTAAAACGAGCAGTACGAGTGGTGATCATTAAGAATCGCATGCCATCATCCAATGTCAGCCGTTGAGAGTCACCCTGACCTTGTACTGTAGGCGGAAGAGACGTTATCGATATTCAAGTGCTATGTGTTTCCCAGATCCAGTAGTTGTGGATCTACTTCGGAAACCGGACCCCTCAAGAAGTCTACGGTGATGTTTATGAAGCAGATTATGAGTTTAGCCTCCTCCATCCGGTGCAGGAGGGATGTCAGCTGGGCTGCGTCCTAAAAACTATCGACGATAAGGTTGCATCATGGAAGCTGAAGGAACCGCATGCGACGCATCCCCATGAGTTGGAACAAGCGACAAAGTAGCGTCGAATACGTGGCTGGTGCGAGGTGATTTCATGTCTCAATCATGTCGCATAGCTTGCTCACACTTGCCGAGGTAGAGTGCATCAAGCTGGAAGTGCGAAGTGAGCTGTGGAGGAAGGGAATGGATCAAGCGATTCGCCGAGAACGAGCTATGTTGGGGTGGATGCATCACTTTCAAGTTAGAGACGTGAGTCGAGTGCAGCGGTAAAGGTGTCAACGGACGATCAGACCGCTTCAGGACCCACGACAGCAATTATTCTACGAACTAGCTTTCAATATAGAAGTAGTGCAGTAAACATTCTCAACGAGGATATCCTGCCAGAGTACTCGGAAGCCACTGAGAACCTTGAGGATCTGCAATTCAAAGGGCACTCTGCAGCTGTAGCTGTTGTTAGAACGCTGGTTTTACCGGATTTACCCACGAAGAAACGACGCAAAGGCGCGTGCACCTTAACGCCCAAAATCCGCATGGATGATGCAGTTGGAGAGTCAAATCACCATACTCCGGACTAAAATTGGTGCGGTTAACGTAGTACAAGTAGGGAAACCGATTAGCGAGGCTAGTTTGTCGCGTTGCTGAATTTGTCAAGCCCGCAGAGCTCCAAAACCTCACTGAAGCTTATATAACTGGGTTTCTCTACACTCATGTACAGCGATTGAGTGTTCTTGCTGAACGGATGCGTTGGTATGGGCAAAGTTCAAAGCGGAAGGAGGGAGCCCGAATTTTTAACACTAACGAAAGGGAATTTTACAACCGCATCCGAAATTTCAAAATAAACCTCAATGAAGGACTCCCGCAGATTGGCGCAGTAATATAGTTTTCGGCTAATATATGGGAAAATCCCGTTCAACATACCAGTGATTCAAGAGGAAGAAGATAGGAGTAAAGGTCGCCACCTATTTACCGCCCAAGATATTCGCTAGCCTACTCGGTATACCAGGAATTGGGCTGCATTTGGGCTGGATATTGTGCACAACTATTGGTATAAGAAGTTCTCCTCAATCTATGGAGTCCTTCAATACGGTAGTAGAGGACCCCTAGCGGTTGCCAGAATTCATTACTGGAGGGGTAACCTAGCTTCTTCCCAAGGATCAAAACACGGCTAATCCAGCCAAGCATATAACATGCCTTTCAAGTCTGAACAAAGTACTAGGTACATAACCATTGCTATGCGAACAATTTTATGACCGAAGAACGTAAGGCTGTCGGAAAACATGCAAGGCTGCAAAGATCAGGTCATCATCGACAGGTTAGTGTAGGTCAGGCTAGCCAGAAAGAGAAACCTGGAGTATGGCATACATCGACTACAAGAAGGTACGACTGCTCCTCACTCGTACCTTATCAAGGTACTGCAAGGTAGATGGTGCAATCATCAGGCTATTACAGCATGCACTGGGTATGTGGAGTACACGTCTTCACATTACTGACGGAGCAACGGTCAGCATAAGGAGGGGAATTTTCCAAGGCGATACCTTTAGCCCGCTGTGGTTTTGCCTTGTGATGAATCCCCTTAGCAGAACACTCAATCAATGCAACTATGGCTACCGACTGAAAGCTGTTTGCGAAAATAGTTGGAAAGCTGCACAGACTCTTGCAGCTTGTAACGGTGTTCAGTAACGATATTCGGATGGAGTTTCAAATCGATAAATGTCGAACAGTCAATCTTCTTCGGGGTAAAGTGTCGGATACCGGTGTTTTGCATCAGCGAACAGGAGGAAATTCGGAATATGGTTGAAGGCGAGTCTTACAAGTATCTTAGATTCCTGCAATTGAACGGGATTCGCCATACAACGATCAAGAAGGAGTTGCAGGAAAAGTTCCTGTATCGAGCGTTCACTAAGCATCGCATGCAGCACCCAAAGTCGGCCATCGAGAGAGTCACCCTACCACGTACTGAAGGAGGAAGAGGCGTTACCGATATTCAAGCGCAACACATATCCCAGATTCAGCAGTTGCGGATGTACTTCATAAAAATACAGACCCGTCACGAAGTCTATCGTGCTGTTTGTGAAGCAGACCATGGGTTCAGCGCCCTCCATCTGGCGCAGGAGGACTATCAGCTAGGCTGTGACCTAACAACTATTGACGGTAAAGTTGCATCGTGGAAGCTGAAGGAGCTGCATGGGACGCATCCCCATCAGTTGGAACAATCGCTTGTCGACAAAGTAGCATCGAATACGTGGCTGGTGCGAGGTGACCTCTTCTCAGAGACTGAAGGCTTCATGGTAGCCATCCAAGACCGGGTCATTGTGACGAAGAACTATCAAAGGTACATATTGCACGAAGAAGTAGAAGACCGTTGTATAAATGCAACGCAGTAGGAAAGACGATCGAACATTTTGTTGCTAGCTGCCATGCGCTGGCAGAAGTAGCATATCTCGGTCTTCACAACGATGTCACTAAGATTATGCACCATCAACTTCCACTGAAGTACAATTTGGTGACCAAGTACGTGCCCTACTACAAGTATCTGCCAGACCCGGTACTGGAAAATAGTTCTATAAAGCTGTACCGCTTGATCGCAACGACCATTCAGCGTTCTCTACCAAGATTACGAAATACCACGGTTGCGGAGAAGTTGAGGCAGATGTGGCATTTGGAGGAGGTCCATATAGTTTCCGTAATCTCGATGGCCGAAATTGTTCCCCGTCCCCGCTTACGTTCTCTTGAGTTGGAGCTGCGAAAAGATCTGAACAGCATTCAGAAAGCAGTGATTCTTGGAACCTGTAATGTTGTCCAGCGGTTCCTGAATCACCATAACTAATCCAACCAAAGCTAACGAATTAGGATGTAAGTTTAAGACGAATGTATTCACCAAGCCTAACTTCCTTTGGCAACCAGACACCCGGGGATAGGTGAAAGTTTCCAGCTACATGCTACGGAGTGAACAAAATTTGGAAAATAATAATAATAGTGATAGGCATATGATAATAATGTGCAGCTTGGTGTATCTTTACAGCTAAATTATTGACAGATGAATGTAACTTTTATTTATTTGTTTGCTTTTATAATAATTAATTTACTTTTGTAAATCAAATATGAACACGTAGGTTCTAGTAATGCTTCTTTTTATTTTGCTATTTTTATTTTTGCCATAAGACTTGTCACAATCCATATTGCC
>JASCZW010005051.1:0-56140 GCA_034211315.2 Aedes japonicus
TATAAATGAAGAAAAACACTCACCCAGATAATCAACCAACAGTCAGCAACATGCCAGTTAAGGTTCATTTTCAAATCATTTACAACGGAAGTTTCAGGTCTATTCCTTTAAAATGGTCGACTTTAGTTGCTGACTCTAGTGTAAACATTCCAGGAGTTAGAAGGATGGATAACGTTCAGACTTAATTCGTATCGTGTCACCATATCATGTCAGTCATTATTCTTTGAACACTCGAACATACCAAAGTTGAATGGTGACAGCAATCTCTGTGCGTCTGGACAAAAAACTCTCACGGGGCCTGGAGATCACATTCTTCAGTCTTATGCTGACATCCATGACCAAGGTCAGATCTGAACTTATGATTCCCTTCAGGCTCAGTGAATAGCCAATGTGCTGTTCGAGATATTTTGGCTGTGCGTAGGTTGGTATGGAAAAACAATTTATCATTCATTTGGTAACATTCGTATACATTGTAGTTAGTTTAACGTGTATATTTACCACAAGTTTTTTTATCTGTGTATGTGTGTGTTTTTCTTTTTAAAAATGTTTAGTCAACTTGAAAACCATGATGCCATAGTTATAAATTGTTTGATATGGTTTAAAATTTAAATTTAATGTGTATGTAAAACTACATGCATACGAATTCCACCCTCTTTCCATCCGTAATTTGTAATTTCTGGCTAACTATATTAACGAGACGGCCGCGAGTAATCAGCTCTATCCTCCTACTTTGGTTTGAAATGTATGGTGTATAGTATGAAAATTGGTATATTGTAAGGTTAGTTAAGGTTAATTTCCTGTACAAATAAATAGTCATTAAAAAAAAAAATTCCATCACACAAAAAATACGGGCATTATTGTGTATGCCAAAATGCATAGTTCGCGTAATTTCAGAACTTTGTGATCCTCCTGTAAAGACGAACCAGCCTAGGCCTGCAGAAAATCCTCTATAATAAAAAGCAATATTTTATATTTTTAAATTGTAATTCAATGGTTATTTTTATCCAAGAAAATCAAATGGACTGCGCTTAAAGAACAGTTAGAGTGATGCAGATATTAGTGGCATCTCAGCTTTGTGCTAGAAACTACATACAGATTCATGTAGTCCGAGTTATTAGTACGGAGACACTGAAGAAAGTCTGCACATTTGTAGACGAAATACGCGTATCTGCCGAAGATAAGCAAAGGTAGTTGGAATTAAATGGAGATTACTGATTTTCTTCTAATTTATGGTTACCTGCAATTCGATCAAAACTCATCCGGTGAAATGGAATCAGCTGTTGTAACTCACCCTTTTGTTGTGAAGCGGTGAAGCCTGCCATGTAAAAAGTTGTTGCCTTCTTTATTGCATCTTTGTTTAATGATCATGGTCACGCTGTATGAACTCGAAGGTATTAATTTGCCACAATTCATCAGCTAGCACCATTTGGTTGTGCTGCTCCCTCTTTATGGATGATTCTTACAATGGCAACGTATCGACACGTGATTGGTGGCTAATCTATCACTCTATCTACATCCCATCTGAACCCGCTTCCCCTCGCATCTCATCGCCGTCACGCTGGCTGGGATTTTAATCATCCTTCTCGCGTTATACTCACGAAGTTATTATTTATTTGCGGTTTCACTGCGCAACTTGTGCTGCTATTAAGCCTCATCTATATCTATCTATCTCCAAGGATGTATGCTACATTTAATCGATATCCACCTGTCACTCAGATTGGATTGGTGGATGTTTTGTTATTGTGCGTATTTTTGCTGGTTCTGGTTGGTGTGGAATGACGATCAATATTATCGCGCCTTCTTTAATGGCTTTATAAAAAAGTTAAACACGTGTTTGTCTGTTGGAAATTATATTGATTATCGCTGGCAAATAGGAAGGTGCTCAATCAGGTTACAATGATGATAGAATTTTACTTGGAAATTTGAACGAAGCAGCTATCCTTTTTCCGGTGCCAGGAAATGTAAATAATATCCGTGAATCGGCAGCGCGGACGACGGTCCCAGTGAAATAGTCAGATAACCGTCATTAATTCATCATCTGCGTCAATGCAGATCTTCGTTCACGGCGACGAGCATTGTGGAAACGCGAAGATATTGGAATGTCTGATAGAACTGTCTGAAAAAAATCAATAGTGTTTCTATGGTATTAATGCGAAACATTATGGTTCTTAACAGAAGATAGCAACGCGTAGGGAAGTATACCAATTACATTCTAATGACTTTTTAGTTGAAGGCACGATCAATAAGCAGACACGGACGTTGTTCCATAAAAATGTTTGCAAGTTCATAGTCATTCCTTGAAGAGACTGTCCTATTGCCAAGATATTTCTTTGAATAGCGGGTAGTCGAGAGGTGTCCGATGACGTAAGATGGACATGTGCGTCGGAAAATACTAATTTTTTCTCATTTCTGGTTGTAAGATATTCACTAAACAGCTCACGCTGCAAAGGTTATCATGGCAACCACATCCGTCGAAACCAACAAATTCGTGGATTGGGTGAAACCATGTCGCCACGCGCAGGAAAAGGCGTAGCATGTCTGAAGAAGTACCTACAATATCGGTGCGTGCCATAACGCGATCAGAGGTTAAGATGAGACGCCTGAGCCCTGCCCAGCATCGTCAGGGAAAAATGGAGGCGCAGCCCGTAGAGGTTGCATCCGGCAGCTGTTATATAAACTAAACTTTAGTACTATTCATACGCTGAAATTATTAAAATTGAGGTTAACATCTGACCGGTGGCAGAGGAATGCGAATCGAATGAGAAACACGTTGAATTCTCGACAAAAACTCAACAGGCTGAGCCGATCCCAGCAGACTCGGACCACGTCGGTTGATCAGAACAAATGCGCACACCCATCATGCCACGACACCTGTGATCCTCCATTGAGGGACTGGTTGTCCCAACCGATCGACGACCACATTCACGGAAAAAGAACTAAGCCCCGACGTGGACCAGATCATGTCGACGTTGACAGCAATTTTACTCTTTGACATCTTTACGGCACGTGGACTGTCACTTCATTTATTATTACGGGGCGGACAGAAACAAAAACGCAACAACGAGGCGAAATTCACTTCGTTGGAACTGAAGTCAACGCCTGTTTTTCTGCGCTGAACAAGCCACGCGGCTACGTTATTATCGTATGGATAAGGAGGAGTACATTGGAAGGCAGATGGCTTCTAAGATGGTGGACCATATGAACTGGCTAGGTAGACCCCCCTACCGACTTGCTTGTTTGAAACACGTGGATAAAACACAAGGATTATAAAGCAGTACGTCTTCGCTAATCCGACCCCATCTTCCCAGAATTAAGAAGCTCCAAAGTCCGTAGCCAGAGCAAATGAAGGAGGCGAACTTTATCTGGCAAGGATCTCCAGCCAGCAAAATGGATAGTAAAGATCAGGCAGTTTGACTCAGTTCGTAACTCTCAAGAAATTTGTATAACGCTGGGTCATCTGCTCATATAAATGATAATGTATTATTGGTATGGTCCTAAACGTCTGCGACCTTTTTCCTAGCGCTTTGATAAAAGACGCAATTAACTTCTGAAGATTGGCTTTTAAAACAAGGAGATGACACATGGCAGCAAAAAGGTGCGGATGTGCGCTTGACTTAATCGACTTTGTGTGGAAGAACTATTTCACTTCCGAGTTCATGACAATTGAAAAGACTACTGTGAAGGATCCTCTGTCTACATTATCTGGTCTCTGACTGGACCTTACGAAGAACATTCAAGCGGTCATCAATAAAAATGAAAAAGCTTATATTCGTAGGCAATCACGAAGCAACCCTCGGGTTCACCTGAACCACTGAGCATTGTTCGTCCCCTTCGATAAATACATTACACAAAAGCTTAAATCACGACTTTGATTTAGTTGATTTAGTTTCTCTGGTAAACTGATGGTGGCATTGTTGTTAGGCTCCACCAAAAATTCAGTGAGCTATTGAGCGGACAAAGTTACAAATTCAAGTGTAAACACTGCAGCAAAATATGTGTGGGTCAAACAAAACAACGATGGCAGCAAGGTTCAAAGAGCATCTAGCGAGTGAGCTAAGACGCGCTACACAGAACGAGAAAAGAAAGTTCACATAACTTCCAAAGTGGGCATTTGCGGAACCGTCTTCATGGAAATCACGACGGCGGTGGACGACCCAGTCTACTAACTCGATTTCATCACCATACCAATCTGTACATTTGCCCCCCCATCCTACTGAGCATTATGCTATGGTAACCTTTACGTCCCGCTGTGACATCGCATCAGCCCACCTAGCCAGAACCTTCTTTTCGTCGTCAGATATATTTATTGAACAGTGCGTTGATGCTGTTGTTGAAGAAGACCCTTGATTCTCAGCTTGCACATTCTCGCGTTGATCGGAAAGCATCAATCACGCGTTGACGCGTTTGCTCCAGCACAATGGTGCCAGCTCGTTTGAGCTGACTCGGAGTGAAAAAGATGCCGCTCGATACCCGCTTTTCCATACCTTGTACTTTCCAGCGAACCTCCTGCGGTGCACCGCCTTCAGAAGTTACATGATTGAAGTTCGTCGGCAAGTTATCCTGTCGCAGCTATTGAGGAAATGAGCGATTTGCGTTCATGTTCCAGGTTTAGTCGTTGTCATATTTATTAACCTACGGTATGTCCCATAATAATAAAATTCAATCCATACCTCAGCTTCAGAGTAAGTTTTTTTGCAATGATAAAGAAAAATGTAATTTTATTTAGAAATCGTTGTTGAGCCTTTCATGATAACATTATAATAATAATACTGTTTTCTCTGATCCTTCTCCAAACGGGGACGGAAACGACAACATATCTTCTCAATGTGACTCAGTCATCGAGTTGCATACCTTGGTAATGGAAGCTTTCAGAGGGTGATCACGTTTCACAAGCCTTAGCCTGAAAATATGCCATATTGAGAGTCTAAACGATTCAGTTCGGTACTGGGCGACTTAGTATCCTTTGGCCAAAATTCCATGTTTTCGTTCCCAATACGCTTGAAGTACTTTGAGATGACCACTGGTATATAAATGTATTGGAAAATGACGTGTTGGTGTGTCAAGATTTAGCTTTCATCCATGGCAGAACGTGGTGCTAAAATATTTCATTGTAAACTGGTATTAACTTTTAATCAGCTTCGATAAATACTGGGCCATTTCAAGACGATGGACTGGCTGCCCGAAAACCATGGCTCGGCCGGATGTTCTGTTGTTAAGTCAATTTTACGTTCTCTAGAACATCCTCAATCTTCTTCGCGAAATGACCTGTCTGTACGTGCGTGGTGAATGCGGGATCTATGATGAACATTTTCTCATCAGAGAATACGATGATGGTATGCTTCTTTTCAATGCATGGCTTCGACATTTGGGCATCAAGCAATTCTTGGTACGCGATTATTTATTACAAGGTAATTGCTTTATATTGACGTTGTTTAAGTCATCACATTAACCATTTGTAATTTAGTTTTGAAATAATAAAGCACCGCACGCAATTTCAGATCGATCGACGGATTTAACCTCATTTGTCTCTCACTGATCGTCAGCCTTCATTATTGCAGAACGCAGACCAATAGACGACAACAGCTTCCGTGGACGTGGTCCATCAGGGTGAACGTTGGATTATATACTCAAGTAACAGACCGGACCGCGTGGTCCTGGCGCAATTGATGTATCAAAACAACTGTCAAATCGTATGGGAAATGCGAGGAAATGTTCGTTTTGGTGCAACATGGCGGCGTTGTCGATCTGCCATCATCTCTCAATATCCATCGCTGTTATGGTGACATCTGATGGTTGGTGTTTTGGACTTCTGAGCAGGCATAAATATTCTGGCCTCCTTTGTGTGATTTTCTAAATTTATTGTTACTCGCGAACCACTGTTTTTGTTTACATCGTCTTAAGTATACAATTAGATAATTTACATACACGCATTAAAAAGTAAAATCAATGTTGACTACTCAAAAATTATTATTGAAAACTTTTCGCATTTTTTATGGGACATACTGTACTTATATTATTTACCATGTTACTCATTGAGAAACCATTCACGTGTTGTAACAACTTTGGTAGTTCATTAATGAAGTTTGCAGAAGCAGTTGTAACCTTTGTCTTATTACGTAGAGGATGGCAAGGAAATACCATGCCTGATCGAATACTACTACGTTCAAATGCCTCCTCATTTTTAGTGATGGCTGAATGAAAAACCATTGCGCCAACGGTGCAGGCACTCCGCCCGAAAAGCAAACGCTTTTCATCGATGGATCGGAAAACAGCTCGGAATCGCACGATCAACCGTATCTCGTATGATCAAAACGTTCAGGGCAATAAGACATGGCGGAAACATGATAGTGGCTGGCAATGACATCAAAGGCCGAGCCAGGATGGTATTGAACCAATTTAGCGTTTAATACAACGTTTCGATCAGGATGTTTGGTGAAAGTTTCGTTGTTTGTGAAAACAGTGACGGATGGTCCACCTTGTGTACCGAGTCCCACAAGGCACCGAGCCAGACGTCATTGCGAACTCGGTGGCCAAACTCATTGTGAAAAACTTTACGGTGCAGCTCACCGACAATTCGCATTGTGATGGACATTGAAGAGACTACATTAAAACGACACCACCAAATGCCAGGACAGGAACTCTACGTCGCCACCTCTCAAAGTTGGCCGTTACGATGGCAGGAAAAACTGTCGAAAATTCATGGCAAAATCCTTGTCTGGCAACGATCTGCCAGACAAATCTGGCCTGCAAAACGACTGCCTTCTTGAGATCTCGATGGCCCGGCCTGTTGCGGTCGGTTCTTGCCATTATGCGGCCCGTCTTAGACTGGTACAAAATAATAATGATTTTGTACCAAAGACACGACAACCCTCCAAACACTCCGGAACTTCGCCCATCTGCGAATTGACCGTCATGAAGGCAGCTGGAACAAAATAAACGGTAATGAACGAACAAAGAAATTGTGGTTAAAAGTAATCGCTTAAGTCGGTCCTATCATAGCCCAAGTTGATGAAGAGTCAGAGACAAAGGTGCAGGCATTGAGTTGAAAGAAGGTTTAAATAATATTGATATCACAACTCGCCATTTAGTAGTAATTCTTCAAGAAAGATTGAAGAATCAGGAAACTCGAGAAAATTTTTGTGGTGACCTATTTTGTGTGTCAAAATTTATCAAATACGAATCAACTATTTTATGCTTGAATGACTGGCTTTGACCTCTCGGATGGTTGAAAATTGGTATGATCTGTGTCAATAATTGTACATAGTCAGTATTTAGTAAAATTTTTTCTTTGCGTAAGGATGTAATTTACACAATGGGTTTGTTGAGTTAGCAATTCGGAACTAGTTTCAAATTATGGCGGAAATTTGATCAAAATCTATACCAAATTCAAATGATTCAAAAATACATCCGGTTTGTAAAAAATGACGCGGTTTCTAGCCTGGTGTGTTTTCTGGTTTGTTCTTTCGACCGATATGGCTGCCGCCATTTCTGATCTAATTTGAACTTATGCTAACGTGATGAAGCGATATACATACATACATGAATTTGAGCAGTGCTGATGCAGTTCATGACTTCTTCAAACGCCCGGAATAAAAGAAGGATACAAACATTGGAGAGAAAAAAAAAGTATATCAATAACGCATCGGCTGGTTTGGTGTACAAAGTTTATTTTGGTTTATCCGGTCGATATCGGTCATTCGTTCGCGGCAGATCGGTTTATAAATTGGTTCGTTAAAGTATCGAATGTCCGGCGGTGTTGGTGTGAAATGTTAAAAGCAGAATGGAAAAGCAAGGATACTCGATGCATTCTGGAGAGAACAGAAAAAAACGTTACGGACAAACATATAAGCATTTTGTTTGAAAGAAACTGATCAAGCACTGTGTGCTATCCAACATCCACTAAACCTTTGTGGTTTCATTCAAGATTTTTCAAAACATACCTTGGTTTGCTGTTAACGGGTCATATAAAACTGAAATTTCATTGATGAGTGTGGATTGCAACGTATATTGATTGATTATTAAGACATATTTTGACATTTTTTGATAAAGTTCGACACCTTTCTTGTTTTCCAAGTTGAAACGAACACATTGGCCTATCAAAGCAATGAAATTTAAGGGCGCATTTGTTTGTCAATAAGAAACGTTCACCTTTTAGTCATTAAAAGTAATTTTACTACTGCTTAGTTGTAGAAGGCATTTTTGTCGCATTTCAGTTGATTTGACTTCATTTACTGTCTTCTACAATATTTTTAAAGTATCGGTCATGATCAACCATGGGCGATTTTTTCTGACTTTGGCAATTCGTTTGTTTTATCGCCAACCAGACCGCCTCTCTCTTTACCAGACCCTCTCTTTGTGCAAAGAAAAACAAGTAAATTTTCGATTCCATCAAACTGTTGTGTCAAATTTCTTTCGGTTGAACTGAAACGGTCGGACGGCAAATTCCCATTTGGTGGTGCGACTGAAGTATCACAAATACAGCGATGTCTGCTGCCGTTGCGTTCCGATCCGATTATGGTCAATCATAAACAATTGATGGATTGAAGAAAGCTGCCATGACGCGCGCTATTCGGTGGTTTCCTGTATGTTCATAGATGGCAAAAACACAATGACCACATTTGCGTTGTTTTCATAAATTTGCTCAGCTGAATTTTCAATAGCACCGAGCGGAAAACCTGCTTCACTGGTAGGGCTTCGCAAATCAATGGCCAACGTGTTTATCACTTTCCTTGTTGACGATTTCCCATGGATGCTGACTTCCCAGCAATTAAGTAAATTGAAATGAAAGTTCTAACTCAGTCAAATGTGGATAGGGAAGGCAGTACAAAATGCACTGGTGGGTAGACCAAACCACTCAATAAATATGCTCAATCACTAAAAACTATAGATTTTAATGGAATTATATTTTATCAAATTTTAAATAAAACAGCATAACTCTCTAAATGTAAATATTGTAATGAAAACTAAAACCTCTCCCTAGAAATATGATCAAAATTGAAGAAATTGTCCCGACTATTTACTCACATGTAAATAATAATTATTGTTGTTCAAGCCATTTTTAACAAGCGTTAATATCCATGGTTTATCAAATCCACTTCCACATATATCGCATACAACAAAACATCAAGATAGTGGCAAAACTTCACTATAACTCCACACATGTTTTTCAGAATATTTAGACAAAGCATGCGAAACTAAAACTGGGGTAGAACGCACTGTGTCGTTATGTATACGTCTACACGCTAAGAAAAAAATACTCGAGTGGAGCGGTTAAATGTATGCGTCAATGTTGGGTATACAAAACTTACTTCTGGCAAATTCTACTCAAACGGAACGGAACAATTGTGTCGCTTCAGGGGAAAGGCAATGGGCATTTTTGTAGACACTCGCTCAGATAAGTTCTAGTTGACGGTTCCTGTCACCAATGCAACAACAAGCCTGAGTACAGATGGCCTGCCACGCGAATATTTCTTCGCAATTTTGACAGTTTTGAAAAATATCTACTTTCTCGTCTGGTTGCCCGTATAAAATTCCTGTCAGGAAGCTGTTCAAAAGTCTAACTTGCCATAAGCTTCATCGTCCTGTACCGCAATCAAACTTCGTCAGCATCGTCGTGTACAACTTTCACCATCATTGCTGCCGTGCGACGTGTTTTGTTTATCGTCGCAATTTTGGTGGTCTTACTTTCTTGTAGTGAAACAGTCCAACTCGTTTTTAGATCTATCCACGATTTAGGCGCCACTCTCAGCTTCTTTGCGACATCTCGGATGGAGAGGTTGGGGTTCCGCTCGGGAAACAGCGGGCAACTCTTTTTTCGTCGCTGTGGCCTCCGGCTTTTCGATTTCCCTCCCGATCCAGCTTTCCTGGCTGTTCACAAAACACTTTTAAAATATTTGTAACAGTTGGTTGTCCACATTCAACCATTTCGCCAACTTGGCGTGAGGACTGTGTTCGCGTAAAGACTGTATTCGATGAAATTTGGACACACAAAATAGGTCACAAAAATTTTCCTTGAGCCCGATTCTTTTCAAACTTTCTGGAAATAAAGTATTACTAAATAGTTAATATTGAACATCATTGATTTATTGAACCTCTTCTCCCAACCCAAATGCCCGCACTTTTGCCTTGACCCCTTTCATAAAATTTTGGGCAATGATAGACTTGCTTACTTACTTTTAACCGCAGTTTCTTTAGTTCAAGTTCATTTTCTATCAGTTTTGGAGTTTTAACGAGCTTTGCCTTCATGATTGCCCAAAAATTTTCAATTGGGCGAAGTTCCAGAGTGTTTGGAGGTTGACGTCTTTTGGTACAAAAACTACATTATTATCTTTGTACCAGTCTAAGACGGGCCGGGCATAGTGGCAAGATGCCAAATCCAGCCAAAACAGTGTCGGGCCATCGTGAGATCTCAAGAAGGGCAGAAGTCGTTTTTGGAGGCATTCGTCCTTGTAGATTTGTCCGTTGACGGTCCCAGAGGTGATGAAGGGCTGACTCATTTTGCCACATCCGCAGATCGCTTGCCAGACAAGGAATTTTTTGGCGAGTTTCGACAGTTTCTTCTTCCATACACTCTCCGGAACGGCCAACTTAGAGGTGGCGACGTAGTGTTCCTGTCCTGGCATTTGTTTGGTGTCGGCTTTAATGTAGGTCTCATCGTCCATCACAATGCAGAACGGTTTTGTGAGCCACTCCCTGTACAGTTTTCTTGCACGAGTTTTGGCCACCGAGTTCTGTTTATCGCTCCGGTTCGGTGCCTTCTGGACCTTGTACACATGTAATCCAGAACGTTTCATTATTTTCTGCACAAAACAAACTGAAACTTTCGCCTTTTTCGCAACATCCCTGATCGAAATGTTGGGATAACGCTTAAATTGGTTCAATACCATCCTCGCCTTCTCCGGATTTGATGTGCCACGTTTTTTGCCACTACCATTTTTTCGCTTGGTTGTCTTACAGTACTTGAACGTTTTGATCACATGAATGTGCGATTCCGAGCTGTTTTCCGATCCATCGATGAGAAGCGTTTGGATTCTCGAAGTGAGTGCCCAAAATTTGTTGGCGCACTATTTCTTCATTCGAAGCCATCACTGAAATCACTCGACCGATTTTCACGAAACTCATTACACAATTTACACAACACAATGAAATACGTTCAGTTAAAATTTCAATAATTTTTACCCACACGCTAAAAAGTTACGAACAACTGCGTGTGTCCAAATTTCATCGAATACAGTCTTTCATCACAACGGCGGCGATGAACACTCAGAAATACGTTAAGGAATGTCTCCAGAAGCGATTATTGCCGATGATCAGGCAGCACGAAGGTCAAGTAGTGTTTTGGCCTGATTTGGCGTCATGTCATTACGCAAAGGACACTTTAAAAAATGTATGTATCGTGCCGAAAGACATGAATCCGCCGAACTGCCCGGAGGCACGGACTATCGAGACTTTTTGGGCTTTAACCAAAGCAAAGCTTCGAAAATTTATAAAACCAGCGGATGACATCCAAAAATTTAAAAAAAATTGGCCAAAAGTGGTCAAAATGGTGGGAAGTACCACTGTGCAGAAACTAATGGGTCATGTTCGAGGAAAAGTTATGAGTCTTGGCTATGATTAAATATTTTGATTAAACGAGAGTAAAATCTTCTTTATCTATATCTATATCTATATTCTATATTCTATATATATATATATATATATATATATATATATATATATATATATATATATATATATATATATATATATATATGTATATATATATATATATATATATATATATATATATATATATATATATATATATATATATATATAAATATATTTATATATATATATATATATATATATATATATAAATATTTATATATATATATATATATATATATATATATATATATATATATATATATATATATATATATATATATATACATATATATATCGGGGGATCCTGGCGAGACAAGTTCACACTGCGGTGGGGAGCAGTTTGGCAGTTTGGAGCCTACAAATCTGCGTAAGAAACGAGTGGCGGGTAAATTCCATCGGGAATGTTGGAAAATCTCATTGATTCTTCTTTAAAAATAACAATTGAAAATACAATTAGAACCGCTTGTGGTGCAATAATCTGGTCATTAGAATGCCTTTTTTTTCAATTTATAAACTTGACCAAATGGTTAAAAATGTACGAGCACTTAAAGGAGTTTCCTTCACTGAATGTATTGCAGAGTTAGTAGATTGATAGATTCACAAACTCTACCCTCAGACATTTTCAATTGGTTGTTATATCGTTTTCAACAATTAGTGATACGACGTATTTGAAGACCGTCGAAGCTAACCAAAGCCAGTTTCAGCTCCACACAACTTTTTCGCCTAAAATTTCATTTTAAGAAACTCGCAAACAATTTTCCCAAATCGTCGCACTTACCTCCAGACACAAGGATCGTTTGAAGTAGGAAATAAAATCACCACTGTTCACTGACCGATAATAACTACTGTTTTCCCTTTTTACAAACTTTCAGGCAGCGCCGCAACCAGAGATTTATTACCCAAACTCTTCCAACACCGGAAAATAAACATCGCAAAACTCCAGTCTGTTATCCACTCCAAAACGGCAGCCGAAAAGTGCAAGAAGAAAGCAAAAGTGCACACGCGCCCCAAAAAAAAACACAACACCAAATAAGTGTAACACCCATTCCAATCAATTGGTTATCCACTCACAACGAAGCCGGCACTTTTCGCACCCGGTGTGCACATTATAGACCCACTTGATTGCCGAGTGAAATTTAATTATTCACCACCTCTCAACGAGTGGGGATTGAATGGGAAAGGGAGGGAGGGAGGGGAGACCCACCCACTCGAACTCCAATGCCACCGCCGCCGCCGCCACAATCGATCTTCAATGATGCTTGATAAAAGCGAAATCAATAGCAGCGGCGGAGATTCGCTTTCTTCCTTCCACTTCCAGCTGATTGTTCCAATTTTGGGATAATTTTCGGATGCCAAAATGTTTGCTATTTTTGGGAGGATTTCCACACCAAAAGTTTCCCACCGAATTTTAACGAGCCCCGCGGAGTTGATTGAACTTGCTGCGATGGTTTAAATTGATCGATTTTCCTGATTGTTGTATTATCTTTGACCTCACCGGCGGCGTGTGGCCCAGGGGTTTTGGTTTAGCAGCGAAAACAGCGAAACTGCACGATCATCCGGGAAGTGCGCTGTGGGTTCATTGGGGCAGAACAGCTGTTGGCAGTAGGAGATTTGAATTTGAGTGGAGGTTTTGTTTTTTGATACTCAAAACAGAGCGGTATTGGTTGATCACATTTGGGTTGAATGAAGGCAAGGGAAAGAACCGTGCAACAATGCAAAAATGTGATGAATCTAGAGCTCATATCATTTTATTCATAAACTACGTTTTCTTGGGAGGGGGAGGAGGGTGGGAGTTGTCGGCTGACCACGGTCTATACTTCATACAAAATTTCAAAACAAATGTATTGATAAAAGGCAACGCGGGGGGTCTGAGATTTTAAAAAATTGAGTCTGCATGGTTTATGAACGGGCCCTTAAAGAAAATGTTCCCAATAGTCTAAAGGGTGGAACGGTAAAAAATGGTCGACAAAAAATTGGCGTATTTGTTTGAATGCATTTGAAAAACTTGAACGCCCTTCGTTGTTGCTACTACGTTGAACTTGATTGTCAATAAATATAAACATTTCATTTGTAATTGGGCTTAAACTAGTGCATATTAGTATAGCGTGTGTTCATATAACGTTTTGTTTACATGTCAAAAAGCCTCTATCGGTTTGTCTGTTTTCATTATCACATTTTTTTTTGCTGGATGTCGCTGATTAAACTTGAACTACGAAAGAATATACCGTAAAATAAGAGTGCCAAAAAGGTCAAAATGCATCTAAAACGTGTTAAACGAGTGATCGAACATCCTGTAGGATCTGCCGAGAGCTAGATGAAACTCCAGTTCCAGTAATTTCTAATTGAAACAAAGAGACGTCATTATATTCTGGCGAACGAATAAGCCAAAAAATACAGGATGAGGATCGGGATAATCCACTGGATTAAAAAAAAAATATTATAATAGTTTGAAGACATGTAGGTGGCAGAAAGTACAAAAGCAAACTCCGGAGCAGAATTATCGTGCCAAATTGAGAACTCAAAAGATGTACACCGTATTTTAAACAATCCCTCCCAGTGTGTTTGGACGGACGACGAAACGTACGCGAGAAATGCTTCCGGAACACTGCCGTGACCTCAATTCAGTTAGGAAGAGTGTCCCAATTGCAGATACGACTATTGTGAGTGCTTGAGGAAAAGTTGCTTCCATCATTTTGGAATCAAGAGATTTTACCGCTCTTCTGGCCAAATTTGGCCTCTATTCATAATGTCAGATCAGCTCTACATGGGGTTTTCTAATAATAACGTTGATTTTTTTGTAAAAGATGTCAACCCACCAAATTGTTCACAACTGTGACCGATCGAACGCTAGTGGGCAATCGTCAAGCGGAACCTTAAAAAAACAGGCCAGCAACAATCCAACATCTACTCATTGATAGCAACCGTCAACAAGCGACACGTTCAGACGTGTTTATTCGCTCTATTTCACGGTATTTTTTCAGTTGTTTCATTAACACTTTCGCGATTCGATTTTTGGTATGGGCAAATCTGGCCCAAGCGATGGACCAAAAGCCGGCGGCAAGCGGTCGGTTGACAGCAGCAAATCTTTTTCGCTACTCAAAGGCAGGACCGATGCCGTTGCCCAGGCCCAGGGCAACAATAAAAAAAAGAAGAAGAATCAGAACCAACTTGATGGTGCCAGTGGCTGTACAACTCGAATCGTGGTGGTGGCACAGCAATGAACACCAGTCACGTCGGTGATTTCGGTGGCTCCGTCGGAAATTTAAACGCTGCTGCCCCATACAGCAAAAATGAAGCTACCACCGGTGGTGGTAAAAAAACATCCCTCTCGGCGACCTCATGGTCAATTTTCAAGCTGTCCCGCATAGGTACGAAAGTGATGCTCCGGTCAAAAAAGGACTATAACCAGGTGGTGAAGCATCTGAAGGATTCCAGTTCGGAATTCTTCACGCATGACATACCCGTGGAGAAACCTTTCAAGGCCGTCATCAGAGACCTGCTAAACCTCGATCCGGTACAAATAGCTACGGAAATCAAGAACCGGTACAAACTGGCCCCAATCGCCGTCTACCGAATGAATCGGTGGAACGAAAATGTGAGAAATCACTAGGATTGCCTGTACCTGGTGCATTTCCAAAAGGGAACGGTGACGGTCAACGCGCTGAAAGCGACCCGCTCCGCCATCGGTGCCTGGACTTCGGACACGGTGCCCGGAACGGCAACGTCAATTCCCGCTGCAACAATTGCGGCCAAAATCACACCACATTCTACTGTCCCATCGAAGGAGCCGTGGCGTACAAGTGCGCCAACTGTGGTGGTGCCCCCCCCCATCCCCCCCCCAAGGGATCCGATCGTCAATGCCCAAAACGCGAAGCCTTCAAACGTATCCGAAAGCAAGCCTCGACCGCCAACCAACCGGGACGGAAGACGGAAAGGGTTCCGGCCATCACAGCGGGACTATTTCTGCCAATTCGTGGTAGCCGCCAACCAAACCTGTAATGGCAAGGTACCACCCCTCAAGCAAATCCCGGCCGTTGTGGTGGACAGCAAGGTGGACAGTGATCTTAATCCACCTCCCCCCATCCCGAGTTTCTGGAGTCAACCAGCAGCCAACAACAATCCCGAACTGTTCTTAGCGGACGAACTGACCGGTGCGCTTCGCCAGTGCCTCAGCAAGCCCGAGCAGATCCAATTCATCATCCACTATGGCGTCTAAAGCGCTAACCATCGTCGCCTGGATCGCTTGATCTATCCGAGCAAGAAGCTTCGAGCTTGATGATTTCGTCTTCTAGCACAATATCGACGTGGGCCTTCTAACCGAGACCCATCTAATGCCAGGTGACAGCTTTTGGTTGTCTGACCACAAAATTTTTCGCCTTAATCGCACCAATTACAGGGGGTGGTGTAGTGATGATCGTAAAGAAAGGATTAAAGTACAACATTCTACCCCACATCCGCACATCCGCAGGTTGAATCGTCATCCGGACGCATCCGGCTCATCGCTGTCTACTGTCCTAGGCAGTGCACTGACAGCAAAGGGATGGTAACAAAATTTATCAACGATCTCACCACCATCGCACGGTCAAGTTCCCGCTTCGTCGTCCGCAAGCGATTTGAATGCCCGTCATGAAGATTGGAGGAACTAACGGCAAAACCAAAACGGAAGGCTGCTGTTCGACCACGCCCAGCATGGACTGTATACGACCCACTATCCGTCCTTCATCTCACCGGCTCGAAATCCCTCTACTCTGGACTGTTTCCTGTCGGGCATCTCGCTAACAAATCCGGAGGCGCTCAACAACCTCAGCTATGATCATCAACCGGTGGTGGCTGAAGTCGGTATCATCGTGGTCTCTACTCCAAGGTGCCTGAGCAAGGACTATCATCATGTGGACTGTAGTCGGAACGGCCGACTGATGGACCGAAACATCGATGAAAATCCGCTGCTGGAGACTTCGATGGTGATGCCAACGAGCTACAACCATGACTGACGAGGCCCACTTCCAACTATTGATTTGGGACAAAAAATTTCGTAGACGCCAGTTTTAGAGGACGAAGGATCTAAATAGGGAGATCGCTTCCAGAATGGTAAAAATTTGGAACGAAATTTTCGAGAAGATCATTCAAACTTAAATGACAATTCTAGACCATTCTGGAAGGTAGCCAAAGTCCTGAAGACGCATCCCAAACCTGTACCGCCTCTCAAGGTTGTCGATTCGCTACTCATAACCCCTCATAACCTTGCTACATCGCATTTGTTATGCTCGAGGATCCAAAGTCCGCAAGAAGATCAGGTTGCGCAATGCGTCCACAATCGCAATGCCTCCTCTTGTGTCGTGCCTCCGAAGGGCAGAATAACTGCAGAACAGATTGGCTCAGCACTGAAAGGAACTAAAAATATGGAGGTTCCCGGGTTTGACGGAATTTCGAACTTGATCCTAAAAAAACAGTATACACAATATTGAGCGACATCTTCAGCAGATGCTTGGAACTGTACTACTTTCAAAAGTAGCCTAAATCATTCGCAAATCTGGGAAGGATCTAACATCTCATTCAAGCTACAGACCAATAAGCCTTCTTTTAGCGCTGAGCAAACTGCTCGATAAGTTAATCCTCAATCCTCAATTGCTGCAGTTTTTCGATGAGCAAAACTTCCTCCAACCGGAACAGCTTGGGTTCAGGAAAGGGCGTTCCACTGCTCATCAGCTAGTTCGGGTGATAAACACCATAGCGAGTAACAAAACTGTATCCAAATCCACTGCCATGGCGTTGGAAGACGTGGAAAAGGTTATTGATAATGTCTGGCACGATGGGCTTGTATACAAGCTTTGTAATTTCAACTTTCCCCTTCATCTCGTCAAAATCATCCGAAAATACCTTCAGCAAAGATCGTTTAAGGTATGATTGAATGGGTGTCTCTCGGACACGTTTTCAATCCCAGCAGGTGTTCCGTAAGATAACCTGCTGGGCCCGTTACTGTACAGCATCTACACTTCCGATATCCCTCCTCTTGGAGAGGGTTGAGGGTGGTAAATCAAAATCAATGCCTCCAAAGCCCAAACAATCATGTTCCTCCGTAGACAGTTCCCCAAACTAAAACCTCCTCCATCTTGCACGGTCGTCATGAACGGCACAAGGGTTGAGTGGTCCACCGAGGTAACATATTTAGCTGTTGTTTGACGAGAAACTTCCGATCGCATGAGGAAAGAACGTTTGTCAAGCGCTCCGCCTTAGTTAGGTCTCTATATTCGCTGATTTGCCGAAGATCCCGCCTCTCCGCGCTGTACAAACTGGACGACTATAGACAGAGCATAGCGCCTGCGATATTTTACGCTGCTCTGGTGCGGGAATCGTGTGCACAAACTCACAGAAACACGCTGCAAGTCACGCAAAACCGCAAAACCGAACGCAGAAAATGATCCTGGGTCACTGAACATTTTTAGCGAAGACGTAAATCTTCCAAATGAAGAGCATCCTAAGGTATAGCATAGCCCGGAAAATCATTTAAGCATTTGCTCCACCGAATAAGAAAATTCGAATTCTAAATTGGATCGAAATGTATTGACCTACTGATCAACTTTGCTACACACTAAAACCTTGTATATGACCACAATAATAAGGTACAGCATATCAAAAAAAAATACAGACGCACTTGCGCCACGTAGCGAGAAAAATCGAATCGAAAGGTTTTGATTCCCTGAACAACATTTTCGATAACAAAGTCATTCCGAATGGACAGAATACCTAAGTCAGAAGAACCACTTGTACGTAGCGCCACGTAGAGAATATATCCTGTAATACTGGCACAAATCAAAAGGTCTTGTCCTACTGAACAGCCTTTGAGAAAACTGAAGGCTCGTATTTGGGATGGATCCAACACATTCCAAAAAACTACAAGCACACTAGCGCCACGTGGCGGACATATTGGGAACTGACCGTCCGAAATGAAAAGGTCTTGACCTAGTGAACAACTTTATCGAGGACAGAAATCTTTGTAATGATAAAAATGGTCATGAAACTGAATTGCACACCAGCGCCGCTCAGAGGAAAGATACTGAACTTCTGATCATCAGTGAAAAGGTCTTGTTCCACTGAAAAACTTATCCGAAAACAATATCTTTCCAAATGGTCATGTGTGGTACCTTCAGGAAATATTGGCGTGGTACACTGGCACACTAGCGCCACGGAGCTAGAAAATTGGGAACTTCTAGTCACCATTCAAAAGATCTTGAAACACTGAACAACATTGTCGAAGATAGAGACATTCAATATAGTTAAGATACCAAGTTATACCATATTCCTGAAAACAACAAGCACACCAGCACCACGTAGCGGAAATAGTATAAACTACTGATTGTTAATCAAACGGTTTAGTTTACTCACAGAGAAGAATTTGATGGTAAATTTTATCATTACTGGGAATTAGGTATGGTAGAATAATGGTTTTGAACCGACTATGATCATGGTCAAAAGGACCATTAAAAAAAGTTGATTCAACATTTACTATAATGTCGAAATAGTCCTTGCTACCATGACCATTGTCAAGAATGCCATGAACGTGGCAAATTCTACCATTTTCATGGTTATTGCAACCATTATATGCAATAATCATCTTAACCATCGTTTATTTATTGGTACAACGATAGAATTTTTCTCAGAGCTGAAAGACTTATCCGAAGACAAACATTATATTAGGTCAGGATTCCACGTTATAGTTAATTCCTGACGCTAATTAGCACAACAGTGGTACGTATCGAAAAGATTGTGAACTACTCGTTATCATTCAAAAAGTTTTGTTCTATTGAACAACATTGTCCAAGTCCGAAACATTCTATTTGGCCAAAATACCAAGATAAAGCATGTCCCTGAAAATAATTAGCACGCCAGTGCCACGTAGCGGGAAGATTGTCAGTTAACAATCTGGTCATCTGGTCATCAATTGTTTAACTGAAAAACTTATCCTGAGACGACATCTTTCCATATGGTCAGGATCCCCACGTCCCCAAACTGATATCATATTATCAGTGTTTGATAACTCAATATGTTATCATTTATATTATGTTATTTAAATTATTTATTATAAATATATAATATATAAAATATATTATATAAATAATTATTAATAATAAATAATAAATAACACAAGAGAAGTAAGAAATTAATATTCGTTGGATATCACAATTATCATCAAGTTCATTTTGATAAAAAAAAAATGAAAAATGAACAAGTTTCTTGAGATGATTTCAAATTATGTTATCAACATGATATCAAATTCATACACTAGTAACTGAAGTAGTGTTTCTGATGAGAAGCTCAATTCCATATCTATATGACATCCATATTTCATATGGTAATATTCAGCATTCGTTAGCATGCTGGTAGAATTCAGTAACGTTCGTCAAAAATCTTCTTTAAAAATTGATAACGGATGATAACAAAATTTGTCAATGTTGATAACTAAATTTGTTGTGCGATAACAGGTGAGTTCAAAATGGTATCTGGGATAACAAAACTTGTTACTTATTTGATATGAGTTTGTTATTATACCTTGTAGGGTAGTGCCACGTATCAGAAAGATTGTGAACTATGGACATACTGGAACATTCTATCCGGTCAAGATTCCAAGATACAGCATATTCCTGACAATAATTAGCACACCAGTGCCACCTAGCGGACACATTGTGAACTGCTGGTCATCAATCAACTGGTTTTGATCCACTGAACAAAATGGTCCAAGACGTAAACATTCTATCTACTCAGGATACCAAGATACAGTATATCCTTAAAAATAATAAGCACTTCAGCGCCACGTAGCGGGACGATTCTTAACTGATAATCATCAATCAAAAGGTTGTGTTCCACTGAAAAACTTATCTGAAGACAGAAACATTCTATCTGGTCAGAAAACAAGTTATAGCATATTTCTGACAATAATTAGCACACCAGCGCCGCTTAGCGGGAAAAATGCGAACTACTGGTCATCATTCAGAAAGTTTTGTTCCATTGAAGAACATTCTCGCAGGCAAAACTATTCTATCTGGTCAAGATATAGCATGTGCCTGAAAATAATTAGCCAACTACCCGAGCAGGACCGAATAGCTTGATAACTTGCCTTGATACTAAGGAGCTCAGATTAAGAGGTTCCGAGCAGGAGACAACAACATATGAATACCTAATTTTGATCTTGATAACTGGTATTAAAGAGCACAGATTAAGAGGTAAAATACCTAAGGAAAATCCCTGAGAATTGCAAGCAAAATATCTCTCGAATAACAAAACTAGTTCTTTTGGATACCTAGAAATACCTTAGAGGTACTATTTTGGCATTATCTTACCTTAATTTGGAATTCGTATAACATTGTGGGAACAATTTTATGGTATTATCCTCTTAATCTGAGCTCCAAAATACCAAGGCCAGATATCAAGTTATTCGGTCCTGCTCGGGGTAAAATACCTGGGGATAATACCATAAAATTGTTCCCACAATATTATCCGAATACCAATTTCGGTAAGACAATACCAAAATAATATCTCTCAGGTATTCCCAGATATCCAAAATTACTAGTTTTGTTATTCGTGATTTATTTTGCTTGCAATTCTTAGGTATTTTACCTCTTAATCTGAGCTCTTCAATACCAGCATTGCAGCATAACAATAAAACAGTATAGGATTGTATTTAAACATTTTTGTTTAGTGCTGTTATTATTAGATATTCCATTTATCTCAGAAATAATTAACCTGGGTTCTTCGATTACATAAATTGTTATTATTGATATGTAACTAGAACGGTATTACTAGAAAATGAGATAAAATATTAGTATTTTCCATCTAAAAAAATATCTCATTTTATAATTACAGGTATTCCACTAGAACAGTATAAAAAAGCTTTTAAAAATATGTATTTTAGAATAATTTGTTGCTTTTAGAGAAAAAAAAAGCATAAGACTTCTTTTTAACTATAATATAATAATTGGAAGGGTCTACTCTGTTTTTCAGCTTTTTCAGGATAATTAAGATATTCATACATACTTAATTCACATTTCTAGTAGCAAATTAGGTAGTGTAAAATATATTTGATAAATAGAAAGATAATATATTTTATCACACATAAGGGACCCGCAGGGCACCCGATTGAAGCGAATTGGATGGGGAGAGTGGAAATCCCATATGCTAACAATTTGTGCATAAAGGACGGGCTCTTCTCCTTTCCCGTTGGGGCATCCTTTTGTTAGAAAGCTCGACCAATTGTTAAATCTTGTTTCTGGGAGGAGACTCTTTATAATCCCGTGGATACTTAAAGGTGAAGTCCTTCATGCAATGACATGATGTGGACAATCAGTTTTTCTTTGTGATCGATCAAGTCAAACAGAGAAGAGAACCCATTGCTGTCGGTCTTGGTTTCCGTGTTCTAATGAGTGGTAGTACATAGCTTATCATCATATCATAAACTATGACTAAATTCTGGTTATTAAGAAATTGTCTGCTTTGTTGTGAAATAAATCTATAATCAATGCATGGATAACCTGTGGCTATAGAGACTACACTTAGGCGTAATTGTGCCTGATGGTTTGGTGTAGCAAGGTGAATCAATTGCAAAAACCCTTGGAATACAATATCGCCATATTGCGGTATGTCTTTATGCATCAAAGGGCTGGCAATCACACGAATCTTAGTCCAGTTTACGACTCTACTGATTCCATTAGACCCCGTCCACCCCATTCCAATATGTAATAAACTGTATTTTGTTCAACTCAAAATAATGATAATGATAAAAATTGATTAAATTAAATATTAAATAAAACGGAAAGATCTCACCATTATCATCCACACAACTAGGAAAAAATGTGGTAATGTAGAAATGGTTGGGAAAGTAATAAAATTGGTGCTTAGAAATTTGGAAGCCAATAATATGATATTTCAAAAACATCATGAAGAAAACTGAGGCTTAAGACTCGAGAGAAACAGATTTTACATCAATTTTTGAATTGTTTGTATAAATTTTAAACATTGAATGCTTGCATTCAAGACAATAATGCAAGGCAATAATTTGGCATCTCACAACTAAACATAACCATATGGATTTCTTAGGGAAAAATTCCATAATGCAATCTTATATATAACCAAAGTATATTTTGCATATAGCATCCCTGCACTGGAATGAAGGTAACAGCAGCGCAAATAAATAATATATAATAATAATAAATGAAAGAACTTTTACGTGGCAGCTGACACAATGGACCTGTTGCATAAGATAATAGGTCTTGTAAATAATATAATCGTTGATTCAAAATAGCCGACCGCTTCATTCCGTTCGACTTATATGAAAACAAAGTATTTGTCTGCTTTTCATCCATCCCATCCTACTTTCCACCTAATTTACAAATTTGATCCACAAACCCAACAAATTACCCTCCGAATACAAATTACCACGCGCCAACGGTTCGACATTGGCCACCTCGACAATGAATGGTAGAAGCCTTTCTAGCCTCCGAGAATCACTTATAGCTATAAATACCTTCCTACCTTGCAATTGACACCTCGTTAGCAATGATCGGCAGCCGAATTAGAAATTCCAATCACAGCTCAAACTTCTTCGAAATTGCTCAGAAAAATCACCGTCCAGCAGGCAGCAAAACAATCATGCATTAATATTTTTCCTCGAATCAACTACAAAACTACCACCGATCGGTCGCTTCACTGCTTCTTATTTATCTTCTTCACCTGTCGTCACACCTTCCTTTCGCCCCAGCCAACCTCGTTCAGAAAATTGCACCTCGCGTACGTCGTTCTCGGTGCCACAGAAAATCTTCTCACAGAAAGATCGACCCTTTCAGACCCGTCGAAGGCGCGCACAGCAAGCAGTTGTTGGAAGCTCCGCCCTCCTCCCGCCACCCCGAATACCATCAAGCGACGTCGGTCGAGCCGAAGGGGCTAATTTAAATTTCGTCCGCAATCACTCTGCTCCCCTCTGCTCGGCTTAACCCGTCCAACTCGATCGCCAGACGTTCGTTTGCGTGCTAATGCAGCCCAGTAATAATTCCTCTTCGGCACTTCTTCTAACTAGACGGCACTCCGCTCGCCATCCCTTGACATCATTTCCGATTCTGCTGCGGTCCCCGTCACTTATTCCCTTTTTTTTTGCTCACTGAAATCACTCACTGGACCAATCGAACTACACCGAAGCATTGAAGGATCACCTTCCAAGACCGATCCTTTCCCTTTTTCCTTTGTTTTGAGATCGAACGAACGAAGCGACAAGCCTCTGTGCCCGGCAAACAAGTTTCGAACCTTCTAAACTAGCTTATCACGGGGCTGCATCTTCCGAAAATAAAGCTGACGCATGCGAAACACTTCGGCACTCGCAATGACCACAAACCAGATCCGTGATGCAGATCGATATGATCTAATCAACCCCGAAGACACAGGCCCGAACGCATTCCTTAGCCGCGTTTGTTGACTTTTTTCCGCGTCCGTTCTCTCTCTCCAAACCGTTTCTTCTTCGTTCTCGATCACATTCGAATGAGATCGGGCGGATGAACTCTAACGACTCTAACACACACACGACGCACGATGCGGAGCCCAACCGAACCGGGCCAAACGTCAGCTGCTATTGAGCGAGAGGCTCCAAAAAGTCGGGCTGAGCCTTCTGCTGCCGCGATATTGCCCATCTGGGGAGACTGGGTCTGGGGGAGCCCACGACCGAACAAAGCCGGTCCCCCGAAGAGAAAGAGAGTTGGGAAAAAGAGAAGCCGAGCTGACTCCAAGAAGGTCTCCTGTGAGAGGTCTTATTTTGATATTAAAGAAAAAATGCGACATGAAAACTTGATCTATTGCGCGCGGGTCGACGAGATCGATGCATTGGAGTTGCACGGGGAAAGGCGGTGTGTGGCAAAGAGACACAGAGAGCGAACAGGTTAAACATTCTCTTTTTTCTGGGCTGGTTGATTCGTGCGATGGTTCGGGTCTGATGGCTGCGGCTGAGTTGGAGTATTGTATCTCAAGAGCGATTGGGTGGTGTGATCTAGGGATGTCTCACGTGACGAGAACCATAGGATGTGGAGCTTTGAGAGTAAGAAATGCAATTTATAAATACCAGAATAGGGCATTACTTTGAATGATGGACTGGACAAAATAAATTGAGCTTTCGACCCTAAAAAATCCGTAATTGGTAAGGAAGTATCTGATGATTTTAGAATTATTTCAGTATCACTCACATCCCAAGTAAGATTGCCAAAACCATCCAGCTTTATCAAGTTTTATTAAAGTTTTATGAAAGCTGCTAGGAATCAATTTGGTTTTATTATAGCCCCAAGAGGTACCAATAGGTTTCATATATACAGGGTGTCTCACAATAGGTGTCACTAAAACAAAATGGGAATACAGCAAATCAAATCAACCAAATTATAAACCATATTAATTCAATTTGAATCTCTCGCCATTTTCCGTCAAAACTTTGCGCAAACGCTTAGTAAAGCCATCACAGCTGGCACGCTCGATTTCCTGGGGAATTTGGTCCCAAATATCAACCAAATGTTCCTTGAATTGATCTAATGTAAGCCCTTTTGTAGGGCCAATATGTTGAAACATATAACCCCAAACAAAATAGTCAAGTGGGTTGAGATCCGGTGAAGATTCAGGCCATTCATCGCTTGTGATGAAATCGGGCAAATTTTCCGTGCCCCACGCATGTGTCTTCTTTGCCTTGCGAGCTGGACCTGAGTCCTGTTGGAAACAATACGGTGTATTCCCATACAGCGTTGAAGCGTGAGGAAGCAGATGGTTCTTCAAAACCTGCTCGATGTAATATTCAGTGTTGATTTTTACGTTAGATTCTAAGAACAGAAGAGGAAGTTTTCCTTTTCGTGAGACGGCACCCCAGTAACAATTTTAGTTTTATTCCAGCCAAATAGCACTCCTCCCGGCTTTGTTGATAAAACTACATTTCAAACTGTTTCGTCCACCAACACCTCCTCTATGCATCTTTAAAGCCGAAATGTGTACAAAGTGGCCCATTCTATAGACGGTTGTGAAAACAAGTTAATAAAACCTTTACAAGACCATAAAGATTTTGAAAATGTTCTAGTGAAAGATGTTATGACCACTTGAGAACCTTCATAAAACCTATTGGCTGCCATCAAAACCTGCATAGGGTCAAATGGCCACAGCTGTCAAACTTCACGGTGATATTGTGGTTGGTTTTTGTTGTTCTGCTTTGTTCGATTCTCTGCTCTTCTGATTCATTAAGCAGTAAATAATATGTTAGGGAAAAAAGTTCTAGCGTTGCGGGAAAGTTTGTTTCATAGCAAAATATCCAAAACAAATTTAGTTTCTTCACAGCGTATCATGCTGCAAATCATATGCGCATTTAATTTTATGGTGAATATTGGTACGATAAGAGAATAAAATTAATGCGCCTCGGAAATAATGCGAGTATAAATCTAAAAAAAAATTGAAACAAATATATTCGTTAAATTAATCATGAATTTCTTGAAAATTTATAGAACAGAATAAGCTTATGTAAAAAAATGCCAAAACTGGTCTCTGATTTACATTTTTTTTTTGGATTGCATTTAAAATTTGGTGTATTCATTTTTCCACATTTCAGTTATTTCATATATTTCAATATGGCGATTGGAGAAAATAACTGTTTTAGAAAAAAGCCAATTTATCTTCGCAATGGCTATAATAAAACTATTTGATCATTTGGTGACTTTCCTCAATTCTAATTTGCCGTTAAATGAATTTATTGGAGGTAAAATGGTTTTAAAATGCTTTTAAAATGTTTTTTCAACTGACCATAATAAGATACTTTGAAAGAGTCCTTAACGGCATTTCAAAACAAGATTTTACGAGTTCATAATGTCAAAATAAAACTTTAAATAGGAGAAAAAGGATTTTTAGAAGACAAAGTTTTAAGATCGCTGTAAAGAAGCTGTGTAGGTTCTCATAAACCTGACTAAAAGTTGAAACCTATTGGCATCTCTTGGTACCATAATTAAACCAAATTGATTTCCAGTGGCTTTCATAAAACTTTAATAAAACTAAATAAAGCTGGATTGTTTTGGCAATGTTACTTGGGAGCGTTCTACAGCTAGTTTATCTCTTGGAATATTGGCAAGACTTTTGCCATTCACATGATCATTTTGTTGATTATGACTGTCCTGAAGGAGGAAGAGCTTTTCATTCGAAAATAAAATTTCTGCTTTTTTGGACCCTTGCTTGCTTTTGACGCTCCGTCAACCCAAGAACCCGTTGTTTCTTGTACGGCTTGCATTCCAGATCATGTCTGAGAAGCCTGTTCATTGAAGCAGGGGACATTTGAAATTGTTTGCTCAATTTACGGCCAGATACGACCGGATTACGTCTTATTCACTCCCTTACACATTTGATCATTTTCTCCGTTCTGGCATTCGTTTGGCACCTCCTTTGTATTGAATATGAACATTTCCAATTTCCTTGAACCGGTTCAAGGAACGAAAAACAAAACGCTTACAAACTCCGAGCTTCTTGAGGATATTGAATATCTGACACGGTCTTTTGGAGCTGTAATTTCAAAACTTTTGGAAATGTAATTTCAAAACTTGCTCTCATATACCTTCCATGGTAGCTGATAAGTATAAACAAACGGAATTGCTTATTTATCTTCAGCGATAAGGTGTCAAAATCAGACACTCAAAACGGGTACAATCAATTCCGCTGTTTAAATTACCCAGCTGAAATAAACCAAGACTGACACACGGTGACACCTATTGTGAGACACACTGTAAGTCAGGTTTATGAGAACATACACAGCTTGTTAACAACAATCATAGAACCTTGTTTTCTCAAATTCCTTTTTAACCTATCAAAAGTTTTTTTTCGACTATATTTAAGACTCATTCATATTATACAGGGTGCGACCGCAAATAATGCGAAAATGTTCAAACTTGAGTATTGGGTTAATTCGTGTAGCTAGTGACTAATTTCTGTCAAAAGTGTACATGTTAATGTTTATTTTGTGCTGCATCCAAACATTCTATTTGTTTTATTACAAATTCGACAAAATGTTCGCGAAAGCAGTGATCACCAGTTTGTTACTCGCCCTGAAGAAGCCGACAGCGGTTGCCAAGGTGGTAGGGTGCCATTTGGCAACAGTTTACCGCATAAAAAAGTCCCTGAAGGATGGTTCTAAGCAGCGGAAACTGGGAAGCGGACGCCGCGCTTTGCACGCACGCCGAGCGTGACCAAATCGGTCCGGGCAAAAATTGCTCGCAACCCGGTGCGTTCCATAAGAAAACTTGCAAAGGCAGTCAATATTTCGTAGAAATCCATGCGGAAGAATCTACGAGTGACTCATTCCAAGAGATTACTGTTCCTTGTTCTCCGACGAAAAGCTTTTCAGCATCGATGCTGTGGCCAACAGCCGCACGGACCGAAATTCAAATTTCAAACCAAACATCCGGCTGGTGTTATAACGTTTGGCTTGGTGGCGTCCAACGGTTTGAAAATGCCGCCTGTCTTCATTGATGCTGGAGTTAAAATCAATACCGAAGTGTATATCGGTATTTTAAAGGACCAAGTGCTTCCCTGGGTGAAGGCCAACTTCTCCGAGGACCAAAATGTTGTCCTACAGCAGGATGGAGCGCCGTGTCACATGTCCAATCGAACCCAACAATGGTTTGGACGATAACATGAAGTTTTGGCCGAAGGATTTGTGGCCTCCTCCTAGCAGTCCAGATCTTAATCCGTTGGATTATTCGATTTGGGCATATGTTGAAGCACGAGCTTGAAAAACATCACACCCTAGTGTGAAAACCCTGAAGTCAACCGTAACACGCACATGGCAGTGAATGTCGGAGGACTGCGTCCGAAAGGCATGCTCTGACTTCCGGCGTCGGCTCGAGGATGTTATTAATAAAAATGGAGGACACATTGAATAAATTTGTTTAAAAGGACTTTATAAAGATAACTGCACTCATAAATGTTGATATTATTTGAATTAGTTGAAAATGGGATAGAAATAGAACAAATTTTCGCATTATTTTCTGCCACACCCTGTAGGTATACCTCAAAATAAAGGGCGATACGGTCAAAATTTGGTCAATATCAACTTGACGTATTTCTTCCAATTTTGCATTTAAAAAACCTGAACACCCCTCATTTTGAAGGTGTGTGTGTGTAGAATGTTGCTCTTATTTTGATTTTGGAATTCACTCTTCAGTTGTCAAAATGCCGTCCAAGCAAGAAGAGCAGCGTATCAAAATTTTGCTCGCGCATCGCAAAAATCCGAGCTACTCGCACGCAAAGTTGGCAAAATCGCTAAAACTTGCCAAATCAACAGTTACAAATGTAATTAAAGTGTTTGAGGAACGTTTGTCGACAGCCAGGAAGTCTGGATCGGGGGGAAATCGAAAACCGGAAGCCGCTGAGACGACAAAGAGAGTTGCCGGTAGTTTCAAGCGAAACCTAACCTATCTCTCCGAGATGCCGCAAATAAGCTGGGTGTATCGTCTACAACCGTGCATCGAGCCAAAAAACGAGCCGGACTATCGACTTACAAGAAGGTAGTGACTCCAAATCGCGATGATAAACAAAATACGACGGCCAAAGCGCGATCCCGGAGGCTGTACACGACGATGCTGACGAAGTTTGACTGCGTGGACGTGGACGACGAAACCTACGTCAAAGCCGACTACAAGCAGCTTCCGGGACAGGAGTTTTATACGGCAAGAGGAAGGGGAAAGGTAGCAGATATTTTCAAGCACACGAAACTGTCAAAGTTCGCAAAGAAATATCTGGTTTGGCAAGCCATCTGTACCTGTGGCTTGAAAAGCAGCATTTTCATAGCTTCCGGGACTGTCAACCAAGAAATTTACGTGAAAGAGTGTTTGAATAAACGTCTGCTGCCTTTCCTGAAGAAACACGGTTGTTCCGTACTGTTTTGGCCGGATTTGGCATCTTGCCATTGCGGTAAAAAGGCCATGGAGTGGTACGCCGCCAACAACGTGCAGGTGGTTCCCAAGGACAAGAACCCTCCCAACACGCCAGAGCTCCGCCCAATTGAGAAATACTGGGCTATTGTCAAGCGGAACCTAAAGAAGACCAAAAACACTGCTAAGGACGAGCAGCAGTTCAAGGCAAACTGGCTTTCTGCGGCGAAGAAGGTGGACAAGGTGGCTGTACAAAATCTGATGGCAGGGGTCAAGCGTAAGGCCCGGCAATTCGGATTTGGAAAAGCGGAAGCCTAACTGAATATTTTTCCTGAATTTTATACTAATTGAACTTGAAAAAGAAATTTAATTTGATTTTTTAAATAAACGATTTCACCGATTTACACGCGTTTTCCCTTGACCAAATTTTGACCGTATCACCCTTTAAAGCATTTTCATTGCCTAAATATTTTCATCGATTTCTCGCAAACTACACCTCATTCAAGGAAATTAGTAATTGGTTGCAATGATTTGTATAAATGAACTCTTATTCGTGAGAAATGCACGTTAGAAGTCGAAAAATAAAATATTTTTTTATCGAGGTATGCTTGAAAAAGTTGAAAAAAAAGTTGGGTCATAGATTGCGGATCATGAATGGCCTCCAGAATTAAATAAGCATCCCGGATAGGCAGTGGCTTCCTAGGATGTGGAGAGGCCTCGAAGTTGGTGGACTCTGTTGAGTTTCTTCCGAAATCACACAAACAGCCGAAAGCAGCCCTGTCAAAGCGACTCACCCCGTTATAAGGGTAAAAGTGCAGGCCTTCACCAACCTGAGCGTCTGTTCTCCATATCATGGGCGGCTCAAAACGGCGTCAGTTCTTCTTGTTAGGGGTGGTTTATCATCTTCCTCGTACCAGCGTAGGAAGAGTCTCACGTGAGAAACAGAGCGGTGCACAATGGTCCTCCCGCGAGACAGGGAATTGGTGCAGGCCCTACAAGCCAGCCGTAAAAAGTAATAGTAATGGAAGCACACAATGTACATAGTTACGGACCGGAACAATCGGCGTAGACCCAGGCAACGAGAAACGACTAACGATTGGAAACTCGAAACATGGAATTGTAAGTCCCTCAATTTCACGGGAAGTACCCGCATTCTTTCCGACTTACTGAGGGTCCACAAGTTCGACATTGTAGCGCAACAGGAGGTTTGCTAGAAAGAACCAACTGTACATACGTATAGGGATGGTTATACCACCTACCAGAGCTACGGCAATACACGCGGGCTGGGTTCACCTTTTATTGCGATGGGCGAAATGCAAAAGCGAACGAAAACGGCCTCAGATTCATCGATTTTGCCGCCCCCAAGAACATGGCCATGCTTAGTGCCTAATTCCAGCATAGCCTTCCATATCGGTTCACCTGGAGATCACCACAACAGACCGAATCACAAATCGACCAACCCGAAGCTACCCGAAGTCGCAACAAATTACGCACAAAGCCTTAAAGCAGTGTAGCCGGAAGAGGGAAAGTCAATCGAAGTCCCTCTTGAGGACTGCTGAAGTACCGACAAAGCAACCATCAATAACGCAGCGGAAGGCGCCGTAGGGTTTGTGGAAAGAAATCGATGGAACAATTGGTTCGACGATGAGTGTCGTAATTGGTACTTGGTACTTTGGTAGTTTGATGGTCCTTGTGACCTGAAGTTGGTCGTTTCGATATTTTATTTGGAGACGGAGAACAATCTGGGAGGTTGCTATACACACCCCGCCCCAGAGGTCTTGGCACATCCTCCGGACGAGATTCTGCGGAGTCGTGTCGTGACCGCTTACGGCTAACATGCCGGATCTCACGCCATCAAAGGACATGCGAAGAATACATTTTTCGCGGTTTCCTCAACTCCCGCACACTCGGTGCCTGTGGAGGACTGTGCATGCCTGTATTTGTGCAGATACTGACTGTCTAATGCAACCGTGGTCTGATAGAATCTGCGTTAAGGAGAAGTTCACATCACCGTGTAGCCTACCGACCCACCAGGATAGCTTCGCGATTAGTCGGATTAACCTTTGGTGGAGCTGTTCCATTACCTTTGCCACCTAACCAACGAAACAGTCGACGTACTCTTTTATGACAATGCCTATTGGGGCACAGAACCGGCGTGTACGTTTGAGCTTACATAGGTAGCTCTTGATACTCAAAGTAGTGATCCATATGCCAAACAGCCGTACCTTAGTATAGACAGGACAACACTAGCCAGGAGCTTGCGCTGGTTCCCTTAGCGCCAGTTGGGTTAGCGGTAGCCACCCAACTGGCGCTATTGAACGCACTTTTCACGACAAGGGTGACCATTGCACAGTAGCGGACTTCACGCGTTTTGCACTGGTTTGCGACTTCAGCTGTCTCAATGACGGATAGAATGGCTTAATGAAACCAAACAGATTCGGATTATCATCCGGTCCCGGCGCTTTGTTCACCTTTGGCGACTTTGCTATCCTAATGAGTTCATCGTTCGTTACCGCCGTCTCGTCTCCAACCCCTGTTGTGCCGTTATCAATACGGATGACACTGTGGTATTTTTTTAACAGGATGAAAAATCTGCATACAGACTCCTGAAGAACTCAGGGTGTGAGGATGAGGGTGCCACCTCCTCGACCCACTAAAAACCTACCCGTGCCTCTAGTCTTGACCTCCCCCTCCCCCTCCGGAACTACTTTTCAGTATTACTTCGTGGAGGGTGCTATTGTGCGTTAAGCACCCGCTTATTTCTAACTACTTCGGGTTTTAGTAGTTAATTGATCCCTCTGGCCTGTCGCTGGTAATTTCGCCACTTGTCCTGTAGCTCTAAGACAATCTGAGGGGCCGCCGTTTATACCGTTTCCCACGTGTCCTGTTCTTGACACATTCTCTGGGCGAGTTTGTCCGGGGTTGTGTCCCAACCGCTCACGGCCATCATGCCGTTCCTCGTGTCATGAAGCGAGGGCAAACGAAGAACACATATTCTGCAGTTTCGTCCGCATTCGTGCATACGGGGCACGCAGAGGAATCGGCGAGCCCGTACTTTTTGCAGATTCTATCGTGGCCTGACAGTATCTGTGTCAAGTGGTAGGTAACTTCTCCGTGACGCCGATCGACCCATCCAGATATTTCCGAAATTAGTCGGTGGGTCCACCGAACTTTAGTGAAATTATTCCACTCCCCACCTGGCCATCGGTGTGACTCTGGTGGTCTTGCGAATACCTCTTGTTCCCCTTTGCTCGAAGCACTCTGTATCCTATTTCATGATGATGTCAATGGGCCGCAGAGGGCTGCTGAACGTCACGTTGATAATCGACTCCGATCCGTTTCTATGGTAGGACCTCAAGCAATATCTGGCCCCTTGGGTTGGTAAGGCGGCTGCTTCACTGTAATGCCAAGACGTTGAAGACGTCCGCTACTACCAACGGGCTACGGCCAGTTAGTTTCGTTGTCATCCGATCTACCATTTGTGAAAACGGTTCAATTGACCATCTCGACGGCGCAGAGTAGCTACAAATGAACACTACAATCACTTTTGCGACCACGAAGGCCTCGTTTGAGGTGGACACAACCTCCTGGACTGGGAACTTGCTCGTCATCCTTGGGATGCCGTATGGATTGGATATTATTGCGATATCTGTTCCTGACCCATGAACTGCCTGATACAGCATTTGCTGAGCCGCCTTACAGTAGGTTAGATTCAATTGGGTTACCCGCACCGTGTTTAGCTATTTGGTTTATCCTTGAAGGCTGGGCACTTAAGACCTCCCGTGACGTGCTTGTCGTCTGGTTTCCCAGAGCACGTCATGCATTTGGGAGGCTCTTTGCAGTTCCGGGCCTTATGACCTTTTCTTCCGCACCTTCGGCATAGATCGCTTCTATCGTGACCTTTACATTCCCACGACATATGCCCGCTCTCGAGACACTTAAAGCACGCCTTGGGTGGCTGATGCAGACTCAGTGGGCAAACAGACCACCCCACTTTAAGTGTTTCCACTTTGAGAGCCGAGTCTGCGGCGGCAACCGGCAGTCGATTTGTTGCCACTTGGGTTCCAAGTGGACCCTTCCGCAGCCGTATGGCAGTCGTGGCCACCTCTATCCTACACTGGGCCATGATAGCCGTGGAGATTTCGCCGGCATCCGTGATCTCATCCAAGTTATTACACTGGAGAGTCACTAACGTGGCCAAGGCACGTACCTCCACTCCCACTCCCAGGGCCTGTTCGGCCAGTTTCTTGTACGCTGGGCCCTTCAGCTTCGTGTCCTTCTTGAGCTCGACGATCATTTCGCCGGTGCAAGTACGGCGGATACTCCGCACATCTCTGCGCATCGCCTTAAGTACCTCGGAGTACTTAGACTCGTCGGTCTTAACGATGAGGGCCTCACCGCGGTTATGCTTTCGCGCTGAGCTTCTATGCTCCTTTTCTTGTTGAGATCTGTTTTCCTTTTTCCGGACCTTGGTCCAGGGGTTTTCCCTACCTCTGGAAGGGTCATCTCTCGTGCCTCTCCAGTTGTCCCCTCCGTTGCTGGGACCGGCCTGGTCACTTGGGCCGCTCTTACCCCTAGGGGTTTCACGTGCCATCGAGGTGGCCTAGGTGCTATTGGCACCTTTACCGCGCTTACCACCCTTGCCGCCATTGCCTCGTTTGCCACCCTTGGTGCCGGTGTCGCTCACCTCACGCTCCGCAGGACGTGCAGTTGGACCCGCTCGTCCCGACACCACGCTCACAAAGGTCTCTGAGCCCATGGGGCCGTCGGGGTGTGGTTTCCCCCGGCGACTGCCTTGCACGCTTCGAAGTCACCGCCACCACGGTAGGTGGGGCAAGATCTCGTGCTTCCGTCTGCGTGCACTTGCAGGCGGATTCCCTCGTCTTTTCGGCTGCGATTAGCCTTGCCAATTCCCTGGCACTTTGTTCGGCTAGAAGCTTAGCCTCTACCTTATCTCTCTCCCGACATGCCGCCTGAACGGACCTACGAAGCTGTAGTAAGCTGTGTTTAAGGTCCTTGCTGATGTTGTTGCGAGACGACGTAAAGTGATTATCGCATACAGCTGTTCAGCGACTACCAACACTTTTGGAAGCGTACCATGCTTCCTCTCCATGACGCGCATGAGCCATGGCCCGTCTATGGCCTCTCCCGTTTTTCCAAGGACCCCCGCATCCGAGGCTGTCACGCTTCCGCACGTGTCGGATGCGCCGCCAGATCCTACCAGGCGGGAATCTCGTAAGTCCCTTTTTGGCGAACGGGTTCCTCCTCCCTCGTCGTCGTTTCATTCGGAGCTTGCTCCATTCTGTTAGGTCCCCCTTCAGCCGCTATCCACAACCACGGGAAGTAGTTGCCATAGCGATGCCATGGTTACCTATGCAAGCTTGGGGCTGCATACGCCATGCTAGGGTTGACGTGGGCCTTCATGGGACCCCCGCGTTCAGAGCCAGATCGGCGTAGGTCAGGATAGCATAGCCCGTCGGTGGAGGTGGAACGTACTGAAGGCTTGCCAAGGTTTTAGTGGGACGGAGACAGCCTATGCCGCATGAAACCTCGCCATTTCCCGTAATTGTCACCGGACAGTACTGAGGGAGACGACATAGGTGCCAGCCCGAAGTCGTGGTACCGTAACGTGATTCCGTTAATCCGCCAGTTTCCGTTATTAGGGTCTTACTGACATTGACCCCCAATGCGCCGCGTGGCGCATCCTCTATAGTTTGTTTAGCCGTTAGGCTCCCTTGTCCGTTAGGGAGGAACTACCAAGGTGCACCGCGGGAGGCGAATTACACCGCACTGTGGTATGCCGGGGCCTGGTTGTCCTCTAGCAGCTATCTGGCGGGGCTCGTAATCTCAATTCCGTACGTGATGCCGGTGTTGACGGTGGTAGAGGCAACTCGTAACCTCGTTGAGCGATTGCAATCTGGGTGACGTACTGCGAGGGAGGTTGATTCCGGTACGGCAGTTGGATCCTACCTCGTCAAAGAACGTTAGAGAGCGGTGGATCCGGATCCCAAGAACCTTGACAGCGAAGCTTCGAGTGATGGATCTGCCGCCATTTAGGACCGGTATGGGAGGGGTCAATGATTGCTGCTGCAGATGTGGGTCTTCTCGGCAGACAGATCGAATCCGATGCCAACGACCCAGTTTTCCACGTGCCTTACCGTCTGGATCAGCTTCTTCCGTAAGGCCAGCAGGGTGTTCATGACAACCATCAGAACGATGTCATCCGCATATACAATTATGCGGATGTCTGCAGGCAGACTTGAAGAAACTCCGTTCATCCTGATTAAGGAAAAGGTGACGGCAATCACCGATCACCTGTTGCTTCCTACGAGTAAAGGTACTCAAAGCGACAGCGGAGGAAGTTTTGTTGAATGCATTTGGGAAAATATTCCGAATTACACGTTTGAAAAATATATTTAGCACAGAATGGTCAACAGTGTCGATGCCGATTGTCAGTCAACCGGACTGTAAAGAGAAACAACAATTGGCCCTTTTTTCAGAGGCAACAACCCCCTCGTTATAAGAACGAACATACCGTTAAAACCGTCCTTAAATTTTGCGCACATAATTTCCCCCTCGAACGGTTTTACAATCATGTAGCAGCTCCCTTTTCACCTCGAAAGAATCACAAAAACCGCCGCCACCACCACTTCCACCAACATCAATGAAAAGCGCAGCAGAACAAGTTTTGCCCCTACCGAAGGAACCTTGGCAGATAAGAGTGCTAGCTGCTGCTCCGTTCTTTCTGGTTTGACCATTGCACCGACATCGGTCAAGTCCTTGGGAGGCAGCACTGCAGCTGCCAGTAGTAGATTGCAGCGTTGCAGTACACTGTGTTTAATTTTCCCATTTTTCACAGCTTCTGATAGAGAGCGTTGTTAAGTTCTTATGCAACCATGCCACCATCTCGATTGGCAGCGTGTGCGTATGGAACAAGTCCTGATCTTGCTCGAGACCAGGAACCACCGCCGGCGTTGCAGCAGCTGGGCGACATGATGGAAACGGTACTCAACGGCAATTGCAACGACTCCGGCGACGGAGATGGAAAAATAGAAAAATTGAAATCAAACCAAACTTGATTTCGTACCAGATTGAGCACCATCACTGGGACCAGTTTTCCACCCGCCATCATTTCTGGCTTCTTCCTCGAACTCACTTGAGTGAACCATTTGCGCTGGCGGTGGAGGTGGTCGTGGTGGATTCGATATAGCGATCAACGATCCCTTCTGCTGGAACTCAAACTTGTTTCCCCACTTGGAGGGCTTGGAATTTGCATCCATTCGATTAAAGGGAATTTGAAATTTCGATCAAACCCAAGAACGAACACAATGTAATGCCAAGAACATTCCCATCGTAGCAGAAATGTCAAACCCACTAGTTGAACGCATACCAGAATGTCTTTTGGGTTCTCGTCCAACGCCCAAGCCCCCTTTGCCAGCAACGAGGACCTTGGAATGTCACAGAATTTATCGCAACAAGTCGCACCCACCCTTCTTCTCTCGGATCTCGTGCTACTCTTATGGACGGTTCAAATGAAAACAAAAAGAGCCAAACCACACACCAACACACCCTTCTCATTTGTTCTCTGTCGTCTCAGAATGGATGGATTGAGATCGAGTACTTGCACAGTGGCGATGGAAGAATTGTTCAGTTGGTGCGGTTTCTGTAGAATTTGCGGAATTTGACCAACAGATTAAACTGTGGTTTTAGGGCTTCACGCCCCCCGAACGCCCCTCTGAAATCTGTCACGCCTCAATCGTTTTAGCTGACGCCTCGGAAGGTTGAGATTTTCCAATCTAATGGGTTCATAACACCACCAGCCTCCCCCAATTAAATCATTACCCCGAACGTGGCCCAGGTACGTTTCTTCATATCTGTGAACATGCAACCCGAGACGATGGGAAAGCACAAATAGCTGAGCTAACCGGTCGACAGCAGGAAAATAGTACATCACCCATTCCCCGGCATTTCTTCTTCTTCTCATTATTGGTTCGTTAAAACCGTTTCGTGCCGCTTATCAATCTCACTCCCAGCGCCAGCATCAATTCCAGCATGAGACCAAAGTGTAACTATGTAACTAAGTAAGTCGGCTGGCACCGTTCGGCATGTTGTTGAAGCATCTCCAAGCATCTGGCCGCCCATTCTGACGAGACGAATGTCGATCACACGATGGAGGAGGCGATGATGCGGCTCGAAAGATATGAGTTAATAGTATCAGCGAGTGGAAGAAATACACTTTGTAATCCAAAGATTGGCAGATGGGGGCAGAAGAAGAAACATCGCGGGGGGCGAGGAAATTGTTGCGCCGCCTCTGCTAGTGTAATGGTTATTATTGCTAATTATGACTTTATGTTGATTCTTATGATATGCTTTTCCCACCTTCCGTGCCGTGGTTGGCTTTGTTTGAAAGTACGGATCGAGCTCGACTGCGACTTATCGAATCGATATTACTTCTGTTATCATATTAAACTGGTAATTACGAAACACGTTTGGCTGGAGAAGATTATATCAAACATCGGAATCCGGAGCAAGCGTTTCTGATCGATCCAAGAGTAAGCTGCAGTCTAAGCTCGGTAATTAATTTTTCAAAACATATTGCAATTAAGAGCATTGGGAGAGGAAGAAATGAAATGTTTTTGGATTTCCTAACACCAAATTATGGGAGCAGTGAATGCATGTCACTTGATCGATATTTGATAAACAAAAATCAGGTCTTTGATAAAATTGTACATGAGGAAATGAACTTTTGTAAGAATTAATCACCAGGCAGTCTCAGTTTAAAAGCCATGTCAAGCTAGATATTTGTTCGTTAATGATTGCTTAAGTGTGAAAAGATTTAAATTCCAGAGTTTTCGATCTTCTGAATTTTAATCTGTATCTTGAAGTGGGCTACGAACCACAGTGGGATCATTTTGAAAGAAGATGGTCAAGTCTTTTGTTGCGTTTGCCTTTGTCTTAGCGCTTGGGTTTCTTCCGAGGAGTTGCTTGGAATATTACTATGTACAACATATGTAGATTTGCCCTTACATTGCCAAAACCATCCAGCTTTATTAAGTTTTATTAAAGTTTTATGAAAGCCACTAGAAATCAATTTGGTTTTATTATTTCACAAAGAGGTGTTTTAAAAACTCAAATTACACTGGTTGACAAAATCCGAAAAAAGTCTTAAGACCCAGAGCTCCATATCAGTTTCCGTTAGCTTGGGTCCCACAACAACCGAATATCGTATTTTGACCTCATGCGATTTGCATTTTGCTTCACAATTTTGCATCGAGAATTGAAATTTTGATGTATTTTGAGAACTCCTCAAATAAATGCGTCAGCTTAAATGTAAATGTTTCTGGAATATTTTTTTTTTTTTGAATTTCTCAGGCCTTAACAAATAACTTTGCAGAAGAAAGTGTGTCAATACGACTTCATCAGAAAAAGTCAAATGCAGCATATTTTAGCAAAAACACAGCATATTATAGTAAACCCCCTGACATACGCGGATTTCCTTGATGGTGGCACAAATGATATATGAACATTGACCTTTGTTGTTTCATCAGAAAATATCTCATGATCCTTCGTATATAGGAAGTTGCTTCCTTCATCAAAGTTGTTCATAGATCAAGGCTTTCAGGATGGTAAACTTAAAAGTTCAGAATAGTGTCACTACACGGCGCTTTATGCCGAGGAATGGAAGATCGCCGGTGCATTGGTGGACGTTGTCGATTGCCGATCTCCGAAGAACATGCCACCACGCAAGACGGAGGGTGCAAAGAGCGCGGTCAGACGCCGAGAGAATCGAGCGTAGAGGGCCGCTAGTCGCCGCGAAGGCCGCACAAAAGAGGAAGATAAAGGCCATCAAGCGAGCCTGCTTCGAGGGTCTTTGTCAGAAAGCCAATGCGAACCCGTGGGGTGACGTCTACCGGGTAGTAATGGCCAAAACCAGAGGATCGGCGGCTCCAACCGAGAGTTCATCAGAGCTGCTGCAGGTGATCGTTGGAGGACTCTTTCCGAGCCACGGCCCGAGTCCATGGCCCCCCGCCGCCATAGATTTGTCCCATGACCAGCGTCCCAGTATCCCAGACCTTAACGCTGTCATAGCGATGAAAGGGTGGCCGGCTCCGCCGACACCAGTGACCACGTGGGCATTGACAACGGCACAACGGGGGCCGGCGACGAGGCGACGGTGACGAACGAAGAACTCAATGCGATTGCAAAGTCGCTAAAGGTGAAAAAATCGCCGGGAAAGGATGGTATTCCGAACCTGGCCATCAAAACGGTTATCATGCTGCATCCCGAAATGTTTAGGGACCCTTAGGTTACTACTAAAGACAGGGAAACCACCAGGGGATCCATCGGCATACAGACCTATATGTCTGTTGGATACAGCGGGTAAGGTGCAGACGACATCACCCTGGAGATATGTGGTGAATACATCGAAGAGGTCGAGTTAACGGCCTCACACTTCATTGGCATTGTGGAGAGATGGATGAGCTCCAGGCAATTGGAACTAGCCCACCATAAGACTGAGGTCACGGTGGTTAGTAACCGAAAATCTGAGCAACATGCGACGATCAGTGCAGGTAACTGCACAATTGAATTGAAGAATTTTTTGATGTTACCATGGCAAATCCTGATGGTCATGACAGGTTACTAGAACTTATTTTGACTGACTCCGGTATAGATTCTATATTCTGAACTCCACTACAGTTTAGATAACACTGGTCGACAGAGATTTTTAGACGCAGAGCTCCATGCCAGTTTCTGTAAGCTGGGGTCCTAAAACCACCGCAAATCGTATTTTGACCTCGAAAGATTTGCATTTTTCTCGACACAAATTGGCACCGAAATTTGAATTTTTGATATCTTTTGAGAACCACTCAAATAACTGCCTCAGCTAAAGTATAAATGATCCAACAACATTTTTTATCCTTAGACTTCAACAAACAACTTTGCAGAAGACAGTTTATCGATCCAACTTCACCAGAAACACAAGATAGTATATGATAGCGGATAAGAGTGCAAAGTGGAGGCGATATACGTACATTTTACATGAAGTCAAATGGACGCATGTACGTATATCGCCTCCACTTTGTACTTATATCCGCTATCGTATACATTTGTTTGCTGGAAGTTGTGACCGTTGAAAGGCAGCATATTTTAGCAAAAAAAAAAACAGCAAAGTACAGTAAACACATAATTTCGCATGATCCTTCGTATATACGAAATAACTCCCTTGAACAAAGATGTGCAGTAGATCAAGGCCTTCAGGATGGTAAACTTCAAAAGTCAGAATTGTATCACTCACTACACGACGTTAGTGTGCATGTAAATTAACTTTGTAACCTGAATCTTGATATTCTTGACATATAGGTCATTCCATATCAAGTGACCGGAGAAATGCAGCGACCCTCTTCGAACCAAAATTGCCTGAAATACTTGTTCTAGGCTATTAATCAAAAATCCAAAGTTTCAGACCAATCGGTAAACCCCTCGGCCCATGGGCTGCCCCGATTTTTTGGAGATTTTTGAAAATTCTATATTTTGTTTATTGAATATCTCAATGAAGATAGATACTTTTCTTAAAGGAAATTAAATTTGCTGCCAAATAAATATTTTTAATATTTTTTACAGTGTTGCCAAAATTGTTATTTTTCAGGTTAAAATATTAAATTGCGTTTTTCTCAAAATGCCCCCACTTTTTTCAATTTTTATGGCTCCAATGTTTTCAGCAGACTTTTTTACATAAGAAACACATAGAAAAACTCACACTCTAGAAAAAACACTTTGCGCTGTCATGGAAAAATTGATTTTTAAAGATTTTATGTTTTCAAAATTTGTTTATTCAACCACTCTGATATTCATGGCCTACATGGTAATTTACAAGTTTGTTTATAAATATCGTGTGTGATCAAAATAAACTCTGTTTAGTTGTTCAGTCGTTAGTGATAACATGGAGTGTTCAATAGGACTGTGCTTAAAAAGAAAATTTTCCGTTGGAAATCAACATCGGTCATCTTTACTCTTCTCTTCACGGGAATGGCTGTGGAAAATCGTCCAAACTCATTTTCATGGCTTTCACAAACAGTTTTCAAACTTCAAAGTTTCAAGCCTAGAACAAGTATATCAGCCACTTTTGGTTAGAATCGAAGAGGGTCGATGCATTTCTCCGGTCACTTGATATGGAATGACCCATTTAGCAAGTTGGCGTCTTTGACAAAACTGTTTGGTTGATTGAGACCTTTAGGATGAAGTTAACATTAGTTCAGAGCTCGTCCGCTACGTGGCACTAGTGTTCATGTGAACTTTTTGTAATATCTGTATTTTGATAGCTAGATCATGTATGAATTCTAGTAATCTTGGTCTTCCAGACGGTCGACTTCATAGTACAGAATTATTTCACTGCGTGGCACTGGCAGGGCTGGTAGCAGATTTATCAGTAAATAAAAGTGACTTTAGTGACTAAAATAACAAAAAAATAGTGACCAGATAGTGACTAAATAGTGACTAAAAAGTGAATCCCCAATTTTAGTATTTTTTTTTTTAATCTTTTATACATTTGATGTATAAGTACAGTAAAATGAGCTAAGTGATCACCCCCGTTTGCAAAAATGAATAATGCTGCGACGCAGTATCACTATTTGGGGTTTGTTTTTGTCAAGAAGCCTGTAATCAAGTGACTTTTTTTTCTCCACGGCCTCCGCAGCTCGTTTTTGCGAAGACGGGTCTATATGCACGGTTGAAACACCTTCCAGTATGGCCTGTGCTAGAATTACATCTGACATATCTTGCTTCTCAATTCCTTTTTTGAGCCGTAGCCATGTGAAGCTGTTTTCACAAACTTTATCACCTGAGGGTATTTAGGTTCACGTACAGAGGTTTTCTAGATAAAGAGTTTTATCTTAGATAAAGAGGAGTTCCAATACTCCTCAATTCTGTACTCTGTACTCAAGGTTAGCACCTCGAATTTTAACATGCGTCAATAAAAAAACCATAGTTGACCTTAAGGGAAGGTCCATTAATTATGTCACGCAGTAAGGGGGGAGGGGGGGGGGGTTTGAGAAAACGTGACGATCCATACAAAAAAACTTGGAGGTCCATACAAAAAACGTGACAAGGGGGGGGAGGGGGGGTTAAAAAAAGTCAATTTTTGCGTGACGTAATTAATGGACGTTCCCTAATCGGAAGTAACTTAGCGATTTTCACAACATACTTGGAGCTTTCACTGGATGCAACGGATGGTGGGTTAAGGCATTGGCACAATTTTATAAACGAATTCTGCAAACCAGACTTTTGGTGTAGGACTACTTTCTTGTTTTCCTTACTGGGTACAATTAAAAAAACTTATTCTAATCGTCACGAAAAGTGGTCAGGTTTTGAGAATGACTATATCAGTCATGTTTCAAAAGATGTTTGAAATGTTTACACCAATCGATCGGAATTTTTCTACCCATCTGTTTCAATAGAGAACCACATACTATTAAAAAATTCTTAAATGTTAAGCCTTGCCTTAAATAGTATATAAACTACATCATCCCTAAGGGGTCATATATGACACAAATGGATAATGGCTGCAAATTTGTTTTCCATCATTTTTTCTATCTGGATAATAAAAATGAGTTTAAGACATAATTGTTGACCTGAAATCCTAAATATGAAGAAGTTCAGGAAGAAAAAATAAATGCCTGTTTATAGGGCAAAGCGTTGTTTTAGAATATTGTACATACGCAAACGTATAATTAATAACGCGAACGGAGGCTGAAAGCCACAATAATAAAGATATAAAAAAAAAAAAACACGTTGATAAACGTTGAATATTTTTGTATAATTCTGGGAGAATCTAGGTCATCCAAAATGTAATTGAGTTCAAAACTTTAGATCTACAGTTGTAACAGTAACTTTTAGGGCTATGTAAGGTTACGATATGTAATCAAACAAATTAAACGAACCTTTTGAAAGATAAACAGTTATTATTATTTATACACCAAGTATGGAACAACAATATTTCATTGAATCCTAGAGGGTTTTGAGCTGTTTAGTGGAATACCTGTAACTAGAAATTAGAAGAAGAATTAGTATCTTCCATTTAATTCCAACTACCTTTGCTTATCTTCGACAGATACGCGTATTTCGTCTACAATGTGCAGACTTCTTCAGTGTCTCGTACTAATAACTCGACTGAAAGAAAACCTTCGCCACCTGCCGTATATATACTATTTTCTAAATACAAAACGTTTACCTATCATTATGTTGTTTATACCTATCTTATTATTATTTTGTTTATCTACCCTGATTCAAAAACAAGTGTACTTAATATCTACCTCACTTTTTTTTTTCCATCCATACCTAACCTACTTATTGTGTAGCAGCGGGTGCTCCGTTTCGTCGGGTTTGATGTCGTTTGGGTATTAAGTTGAAGAGCCATGTGTAACCGTTGCCTTGGTCTTTGTTTAGTAGATTTGTGTTCTGTTGTTTGTTTATTTCTAAGCTTTCTGCGATGTCTAATTTCCAGGGTGTAGATGTAGTCCGTAATATTGTGATGTCATTCGTCGTTATGTCGTGATTTTCCGTGCAGATGTGTTCTGCGACTGTCGATTTGAAGTTAAGTGAAACTCCTTTCTCGTTCTGTTTGACAGCCTTAGTCACCACCGCTAGATGCTCTTTGAACCTTGTTGCCAAGGCTCTCTTTGTTTGACCTACATATATTTTGCTGCAGAGTTTACACTTGATTCTGTATACCCCTGCTCTGCCTAAGGTGTCTACTGAATCTTTGGTGGAGCCTAACAACGATGCTAATTAATTGTGTCTACTAGAGAAAACTAAGTCTAAACCAAATTCCCTTAGTCGTGGTTTCAGCTTTTGTGTGATGTCTTTATCGAAGAAGATGGATACACGTTTCAGGGGTTCGGGTGAGTCGGAGAGGGTTGTTTGTGATTTTCTATGAAAATGTGTGTCCTTTTTGTTGATGATCGCTTGAACTGTCCTCTTCTCGTACCCATTGAGTCTGGCAGTTTCGAAGATGTATGCTAATTCTATAGCTTTTCAGTTTTATTGAGAGGAAGGGTCAACATCCGGTGGATCATATGGTGGAAAGTGGCCATTTTGTGCTCAAAAGAGTGGTTTGAAGTGTAAGGGATGACTCTTTGGGTGTTTGTGGGTTTTCTGAAGATTTCAAACTCTAAAGGAGATGTAGACAATGATGGCTCTCTCACTACTAGAAGGTCGAGAAAGCAAGCTACCCATCTTTTTCTATTTCATGAGTGAACTTAATGTCTTTGTGGAGATTGTTGATTTCCTGGAGAATTAAGGAGAGATCAGCTTGCTTCACTACGGCGAAGATGTGGTCGACGTATCTCCACAATCGAGTTGGGAGTAATCCTTTCGCTTATAGGATTGCTTCCAAATTCGCCATAAACAGTTCCCAGAAAAATGGGAATAGAGGGTTTCCCATAGGAGCTCCTTTTAGTTTTGATAGAATGAACCTCTAAAAGTGAAGTAGTTCTCTTCCATTCAAAGTCGGAGGAGCTTAAGGTACATCCACACCTTTTGCTTCCATGTTGTGTCACCTCCTTGTTTTAAAAGCCAATCTTCTAGAAGGTTAACTGCGTCCTCGATCGGTATGCTAGGGAAAAAGACCGTGACGTTGAGAGATACCATTACTTCATTATCATTTATATTACCTGATGACTGTAGCTGTTGTACAAATTCTTGAGAGTTACGAACTGAGCTTGTTGGGAATTGCTCGGAGATACCCTGAAATTCTTTACTAGCCATTTTGCTAGCTAACGGGCTGGAGATCCTACAGATGAAACAATCCTTAAATTCTGAGAAGGATGGGGTTTGGTTCGGGAAGACGGGCTGCTGCATCCCCTAGCACTGCTTTAGACTCCTTTAGTGTTTTATCCAAGTGTTTCACCATGTTTGGTAGGGAGTCTACTCAAAGCTGCCTATCAGCTCCATAGCTATAAAGCTCTCTGCTATAACGAAGCTTATTTATATTCGGTCGTGAATTTTTTACTTTTTTCTTGTGTCGTCAATGTTGTAAAATCATTATTCGGCTGTTCCGTAATAAGGTTACGTGTCATAAACTCATATTGAGTGAATTTGTTCCGTTCTACATCGCCACCGTGATAATATTTCATGAACAATTTTCGACGGACAATCGGAGTGTTTGTGTTTTTGTTTAGTGCTATTGTGCCATATTTCCCCCCACGTTACTGCTAACTTCCCCCCACGACGATTTTTTTTCCTGAAGCGACATCTGACGGAATTCAGTGTAAACTTCTGTTCATATTGCTAAGCTTTTCATCTGCTCGAATCCGCTTGACATCGGCTGCTATACAGTATACGCTTAGGCGCATTACAATGGCAAAGCAATGTGCAAAGTGCACCGAGGCAATTACGGGTATCGATTATGTAGTCTGCCGTGGCTACTGCGGGGCTACTTTTCACATGAATACCTGTTCAGGTGTTACACGTGCGCTGCTATCGTACTTCTCATCCCATCGAAAAATCTCTTTTGGATGTGTGATGGGTGCGCGGAGCTGTTTGAGAATTCACACTTCCGTACGATCTCGAACAAAGCTGACGAGAATTCACCTCTTAGTTCGCTTACGACGGCTATAACCGAACTGAGGTGTGAAATAAAGCAACTAAACTCTAAGCCCGTCGCTCAACTGACTACTGCCGAGACTGCGCATTGGCCTACACTTGAGCATGTAGGAACTGTAAAACGTCCCCGTCGCGTTTTTGATACAGAAAAATCAACTTTAGATTTTCGCATGGGTAGCAAAAAGCCACAGGAGAATGATGTCACCATTCCCATATGCACCCAAGATCTGGCCAAAAAGTTTTGGTTGTATCTGTCGAGAATCCGACCCGACGTCAGCATTGAAGCAGTAGCTGCTCTAGTTAAAGCCAATCTTGAGATCGAAGATAACCCACCCGTGGTGAAACTTATTGCTAAAGGAAAGGAAACTAGCACGCTTTCCTTTGTGTCTTTCAAAATCGGACTCGACCCGTCACTTAAGGATAAAGCTCTGGACCCTTCAACATGGTATGAGGGTTTGGTTTTCCGTGAATTCGAGGATTACAATTCCCAGGATTTTCGGGTTCCGACAAAAATCAGGAGAGTTGCGACACCATTACTGGTACCACAAGTTTCGCCATCGCCAGCAACCACCGCCAACTAAACTATGTTATCCCGGGACGCAACACATTTTGCACATTGGAAGCCCCTTACCCACCCAACACAGTCGTGCTTTTCCTGCCAGCGCTCAACAGACGTCCCGGCCCTGTGTTTGGGATAGGAGACGGGGTCTTCCACACCACCACCTCGGGCAAGTATTACTCTGATGAACATATTCCTGCCAATTTCGTTCCTGATACTCCAAATGTTTCCAGCGAACTAGACGATAGACCAACCGATCCTTTTGACGCTCGTCGTGCCACCGGGATGTATGCCTGTAAGCCTCATGGAAGCCTCCAATCCTCTCATCACAGTCGAGCCATTGCAGCCAGCGACCAACAGTCATCCCGGTCCTGTGTTTGAGTATGGAGAGGGGTCTTCAAGCCGTCCACACAGGCAAGTATAATTGTGATTCGAACTACTTTCTTCCGGTAACGTCTGTCGCTTTTAGCGATCAACCCACGTGTGCACCCGGCGCCTTATCCAATTTTGAGTCGTCGTCGCCTGGAAACTTCATCTCTGACACTTCTGGAGGTTGCTCGACTGATGTTATTGTGCCCAATGACGTAGTGCCTGTTTCTGCTTTGCGGATTTATTACCAAAACGTACGTGGACTCCGAACTAAGGTAGATTCGTTTTTCTTGGCTGTCAGTGAATGCGATTATGATGTCATTGTATTGACGGAGACTTGGCTGGACGAGCGATTCCACAATGCGCAGCTATTTGGCTCAAAGTTTGCTGTATACCGCACCGATCGCAATGCAACAAACAGTTCAAAGATCCGTGGTGGTGGTGTTTTGATTGCAGTCTCCAGGTATTGGAACAGCTTTATCGATTCCACATCGACGAGCATAACTCTTGAGCAGTTATGGGTTAAAATCTCGACGCCTAGTCGAATCATCAGCGTCGGAGTTATCTACCTACCCCCTGATCGACGTGACAATATGAGTTGCATACGTGATCATCTGGATTCCATTGGTTCAATTATCTCCAACCTGGCTTTGAATGACTTCGTGTTGCAGTTTGGGGATTACAATCAACCGTATTTGCAGTGGAAAGCTACGGATAACGGATTTCTAGAAGTCAATCCTCAATCTGTTCTTTCAAACGCCGGTTGTGCGTTAGTCGACGGTCTTTTCCTTCCATGGCTTGACTCAGCTTAACGGAGTACCGAACAGAAATTCACGGTTTTTGGATCTCGTCCTTGCAAACGACGCAGTTAGCAATGCATGTGAAGTAGCCGAAGCTATTGAACCGCTTATCTCCCTTGACGCCGACCACCCAGCTTTGAACGTAGTGGTTAACCTTCCAGATTCGATAGCGTTTGACGATTGCACCGATGGTTCGCAAATGTACGACTACCGCCGTGCTAATCATGCCGATATTTGTGCTGCTATTTCCCGTGTCGATTGGCAACCTATCGATGATTTCGATTGCATTGACGACGCTGTGATTTATTTCAGCCACATTGTTCGCGATATAATTGCTGAACATGTTCCTTTTGTCGCCCGAAGCCAAAGCCCCCATGGTCAAATAGCCGTTTGCGTCGACTCAAACGTGTTAGAGCAAAAACATTGCGACATCACAGCCGGAGTCACTCACAGTTTAGTAAGCAACAGTTCAACCGTGCTAGCAATGCCTACCGTGTTTACAACCGTTCCTTATATCGTCGATACGTTATTCGTAAGCAGTCATCTCTTCGTAGAAACCCTAAAGGATTTTGGTCGTTTGTGAATTCCAAGCGCAAAGAAGTTGGTTTGCCTATATCAGTTCATCTCGGCGAACAACTTGCTAGCACCGAGCTGGGTAAATGTCAGCTATTTGCTAAGCACTTTAAAAATACTTTCAACGACAACCCTGCCACTTCCGGTCAAATAGCATCCGCGACTCAATACACTCCAAGTAATGCTTTTGATTTTCATGCATTTATTGTTGACGAACACACGTCGTCCTGTCGGCCCTCAGAAAGCTGAAAATTTCGTATACTGCTGGTCCGGATGGGATTCCATCGTCAATTCTAAAAAACTGCTCTAATTCGCTTGCTATACCATTGGCTAAACTGTTCTCACGGTCACTGAACGAAAGTAAATTTCCCGACGAGTGGAAACTCTTCTCACATGTTTCCTGTCTACAGGGAGAAATGGGTGACAAACGGAATGTAGAAAACTACAGAGGGATCACATCACTATGTTTGTGCTCTAAGGTGTTTGAAATCATAATAAATGATGCTTTATTCCAATTCCTGCAAAAACATACATTTCAACGGCTCAACACTTGAGTCTTTTACCCGGAAACGATCTGCAGCTAGCAAATTTAACCGAGTTCTGAAATCACTGTACTGTTCGTTGGTGCGATCGTTACTGGAAAATAGTGTCGTTGTATGGAGCCCTTATCAACGCTGTTGGATCGCGAGGCTGGAGTCTGTCCAGCGTAGGTTTTGTTCGCTACGCACTACGCCACCTACCATGGCGGGACGCAGCAAACCTTCCTGCCTACGAAGATCGGTGTCGATTGCTTGGAATCGATACGTTAGAACGAAGGAGGCGCAGAGTGCAAGCTGTTTTTGCGGCTAAGGTGATCACCGGTGAAATTGACTCTCCGGAACTTCTCAATCAACTGAGCTTCTATGCACCTGAACGAGTGATACGACAACGAAACTTTTTGCACCTTGTGCCTCGTAATCATCTCTATGGTATGAACGAACCTCTGCGTGCTGCTGCCGATGCGTTTAATAGTGTTTATTCCTTGTTCGATTTTAATATGCCATTGACTACCTTTATAAGACGATTATTTTAATACTAGCATTAACTGGTTTATTCATTAAGACAAACATATGTCAGATGAAATTTACAACAACAAATATACAAATATACAAATATACAAATATACAAATATTATTGATCTTAGAAGCCATCTGCCTGTCGTCGTCCACCTTATCCATAATGACGACACTGTTGCCTTTGTCTGCTTTTAGGTAGAAAACAGGATTTGACTTCAGTTCCTCAACGATGCGAATTTCCTTCTCGTTGTTGTGTTTTATGCTTCTGTCGGTCCTTAATAATGTTTGAAGTGATAGTCCTGGCTGTGTTTTGTAAAGATGTCGGAAGAGCGTGTGTAATTGCTGTCTCCACGTCGATGATGATCTGCTCGACGGTGGGCTTGGTTGTAAACGCGTATCCTAATCCCTTGTTAAGATGAGTCAGTTGTTCTTCTGTGAATGCGGTCGTCGATCGGTTGCACTCCAAAGTTGTCCGTGCCAGGTTGTTGAATAGCTGTTTGATGCTGTCCTTGATGAATTCCGCTTCCATTTACTTGACGATGTTTGCAGGGGTCGATGTCCGTATTTTAATCCTATGACATACTGATACATATATTTCAGGCATTTCTGAAGAAATGATACGTCTTTCCTAAGCGCGGCGATGGTTTTCTTCCATCCGATGAAGTTGTGTAGTTTTTCATGATACATACTACCAAATGTCTTATCAAACGTTTCTAAGCAAGTGTTTAAAAGCTGAAAAACTTTATGCGTTATAATAAAAAATGTAATCGATTGCTGCATATAAGGCTGAGTTAAGGGACACATACCCTATGTTAGATGATACCCCGTTCGGCATAAAGACGTTTGCCATACGGAAGTTTGGCATACGAAATTTCGGCAAACGGATGTTTGGCCTAATGGATGTTTTGCCGAAAAGTGTCTATTAGCATAAATGTATTGCAGAGAAAAAGAAATAAGAATGTAAACAGTATTTTAAAACGCATTAGTTCTTAGATTGCCAGAACACAACCGAACAATGAAATGATTAAATTACAGTAACAGATTCTACTGTGAAACTCCATGCCAAGTATGTCTAGGGTTCAAGCCATTTAGCTGAATATCTGTTAATCAGTTGATTCCAAATAACGTCTCAAAAGTAAAATAAGAAAAATGCAATTTTATTAAAGCTCAAAATTATCAAATATTAGTTTCTCACATAATTCACCAGTCAGTTCAAAGCTTCTCAAATTGAAATGCATGAAATCATGAGAATTACATTTGTTTGATCAGTGAAACTCTAAAGAACTACTCATGTTTGAAAGAAGAAAAAATCTCACATAAGAGTTTTATACCGAGCAAGCGCCTTTTGGATACAGAAATATGCTTTGTCAAATATGCAGTGCTTTATTTCGTTTATCAATAAAACTGCAAAGAACTGCTCATATTTGAAAGAAAGAATAATCTCACAAAGAGTAGTAAACCGGGCAAGCGCTTGATTCAGAAGTTGGTTCTCGAATGTGTATCGTCATAGAAGGCCCATGTGCGAAGAATCAACAGAAGGTATCCTTCGGAGGAACTGCATATTTCTTCAAGATTATAAAAAACTATGACCCAGTCTGTCTAGCTGTTTAACATAATACATATTTCCACGTAAAATCAGGAGTCTACGATTTTATCAAACATTTTCATATTTCTCATGTAAGTGGGCAAATGGCCGAATACCATTTTTGGCAATTATGAATTGAAATAGATGAAATTTAATTAGGATGCTTATTAATGAAAATGCGCACACATATTGATAAACTCTAAGTGTAATAAGTCTATGATATCGGGATGCTATCTAATGCGTTTTGGAATGTTTTTTTGGTTCCTTTTTTCCTTTTATAGATCTAATGCGTTTGAAAATACTTCTTTTGATTCTTATTTCCTTTGCTCTGCAATACATTTATGCTAATAGACAATTTTTGACCAAACGTCCATTCGGCCAATATGCCTAAGATCTATATGCCAAACGATTATATACCAAACGTCCATATGCCAAACGTCCCACCCTTTTGCTTAAATGTCGTCCCTTCTTATAAATTTTGCTCCATACTGCACTTTCGTGATCTTCATCTTTCTGGACCTATTCAACGCTAGTATACAGCACGAGCGACGAATCGATATGATTTTATAAAGGACGAATGGCAAGTTTTTAGTGGCCCGAAATTTTATCATTGCATTGGGTAGACCTGTAACTGTCCGATTAGGCGGTCTTGGAAGACTCTGTTTTACATACCACTGTGGCGGGTGGACAAAGCCCATTTCGAACCATCAGCTGAGATCTCGGGTCGAAAGCTGAAATTATTTCGGCGTTGATAGCACAGCATTGAATGAAGAGAGGCACGAAAATGCAGTACGAACCAAAATTCTGAAGAGAGAACGGGCCTCAGTTATAAAATCAGACACCGACAATAAAGCAAAATAATTTTGCAGCTGAGGGGTGTGGCTATTTCTGTATTCATCATGATATAATTAAAAGAAGCAGACAATGTGAACTATTTGTAGCCCGTTTTTGAAGAACCGGATTGGGAAGAACCTATATAAAACCTGTTCGTACGGAGATTTGTTTGGGAGCATAAGTACGTCATTTTTAAGTAAAAAATTGAGCTACTTATACTAATAGTTCCTAGTGTTGTTTCAATACAAACATTTTGTAAACCATTAAAATGGTGTATGAACAATATCATTGTGTTCAGTTACGTTGAGTTGAGTTATTAGCGTTCAAAAACCTTTCACTTTAGCGAAACGCTTTCATTTTTCAAAATTTTGAAATGACACCCAGTATAGAAAAGAGAAACATAGTCCTACGCTAAAAAACAGTAATTTGTTCCCCCTCTACGTGGGTTGTGACGTAGACTACGTATTACGGTTAGGATGGGGTGTCAATTAAAAATCTAAAAATAATCAACCGTCACGAAATATCGTTACAAATTAAACGCTTATAACTAAATAAATGCTCGATAGATTTTCAAGATGTTTACGTCAATCGGTTGGAAATTTTCACTTTCAATTCACATTATCGAACATTATCCGTTAACAACGTTAAACTATTGAAAATAATGGAAATAAAAGGTGACGTATTATAATTTTGTCTTGCAGGCTAAATTTACTAAATGCACAGTACATTCCTTTCACAGATTTCAATTTTGATTAAGAAAGGTCTCTTATGCAGCAGTGAACGATATAAAATGGGTAAACCTTTGCATATTTTCCCATTCATATTGCAGCACTAACTCACCGGATTTGAATCCGATGGACTATTCGGGATGGTCCATCTTGGAGTCAAGAGACTGCAGTACACCACATAAATCACAAGATCATCTAAAATCGTCTCTTCCAAAGGTTTGGGAAAACATATCTGTCGAACAACTCGCGGCCATCATGAAAAACTTCCCGAAACGTTTGAAGGCGTGCATATCTCAGCACGAGGTGGCCATTTTGAAATGAACAAATGAAACTTGATGTAGAAGGAGATGTTCGCTCATCACCATGAGGCATCAAGAGTGGACAGTAATGTATGCTAGAATGAAAGATATGAAGAGAAAGTGTTGAAAGATCCATCAGTGTACGGTAGGGTGTTCAGCGAAAGGGCATGGGTAAAGTAGTACTCGAACCAAGGACGTCCGTCACCGTTTGCCTAACATCCCACTGCGGGGTAAGTAGAGGCACGGACGAATCCGCCACCTCAACAGGAAAAAGGTGACGTTTGGAAAGTCATGCCCTTTAGCTCATTTTTCAATGTTCTATTTCCAACCTACCGTACACTGACGGACCTTCAAAACATTCTCTTCAAACTCATCATTCTAGCAAACATTACTGTCCACTCCTGGTGCCTCATGGTGATGAGCGAACATCTCCTTCTACTTCATAATTGTTACTCCAAGCACGGACAATACAAAAACATAACAATTAGAGTAAATAAAACTTGTAATTTGCAAACATATTGCTATAACAAACAATACATATTGATTTTTTAATCCAACAAAAAGAGATAGTTTGAACGCCACTTTACTGTACGGATAATATTCGGACACCCTGTATTAAAAGGCATTTCTTGAGATATTCTTTCTGGCATTTGTGTAGGCATTCTCTAAAAGTTTGTAGGCATTCCTCCACGTATTATTTCAGGAATTTATTCTGATATTTTATCGGCAGTTTTTCCATTCTTTCTTGTGGTGAAATTATTGGAGGAATCCATGAGCTTAAGAAGTTTTGTAATTCTAAAGGAATTCCCGAAGGATACTTGACGGAGCTACACAGCAACTATGAAATAATTCCTAAAGTAATTCTTGGAGAAAATAATAGTTTGTTGGAGCAATCTAAGAAGATTTTTTTGCACGAATTCCATAATGTATATATTGAATCCTTAACTTTACAAATTCCGCAAGGGGTTTATGTTCAATTAATTTTTTTTTAATTTTGTCTTGGATGTCTGCAATTATTCTTACATATAGTTTTCCAGAAAAGACTTCAATAATTTTCCCCAAGTATTCCGATGTTTCGAAGTTCTTAAGGAGTTTGCTCCAAAAGTTTGGCAGATTTCACTGTTGGGATTTCTACAAAAATACAGTTCCAGGTAGACTTGTGGGCTTTAGACCAGATGAAGTTGTCAGTTTGTCAGCTTGTTGGAGTCAGCTGTCAAAAGGAATTTGGAATCGTTTTTTGGAGCTCGTGTTGTTTTTCTCGTTCCAAACCAACTGCAACGCTTGTTGTTGACGCCTAATGACACTTCTCCACTTCTTGAGCTACGTATTGTCCCCCATCAATAAAGCGAACCGTATCTTCAGAAACTCCTAAATTCCCGAACATGTGCAATCAGCTGATGTCTCGCTTATGGTTCTCCTTACAAATATTTGCAAGGATGTTTGTCCAAAATGGATTTCGGAGGATCTGTCTTCGAGTTACATCTTCGTAAGAAGTAGGAAATATATATCAGAATGAGAAGTTTAAGAAGTCGGGGATGCCGTGGTCTTGCTCTCAAGCAAAGAAAACGGATTGTATTTTTTTTTTCAAATTTGAACGCTGTGTTAAAACACATTTCCGGAACGGGATGGAAAATGTTCCACCAAAAAATTCACAAATTCGTAAAAAAAATAATATTAATATCATTCTGTCTTCACAATGCTCATGCTCAATCCCGTACAATAAAGAATCATCCATTTGCGTGAATACTTTTTTTTTACTTTTTTTTATGATTTGAAATAAAACTATGTGGATAACTTATTTTAGATACAGTCCTTACTCCTGTCGATTTCCGCTACGGTTCTTTCCTTTCTAAAGCTTCGTTTTTGAATTTCCTTAACTAACTTCTGTGAGTGTAAAAAAGCTTAGAAACATTTTTATCCCGCCTGAACATTGTTCTACTTCGATAAGGACTTTCATAAAGGGTGTCCACGATGAAATTGCCACACTATGAAATTGCTCTAACTTTTTAACCGTTGGGTAGAATTTAATGAAAATTAGTTTATAGTGCATTATTTACATCCTTTCATAGTGCATTATTTACATCCTGCAAGTTTTAAAGTCCTGTGATCAAAACTCGCGGAAATGGAGTCGAAAGAACAGCTCGTGCGTGATAAAATCTTGCGCATTCATCACGAGAACAAGGATCTCTCGCATCGTTCCATCGCTAAAACGTTGGGAATCGCGAATTCCACAGAGTCGCGAGTGAGTAAGTGGTTCGAGGAACGGTTGACCACCGATCGGAAGCCCAGAAGTGAAGGAAAAAGTATTCCGTACAACACCAAAAAATCACAACCGCGTAGTTGGGGCCTTCAGCCGAAATCCGAACGCCTCCGTTCGGGATGTGGCTAAGAAGCTGCACCTAAGCCGAAGTTTTGTCCAGAAGGCCAAAACTAAGGCTGGGCTTCGAACGTTCAAGGTACAAAAGGCCCCTAATCGCGACGAGAAGCAGTACCTTCAACATGCTGACGAAAGTTGAATGCTGCATCATGGACGACGAAACATATGTTAAGGCCGACTTCAAACAGAACCCCGGCAACCTGTTTTTCACGGCCAAGGATAAGTTCAGCGTTCCGAAGCAAGTCCGCACTCAGAAGATGTCCAAATTTGCGAAGAAATTCCTGGTTTGGCAAGCCATCTGCACGTGCGGGAAGCGGAGTGCACCTTTCGTGACCCAGGACACGATGAACGGACAGATGTACATAAAAGAATGCCTGGCCGGATTTGGCCTCATGCCACTACTCAAAGGACGTGCTGAAGTGGTATGCGGACAATAAGGTCAATTTCGTGCCGAAAATGTTCAACCCTCCCAACACTCCGGAGCTCCGCCCCATCGAGAAGTACTGGGCGATTATGAAGCAACACCTTCTTAAACGACCTAAGGTAGTGAAGACAGTCGAGGAACTGGAGAAAGTATGGGTTAACATGCAAAAAACGGTGGATTCACAGGTTGTGCAGGTTATGGCCGGGGTTAAGGCCAAGGTGCGGGCATTTGCGTATGGACTGTAAATAGAATACGAATAAAATGGTAAAATGAAGTTTACTAGTTATTTCTCAATCCCTGAAAATTTTATGGCAATCAGATGAAAACTCGAATTTTGCGAATCAATTTTGTGTGTGGCAATTTCATCGTGGACACCGTTT